>CAWUFW010004233.1:0-417500 GCA_963921515.1 Calotriton arnoldi | reverse complement strand
CTGTTCTTATGCTCTTATATTTTACATGGAGGGTTGATTATAATGATGTTTTATTGTTCAAGTGTTTTAGTTACAGACTTTTCATTAGAAGGTAAAAAATCTATTCTAAATCTACCAGACAAAGGAATGTTACGAGTAGTATCTTTATGACTGCGGAGACTCCGCAGTCGTAAAGATACTACCCAGAACATTCTTTTGTGAATAGTAGCAACAAAAAAATGTAAACTTACACAAAAGTGTACATTTGCCTTTGTGAATCAGGCCCCAAATCTACGTACATTGAAGATAAATGTACCACGCAGGTACATATATGTGGAGTTACATATATAAAATCTAGACTTGCTTACCTGTCCATATTTTAATTTTAATATTCTGTTCACACTATTCTGTCCTATCGATATTGTTGATTCGATATTCATAGGGTGCACCCACAAATTCAAAATATGCTAGTAAGTCCTGTCTCATAAGAGGAAAATAAAATCAGGGGAAATCGCTGGAAAAAGGCGAATTTTTACACATGCCTCCACCAACGTTTCACAGGAAAAAGCTAACCAATCTCTTGGTGGGTTCCTAGCCCAGACAGTAGAACATGGATAGTTTGTTTACTTTGGAGTGGAACTGGTCTGCTCTCTTCCCTCCTGGACATACCAGTACCATTCTGTCAGGTTTTGCGCCACAACTAAACTTTATCCATGAGGTAACACAATCCTTACTTGCAGACCACAGCTATGAGGAGATAAAACCAAACCTACCTAATGCTGCATCCCGTAGAGTGATAAGTACCATTATCACCAGCCTCCTGTGTCAGTAGCACACCTGTGCAAATGCAGGCTCTGGCAAAAGAGCTTAAAAGGTAGTGGCCCAGTGCAGTTACCCTGGGCTATCATCACTGATGGTGGTTAATTTTTTTAACTACTTGACCACTTACCTACAGGTGAAAATACAAATGCAGAAATTATAGTTGGCCTCACTTCCAGCACATGGCCTGGCTGTATTCACCTAAGCGCCCTTGGAGTCTGTTTGGATATAATCCATTCCCTTTATGTGCACTGTACATTCCTTGGAACCACATATCTCAGTTATACCTACACAGATCATAGTCAAACACAGGGTCTAAGACTCATTCCTCTACTGTCATTATTAAACCCAGACAGGGATCTTGTGCATCCTCAAGATTAGGTAAGAGGGTGTGTCACTCTCTTCCTCAACTTGGGTGTCACTTTATTCTAAGGGCGCACAATAGGGCCAGTTGCTGGGCCCTGAGATCCCCAACCCACAGGCTAGGTTTGGGCACAAGGGTTTGGCACAGGGTTTCAACCCCTATGGCATTCACCACCCCTTACATTCCCATGAACACCTAATTAGTCTATTTGGAATCCACAGAGCTCATAGGTCTCCCGTTAGGTCCATGCAGGCAACTCCAGACATGTTGTTAACCAGGGAAGACTCTACCCACCCCTGAACCCTCCTGGTGCTTTGGGGTTGCGAGGGGGGGTACCACGTCAGGCTACAGAAATACCTTCTTTTCACACCTTAAGGGTTGCATGGTGCGATTGTACCTAAGGTCAGGGTCTGCACTCTGAAACTGACTGAAACATTTTCTGCCAGTCAATGACTTCTAGGGTTGGCACAGAGCCCAGGTAATTAAGGATGGCACCCAGCCATCTGTGCCTTGCCTGCCTGGGTTCAGGTCTCCTGTCAGCTGCCTCTCAGCCAGCATAAGCAGCACCTAGAGGATAGAAAGTGACATGGCCACACCTTCCTCTTACCACTCGCACTCCTCTTGGGTCCCCAAATCCTAATCTCATGGTCATGACCTTCAAAGACATGTGGTAAGGCAATATTGATTCTTAATCTCTCAGGTCCCTTTGCACATATAGTGGTTCATTGCCTAAAATGCAAACTGCACGTTAGCATGGACAAACAAATGCCCTCGTCTGAGCAACCATCCTCTCCAGTCTAAGGTGACAGTGGCTATACAACATCATTCTTCTCCTCATGGACAATACTTACGCCACAAGGGTGATGCTCTAGGTACAGCTCACACAGTGACATCACAAGAACTTCATCCTCTGAGGCCTCTGAAAATACTTTTCTAGACCCCCAGGAGCCATCTTACCCCCACGGTCCCTCCCAAATAAGGGACTCCACGGTATGCTCCACCGCCCCCATGTGCAAGTTTCCAGGCACAACCTAGAAATGTTTGTCAATTCCAAACACCTATGTGAGGTGAAAGACATGTGGGTGCTGCTTTCCCTCTTTATTGTTTTCAGCTATTGGGCCTCATGTTTACAATTCTTGGTTTTAATTTGAAAGCCTAGGTGCAATTCAATTGGGCTGAAATAACTGATAAATGAGAATTATAGCAGGACAACCCAGTACTGGCAAAGTGGTATCCTAATATCCTGCTGCTAGGTGAAACCCCTACTTTCCTCCCTCCAAAAAGCCTATTAAAAAAAGTATTATTAAAATAAACAATTTTTACATTCAATGTTTTGCTATTAAAATGTCATTCATCCAAGATGACAACAAAAAACATGAATGGTTAGCTCACACCTGTTCAAATAGTCCCCCTTTTTTAGTTTATCTAGTTTCTGGGTGACATGCTTTCATACCTGAGACAGTTTCATCTGCATGTGAGCAAAGACATGAAGGAAACCAACCACTGCATCCCACAGTCTGCTATGTGCCAGGCTCTGCTGATTACCAGTACATGGCCCCTGCAGTAGAAATGAACACGAAAATGAAAGTACTACTGATTCCAGCACAAACAAAAATACATATGTACATGTTAAAGTTTTGCCGTAAAGTTTTGCCGTACATTAAACAAACATAAAACATTGTTTTTGCAGTAAGATTTGTAATAGTCAAAGTAAACCTGCTAGTAATACGAAATCCCTGTGAAGATTAACAAGACATTGTAAAACATATGTTGCCTGTTTATCTTTCTGTTGGGTTATTTTGGTGGAATCCCTGGTCTACCTTGCCTTTTTGAATGTCTGCTTATGGCTTATTTATTATTGCATAGCACTGGAGATTAGAGTCAGAGGGGAAATTTCTAATATAAATTAAAAGGATAAGGATCCTAATTCGACAGATTATTTCAAAGGTCAGAACATGAATGCCAGAGTGAGGTGGTTTCTTTTAACATATTGAAGAAAGACTATTGGCTGCCAAAGGCAGAGGGAAAGACATCAGGATCTAAAAGACATGTTAAACATTTTGCAGCTCTTCAACAAACATAAAGACATCAGGATCTAAAATACATGTTAAACATTTTGCAGCTCTTCAACAAACATTTGTGTGCAAAGTAGAACAGCTGGAGTGTGTACTTTACTCCAGATGTTATGATCTAAACCCCAATATGGTGACCTGTAAATTTGTCCAGAGTTCAGCAGTATATGCCTTCACTCCAATTAAAAGTTTATGGGGCCTGAATTTTCCATTCGCCAAAAGTGGTCACGAATTGTGTACCGACTGTTTCCGCATGGAAATTGTGAGAAAGTATTCCTTTTTGCCCTGATCACCCCCATGGTTTCACTGATACTGGTGGTAACTGAATCGGACTGTGCCCTGTACTCTGCTAACCCTGCCCAGGGGCAGTGCTCTGATTAAAAAGGTATATGGTAATTAGGTATAATTACAATTGGCAATAACAGACCCCTGTAAATCCCTAGTTTATAATAGGGGCAAGGGGGTTTCAAACTACCTATAAGTCCCCAGTATATAATAGGGCAGGGAGGTTTAGAGGCCCCCTAGATTTCCTGCACTGGAGTGTGCACTGCTGTGTTGCCTGCTGCCATTTTTAAAGACAGCTCTGCTTTGCAGACTGTCTTTAAAAGTAAATTATATGCAAATTCGACTTTGGAATTAAAGGTATTTCCAAAGTGGTAATCTATCTTATTTTTTCATATGGCACCCCTATGGGCTCCCCTAGGAGCCCCAGGGGTGGGATGCCATATAACAATCAGCAGGGACATTGTGAAAGATGTTTTATATGTTCTGGTGAGGGAAATACTGCCTATTTAGGATTTCCCCATTTTAGCTCCATAGGCTAACATGGGAATATTGTACAGTAACTATTGATAGGAGTGAGCTAAAATAAGATTTCAAAGATTTAAAATATTGGTAATGATAAATCCAACAACTTGCCACTGTTGAATTTATCATAACTAATACAGAAATAAGTTATATGACTTTTTCTGTGAGCCAAAATCCAGCCTTCTAGCAGCCTCTCCTGATTGGTCAGCCATAACAGGCTTTGCCAAAATGCTTTGATGAGGGTGATAAGGGGCCTGCATGTAGACAGAGGTTATCTGACGGCAGGAGCTCTGCAGCTGCAGAGAACAGGCCAGGAAGGGGGCTGGGTAAATCAAACTGAGCTTCAAAGAGAGCAGGACTGTAAGGAATGCCAGCCAGGCCTACCCCCTCTTCTTGTACCCTCCAGCCAGATGGCAGCCCCAGAAATTGAATTTCCAGGAGATCTGGAGGGGGAGTGTTAATGGAAATGTGCCACACCAGTAGGTTGGTTTAGGTAGGTCTTACTCCCATGGAGAGGAATTTTCCATCTTGAATTTTAAAGTGCAGTGCTTTGTGGGACAAGAAAACGCCACACTTTGGAGGAAGCTGTCATGCTTTTGAGTGGCACCCTACACCTCATTGGACAGGGGTGCCCCCCTGCTTGTTGCCCTAGATCATTGAATACATATGTGAGAGGTGCATAGCAACTCGGATCTGCTGCCTGAAATTACAAGGGGAAGAAGGACTGCCCTGCTGGAACCCTGGTCTGCACCCCCAAGGATTGCACTCTTAAGAACTGCTCCAGCCTGCTGCCCACTCTGAACTACAGTCCTGAGGACTTTGCCTGGCTTCAAAAAGGATTAAGGAGTGGACTGCCCTCAAAGCAACAGGTAACAGAGCTTCCCTGCACCATCTCCCTCAAGAAGTCCCCGGCCTGGAATGCATCCAGTGTACTTGTAAGGATTTTGCCAGGTGCATTGTGGGAATTGTTGTCCCGATCTTCCAAGGGCCATCTCAGAACTTCTTGACCCATGGATTTGTGTTTTGGACACTTTGAACGTTCAAGAGGAACTTCAGGAAGAAGTTCCAGAAATTTGAAGAAGTTTTGAGCACCTTTTGGAAAAAGCTCCAAAAGTGTACCGACCAAACGTCAAGAGTCAAGTCGACTACGTCCAACCGCGACCAGGCCTGGATTTCTGATTTGTCCTGCTGAAAGCTCCGGAGCTCATGACTTCCAGGAGTTGATCAGAGGCTCCCGCTAACTAAGCTGGCAAACAAGCTGCAAATCTGGCCTGATGAAGTACCTTGCTAACTTTCGAGAGAAAATATTCCTGAAAAGTTTCTAAGTTTGAAGGTAAAGTTTTGACCTCCTGCTTAGTGTATCCTACTAGGGCTCCATCGCGGACAGCCTCAAACTTTGACCGTGTTCTGATCAAGCATGACCAGCTGTCCCAAGTTGGCGCTATCTGTTTTTAAGCACTGGAAAGTGTTTAATCTTTAAAAATTCCTATCTCTGGTTCCCTATATTGCATATTTGTTGTTTCAATGTCATTTTAAAGATCAAAATAGTTCCTATTTTTATACATTGGTGTGGGATTTTTATTTTGTGTCATGTTTTACTTATTTGATATATTGATGTTTTTTCAAATGCTTTACATACCTGTCTCCTGAGTTAAGCCTGCCTGCTCGCTGCCAGCTACCAAGGGTTGAGCCAGGGGCTAATGTATTGAGACCTTGAGTGGACCTTATATTGCATTAGTGGCCTTATTGCTAGTGGTAGGTGCATACTTACCCGTCTTAATAATCCACCTTCAAACAGAAAAAAAACTTTACGAACCTACCTATGGACAAATAGGTAAGTTCACTAAATTCTGAATCAAAGTGGGTTTCGATTCCATGCAACCCACTACGATTGGTTAGAGTCACAGACATGGTGACCTGCTGGGGTCAGCAGACCACATTATCTAAAACTGCTCTTAATTGACACAATCTTTTCTTTTAAATGCAACCTGTTTTCCAAAAAGGAAAATAGGAGGCTTTTAAAAAAAAATGAAAAGCTTGAATAAACCTTATTTTAGGAGTTGACAGTGGTCCAAAAAACTTTTTTGTCAACATTCTCAAAGGGAAGGGCCCCCCGGGGTACCGCATTTGTGAATAGCTTACCATCAATTTTGAATTGATTGTAAAATATTAATGTTTTGTAATTGGTATTTTGGTCACAAAACATGAATACATTTCTTAATAAATCTGTATTTGGAAGGGACCCTTAAAACGTTCCTTTCAAATAGTGATTCCTTGAGGTTTAATTAACCCATTTAATGATTCAGAAAACCTTTTCTGAATTGTTAATTAGGTTTTATATAAAAAGTATTCTAGTGGCCACAAATCCTCAGATTTACTGAATCTGAGAGTTTGCGAAAACATTTTCTACATCAGGTCCTATGGGATGAAACATGCCATTCTCGCACCTGGTTTAAGGATGTTAACTAGTTTTTCTTCATCAGATAATATCAAAAAAGATTCAGGTAGGCAGGATGCCACATGCCGGAATTTCAAAATGGGAATTGGAAACAATCATATGCTCTGGAGCTGTCATTTGTTTCAGTACTCTTGAAACAGTCTTTTTGATTGGGTGGGCACCATCTTAGAGCAACCTTCTTGTTGTCCACACGATAAAGTCAATGTAGTAAATAAAGGCATAATCAGCTCTCTCTATGTGAAAAGCTATGTATCTTAAACGGTGTAGGCATTGTTTGAAAAAAGACCTACTAAAGCGAGGACTGAGGGAGAGGAATTGGGTTGCGTTTTCTGGAACTTTGTTGTTGAAGGTAAAAGCAAAGGGAGAAACTAAATTCGCTATACAGGGTATTGATGTTACTGCACAGTTCAAAGCAATTTGACACGTTCTTCTCCTTCTTTGCATGTTCGCCATAAGGGTTTACGTTTATGTTGCTGAAAAAATGTATGTGTATATAATGATATATACATGTTATAATACTTGAATATTAATGTATTTATGTTCAGAATGCAACAAACACCATATGAAATGTGTTCTTTCTGCGTGGCACTGAAATTCAAAATTAACATATGATTGGATTTTACCTGTTTGTAAAAAGTTACTGAGTAAGAACCAAATACGTGCAGATCTGGAAATGTGTGCCTTTTGAGGTGTGATTTAAACTCTCTAAGGAGGATCACAGTTCGTCCTGTAGAAATGGACCACACTGTCACGTCACGGTGTGCTGTGTAATTTACATTGAAAACTTAGGTGGTCTGATTAAAAAGCACTATTAAATTAATGCCATTTAACAAAGTGTTTTTAAGGGAGCAGGTTAACACTAAATGCTAGATTTAATTTCTCAGTATAGGTGATCGTGTACTTATAAAAAATGAATCTTTGAGAAAAACTATTTAACTATTTAAAGTAAAGTTAAAGGATGGAAACTGTATTGTTGTAGCAAAACACAAGAAGTGTATATCTATGTATTTCACATATATGTTATTAGGCGTACCCCACACCTGAATATTTAAACCAATATGCACTACGATAGAAATTAACAATAGGGTACTAATATGATTTTTAAATCATAATTTAAGCCACCAAAACATTACTCCTTGCTGACAGTCCTTAATGACTACAGAAAACCAGGGTATTTAAGGATTCATTAGCTTCTTACTTCGAAAATGAAGCCCAGTGATTGAACAGCATATGTGCTCAGCCAGTAGAATGCATTTATACTCTTCTAGGCAATTGTTATATAAACTGGTAGTGTGCATATGTTTTCAGTATACAATACCTGAATGTACTCGGTGAGCGTATTGAAGACCTGCTTCGCCACTTTGATTGCTTTTGAAAAATTGCGCTGTCCTTGTTCATCAATGACATCCTTCCCAGAGTAATACCAGTAGAAATCACTAATGGATTCCTGTAAAATTGTATCAATATTTTAAATTAATGTAATACATTTTACTTGTTTCCCAAACATGTTTCTATTCCTCATCACATGATTATTTTAGATGCACAAGCCAAGGGACGTGTGGAAAGAATTCTTTTGACATTAAAAATGTGGTCCACCATCCTTTGCTCAGGGTTTTAACTCAATATGCCATATCCACAGAATTGAAACCAAAATATCAAACAACCCATTACTATTGAACCTGAAACATATATGGTCGCCTTTGATGATTTCATAAGAAACCAACACGTTGCCCCAACCAAGAAGAAAGAAACCTGACAGCTAGATAGCTGTGAACCTATGAAACTGCCAATTACCACCACTAAAAAACCATTTTAGCAGTACGCCTGATAATAGCTTCATCTATAGTCACCATGCAGTTTAAAATACCCTTTTTTGTGCTGCTGTTACACAATCCTGAACATATCTCTCTTATCTCCATGCCATACCCAGTCAGACCTACCTCCTACGCTCTTGTTGCCTCCTGTGTACACTACACGTAGGGACTCATTTCACAATCATTATTCAATGTTCCCGAATTACAATTAATACTCTTTAAATCCCTCTAGTACAACATGATATTTTGTTCCTGCCTCCTGCTTTATCTTATGATATATTATTATTCCAGCTGCTACCACTGCCTGAATGCCCTACCCCTTTAGATGAGAAAACAACCCCATTGGCTTGTTTTCAAAAAGCATCTTAAGGGTCGTCTATCATAAGAGGACTTCGATTAATTTTTCTGAACTGGGATAACCTCTTTGGTACAAATTGGAAAGATAATAGGTGTCTATTGCTTCTAGTTCACTGATGGTTTATCTTTCCGGACATTGTGAGTATGGAACTGCTAGTTTTATGTTACCAACCTTTTACCTCTTAGCCGAGGTGCTATACATGCGAACAATAAATAAATAATATTGTCTCCTTAAAATCAATTAAAACTATATAACACGGCCCCGGGGCCTAGGAGACAGGGACTGAGACAGAGGTCCCCAACCAAGGCATCGGCGCCATCGGGAGCAAGGGAATCAGAGGCCTCCGGTGAGGTGCAACAAGACGCCGATGAGAACTCAGACTGATATAGTGCTCCTCAGACCTTGAGACTGAGTGGTGGAAACGCCTGGTGACGTGGGCGCATCGACCTGATGATGCTGTTTTCGGCTATGAGTTATCTACTGACCAAGATTCGATGAACACTTGACTCGTAGTCGCTGAAGACACTCATAATTGCAGCTGTGCTATTGTGCTGTGGATATACGGCTGGTATGATTTACCAAATTAAGGGAGGGACCTGAGGAGATCGGGACGCGGCTCTCCCCCCTCACACAAGTACAAAGTTTTGGGAATTAAGCACTCTGCTAAGTTGTGGTGGCGGGTAGTTCGAAGTCCGCCGTGCAGGGAGGCAGGCAGGTGGGAGGGGGGGCGAGGGTCAGTTAAGCGGGTTATTGTTTGGCTTGTTACAGGTACATAGAGATGCAAATGATAGCATGTATGATGGCAACTTGACGTGGAGAAGGAAGGGCGCTTTACATTCTTACATGGCTGATGTCGCGTATGACACGAATGGATACACCCACAGAAATCTCACACACCCAATCCGCACACCTTAGGGGGACACCACCTCCTTTCACTGTGTTATCCTGGAATGTAAACGGACTAGGTGACAAGATAAAGAGGGGACTTGTCCTCCAATACATCAAACGTAAGGGTCCGGCAGTAGCACTGCTACAAGAAACACATCTGATGGGCTCGGCCTGCAAGGCCCTGGATCGATGGGGCTACAAAATGGTAACACACTCTGAGTTCACCTCTGGTTCTCGGGGGTGGGGGACCTAGTTAACAAACGCTTCCCACTGATATTAACTGGGTCCTGGACAGATGATCAGGGGTGCTTCGCAGCGGTATCGTGTCAATGGGAGGGGCGATCCTCTATATTGGTATCAGTCTATATCCCGCCGACGCTGCATCAAGCAACCTTCCCGGCCCTGGGAAAGTTCTTAATGTCACTCCCGCAGGGTGTACTCATTGTGGGGGGCGACTTTAATGCCACGATTGACGCAACCATGGATAGAAAACCTCCTAGAGACCCCAGCAGCGCCAACCTCAAATTAGTTGACTTTGTCGATGCAATCGGTCTCATCGATATCTGGAGAGCTAGACACCCACAGGACCGACAATACACCTTCCACTCGGGGGTACACAATAGTCTTTCACGACTAGACTACATATTCACACTGGCAGAAGGGCAGGAAAGGGTGACAGAGATCATAAACTTACCCAGGGGAATCTCGGACCACTCGCCTGTGCACATTACATACACATCTCACATCCCAGTCCGACGCCGGCTGTTTCCACTCTACCCTGGTTATCTTAAAAATCGAAAGATTAGGAAGGGTCTGCTCAAATCTACGGAGCAGTACTTTGCCAGCAATGAATATTCAGTCTCCTCTCCGACGACGTTGTGGGAGGCATATAAAACCGTATTACAGGGCCAAACAATCTCGTTGGTTGCAAGGCATAAAAAATTACAAAAACAGCACATTGAGACTTTAGAACAGGGGGTGGCCCAGGCAGAGGCGACACATACCACGGACACCAGTGACGATATGACACAAAGGTTAAACCTAGCACAACAGGAATACAGGGCCTTTGCATGGGAAGAAGCGAAGTCCAGACTCACTGCCACGCAGCATACAGTTTACGAACTAGGTGATAAAGCAGGCAAGCTCCGAGCTTGGCTGGATAGAAAGGAAAGAGCTAACCGATGGATAGCCGAACTCAGCTTAGAGGACGGGACAGTGACCTCAGACCCTCAGCAAATAGTTGACACGTTAGCGACCCACTACGAGAAAATATATACACCCACAGCCACGAACACAATAGAAGACAATCTAGCCTTTCTCAAAGACATCCATATGCCCACACTGTCCAGTGACGCAACACAAGCACTGGAAGCAGATTTGACTCCGGATGAGCTCATATTAGCAATAGGTGCATTACATACGGGAAAAGCCCTAGGACCAAATGGTATTCCGGGAGAGTTTTACAAAAAAGCAGCAACTCAGCTCACACCACACCTACTTAACATGTACAAGGAAAGTTTGACCATGGGGGAGCTGCCTAGAGATCAGCGCCTAGCGACGATAGTTGCTATTCATAAACCGGGCAAGCCGCCGCAGGAATGTATGTCCTACAGGCCGATATCTTTGATAAACGTAGAAGCTAAAATACTGGCCATGAGACTGCAGCCATATCTTACTACAGTGATCCATCCGGACCAGTCCGGATTTATGCCAAACCGAAATTCAGCACTAAATCTTAGAAGACTTCAAAGTGTAATGGCACGTAGGCCTACTATCGAAGAAGACGCAGTAATTCTGTCCCTTGCTGCGCGTATAGCATTCGACATGGTCGAATGGCCCTTTCTCTTTGCTGTCCTCCGACACATGGGTTTCGGCCCCAAATTCTGTGAATGGGTGCAATTGCTGTATAGACAACCCCTGGCACAAGTTGTGGTCAATGGCGGGATCTCGGCAGACTTCCCTCTGGGAAAGGGAATGAGACAGGGCTGCCCCCTGTCACCGCTCCTATTTGCTATAGTGTTGGAGCCATTGGCAGCATGGATACGGTAGAACCCGGTTATCCGCGGTTTAAAATGGGCTATGGGATGGGAGGATCGCATTTCGCTATATGCGGATGATGTGTTACTATATCTGGCATCCCCCTCGCGTTCTATTAACTGCCTACTCGACATATGCGCCACATATGGAAGGGTTTTGGGCTATACTATCAACTGGGCGAAATCGCTTCTTTATGTACTTCACGGCCCCCCGCCGAGACTACCGCGCAACTGCGAAATCCAGATCGCTGACGCGGGATTTAAATATCTCGGCATCTATATAACACATCTGGACTCACACTTCATTGAAGAAAACCTTATGCAGCCCCTTGCGCGGTTTCGCCGGGATGTCAAACATTGGCGATCACTGCCGCTCACACTACTAGGGAGAGCAGCCCTCTTTAAGATGATGGCACTTCCTAGATTCCTATATGTCTTACAAAACACCCCGTTCCCAGTTTCCCCTGCGTATTTGAAAATGATAAACGCCGAAGTCACTAATCTCCTATGGGACGGAAGATCTGCCCGTATAGATATGCATAAACTAATAAAAGGCTGGTATGATGGCGGTATCGCCCTCCCAAATATACAAACATATTATTGGGCTTCACAGCTTATCGTGATAAATCAATGGCTTCATGCACCGCAGGAGGACCCGGCGTTCCGCATGGATAGGCATCTCCTAGAACAGGAGGGAATTATGGGAGCATTATACAATCGATCCAGGAAGACGGCTCTCACGGGCCCAACGGCACACACAGTCCGTGTCTGGCACGCGGCGCAGCGGGCGTTGGGCTGGGAGGGAACTCTAACGCAGGCTACACCATTATGGGACACCCAGAAATTAGGTAAACTACGGAATACCAAGGGCTTCAGACAGTGGGACTTGATAGGTATCTCGAAGGTGGGAGATCTATGGAAAAAAGGCAAGGTGGTCCCGTTCGTCCAGTTGCAGGTCACCTATGGACTGGCACGGACGGAAACATTCAGATACATGCAGATTAGGCACGCGCTCACGGCAGTAATTCCACCAGACACACAACTGCCGGAGGCTTCGCCACTGGAAGACAGACTTCTGACGGAGCACTTGGGTAAGAAGGCCATCTCCCAAACATACCGGAAAATAATCAATAATCACCCGGATCCCACGACAGCCCTTAAGGACCAATGGGAGGCGGATGTGGGAGAATTGGACGAAACTGACTGGCAGGAGGCACTTGCATCCCCAAGAGAGGTAGCGATACCCTCTAAACTAAAACTAGTGCAACTGAAAATTCTACATCGCACTTACTACACATGAACACTTCTGCATAGACTAGATAGGACAGACACTCCACTTTGTCTGCGACAATGTGGCGCACCGGGCACTTTTTGGCACACAATATGGCAATGCCCTGCTATCACACACTACTGGGAGGCGATTATGCACACGATCTCTCAGGTTACTGGGGTCACGGTTCAACCAGAACCAAAAAGATGTCTGCTCAACATTTGGGAACCTACAGATCTCAACCACGCGGCTCAAGACTGGATTGCCCTGGGCCTGGCACTGGCGAAGAGGAATATAGCGCAACACTGGGGCTCCAGATTGGCCCCTACACAATAAAGATGGTGTTGTGATATGGACGGTATAATGATAACAGAAAAGTCAGTCTATGTCCACAGGGGATGCCCCAAAAAATGGACTCGGTGTGGGGAAGCTGGAATACATTCAGGGGCAACATCTGCGAACCCCCACAAGACGAATCACTGTCTGATGAAAGTGACTAAATAATTGACCCGGGAGTACTGTGACGTGTAATATGACTTACGATGGACAGGTGATCAATACATGAGAGATGATACTCACAGTTCAATGTAAAATGTACACAGCTAATGTATAATGTCTTGCCATATCATGTACATGCTAACGAATACTTCACTGTTATGTTGATTCTGGACCCATGTACAATGCCAATAAAAAAATAAATTAAAAAAAAATCTATATAGCCAAAGAAAAATGGCACCATCCAGTGTTAGTACGTTGTGTGCACAGCAGACACATTAACAGGAAGTGACCAATCATCTCCACACTGCCTATGCTTCTCCGCCCTGCCCAGTACAAATATTAGGACGGAGGTATTTACATTTTATTCTTGGGAAAAGACTGTTGTCAGTTAAACACCACTCACTCTGAAATTGGTATGCAACTCGAGGACTGACCTTGACAGGAAACAATAAAATATTGTTTCAGGTCAATGCTGAACATGTTTGCAAAACATGTTGCCATTTTAACTAATCTCTACTCCTTGAAACATACTGCTCTTCTTTCAGTTTGTATTATAGCCATTGCATTTGGTGGAAACACACCCTGAAAGTGGTAGGATCCAGCGCTGAAAAAAGGTAAAGTGTGTGGAGAGCTCATACTGTCCTTTGTGTCCTTTGTGTTTATTTTGTACTTTGTGTTTGTGTTTTATGTCCTCATTATTGTCCTTTATGTTTATTATGTACTTAATCCCCTAGGGATTAGTCCACAAGAGGACAAATGAAAGTAAAAATTGCTATAGATGTTACTCAGAGTTTGTAATGCCAAGTAATGACTGGAGAACACTGAAGAAATTGAGCAGGTTCCTATAAAAGGAATTCTAAATGGTAAACAGCTACAACGGCACACGTTTCCTTATTAGCCTAACCTCAAGCACAGCATAATGCCCTTCAAGGGTTTTTGCTTGACATATATCATTAAAGCAAAACAATCAACAAGATTTGGCAAACCCAAAAGGTCTCCCCGTTGACATTCTTGCCTTTGCCAAAGCTCATTTCTTGAGTTGGCCATTCTGCATGAACGTGTGAGGGTAATTCAAGCATAATACCAATCATTTTTTGATTTCCTAAGAGTGACTACTGTGCTCACTGTGCCAACAGAACCCAGCTGCACCCTACAGAAAATGCCTAAATAGGCCAAACTTTGTCTGGTGTTGCTTGTATTCTTGTTCAGAGGGGACCTGACCTCATCATTAGGGCTAAACTGCTCCTATTACACCAGGACCAAGACTGATTCAAGATGGCTGATTCTTGTCTGAGGTGGCATGGTGAGCAACAAAATGGACTGAAGTGTGCCCCAAGTAGTTATCAGTGTCAGAGATAAATTCAAGTGTTCCACTGATCACCTTTTAATTTTGCTCAGTGCTGTACATATATGTTAGCTATCTTGGAATGGCTTATGTTTTGTTTTAAGTTAAATTATTCAAAGAAGACATCCTCCTACGCGTGCATGTACAAGGTGGCCATCTTAGAGTGTTTTTTTTAATTTTTTCGCACTGATCATTCAAAGATGGCAGTGGTGTGTAAGGGAGGTGGGGGTGCAAGCAAGCACATGGGGCTATAAAACTATAAAGAAAGTGGGGCAACAGAAGGGTAGAAGAGCAGGGAAAGACACACAAATGAAGAGAAAATAGTTTCTCATGTACCGCATCCTTTCACTTAAATGCAAGGATATAACATCAGCAGTGGAACAATGCAACTTTTCCAATCAAAACACAGTGAGATTGAAATGCTCCTTTTGTGGGACAAACACAAGAAAGGGGGGGAATTAATGGAATCATGAGCAGGGAACTGAGACAGACAAGAAGGACAATGAGCCATGAGCAAGGCCTGAATACTAAGCCCACTTTAAGGTTACTTTGGACACAATAGGTTTGTTTGCCAACAGACAACTGAAACTATCTGTAGATGAGACCTAAAATAGACAGGTAGTTCAGTTCCTTTGGCCAAGGATATGCTCAGCAAACACAATTAGTAAATCTGGTGCCTATATAGTAAATAAAACAACTTCTGTCAACTTAAAAACCTTTAACAAAATATTATGGGGGTTGGTCAAGCCCATACTGAAAATCTTGCATTTATCAGCTATTACTAGTTAACCATTGTCCTTGCAACACTTAGATATATTTACTAGAGAAACAATTCCACAATACAAGAAATAGTTTTTGCTTCATTAATGACAGAAAGCCATGCAGGATCATTTGTCAGTAAATAGACAGCATTAGGCTCTGCAAAATTAGTATTGGCTTAGTATTGGTTAGTAACTATTTCCACAACTAGTCAATTTTGTAGTTCAGTACAGTGTGATTACTTTGGAAACATGCTGTATCATGCTATAGTAGCACTGTAATGCCCCCTTACAAATCCATATGCATTCTTTTTATTTCATGGTATTGTATCAAATTCACTCAATCTTAACTAACACAACAGATTCTGTCATTGCTCATTCGTTGTTGTTAAGAGTCATTTGCATAGTGTTCTTCTCCAAAGTTTTTTGTATACAATTATGATTACCAAAATAAAATTTGTGCGCATTTTTCAGACCTTAGAAGGGTGAGGGGCTGAGTTAACACACTTGCTACTAATTGAATATAACGATTTATTAATTTAATATAACTATTAAACATGGGATATTCATTGAAAAACAAAGGAAGTTTGTCAACAAACTGCCACTATTTCTGCCAGACAGACCAAAAAGGATACCTATTTTGATGAAAAACAAACATGCTCAAACTCCCTAAAATGTTACCTTACTAAGGTTAAGAATTTGGGGAAAAGGTTATGTTAGCTGAATTAACCAGCGAGCATCACTGACATATAACTGCAGTGCAAATGAAAAATATTTTTCAAAATATGAATTTAATCCCGAAGCAAGCATGTAAAAGCTATGTCACAGCACTGAGCCGGGAAGCTGCTATCTACATGTTGAAAATACAGGCTCACAAACATCACAAGACATTTCACAGACTTATGGGTGTGATTTAATAACTATGGGCCCTATTTACAAAGGTAAATTCATACATGTTGATTAACTCACATGTACATTTACTCTTACAGTTGTAGTAACTTTACTACTTTTGACTATTCACTATTTCCGAGTGTAAAGTTACTAATAATTTTTCACAAGTAGGAGGAGGTGTCCACCACCAGGGTGGAAATGTCCTTATGATAAAGTATAGGGAAAAGTAAAAAAAATGTGTAAACATATTTCAATGCTAAAAATTATTAAAACATAGGGCATCATTACGATGCAGTCGGACTCTCGTCGACCGGCACCGTCCCGGAAGACTAGAATTCGGCCGTCCCGCTGCCCTGATTACAATGCAACCGCCTTCACGGCGTTCTTAATGTGTATATTTTCTATTGCGGCTTGTGCTGCGGGCTGCGACCCCCGCCTCAATAGAAAATAAACACTTTAAAAACATCCCTGCACCGTGTGGCAGGCACCATGCGGTGCCTGAAACATGGTGCAGAGATGGTTAGGGGGCACCAGAGGTGGCCCCATAGCGGAGGGCCAGGGGAGAAGGGGGCCTGCTAGGGGCCCCCAAAGTCACTTTCCACCTGCCTTTTCATGGCAGTTGAACCGCATGAAAGGGCAGGTGGAAAGGGGCATTGTAATCTCTACGGCAGTGCCTGAGCAGGCACTGCCCTTATTGTAGGGATTACTGACCCTCCGACGCACCGACAATCTCCTTGAGCCTGTCAGAAGTGCCGCAAATGTTCTCTCCGCCCGATGCCTCCGCCCGTCGCATCGTAATGCGTTGGGCAGACCGCAGGGGCAGATGTCGGTGGGTCCGACACCGACAAGCTGTCGGTGTCTGACCCACCGACATCGTAATAAGCCCCATAATGGTATACATGTTTAAAACCTAAAAGAACTAAACTAATAAAAATGCTGCAGTTCAATTATCCTAAAAGTGTATTATAATAATTATTTTACGTATGTTTAATTCAAGTGCAATTATTTAAAGATTTATTTAAAACTATCCCACCTACTGTAAAATGTTTACATTAATTTAATATGTATTAAACATTAACAAAAGTATGTGTAGAATTAATTTTAATTCATTTTCTTACAAAAAATGCTATATTTATTTCCAAATTGTAAAACATTTATTAAAAACATATATTATTTATTTTCAATTATATATAACTTGTTATCCTCAAACAAAATGTATATATCTGTCCCGTCCCTCCAACATTTAATACTAAAATGTAGTCATACTTGTTCAGAGATCTCTACAATCAGGGTGGAGACCTATGCATAGAAAAGGTAGGCGGACAGTGGTGCTGACCTCGGCATGTAGATCAGTGAATAGCTTTTTGTAGGATGTGAGCAGTACTATTGTAGCACTACTAAAGATTGTGCAAAGTGCAGCTTTTGAATAGGCCCCTAATACAAGGGAAGTCATTTATTTTTGTTTGGTGCACTTAGGTTTGCATTTTTTGTTTTTATTGAATTTCCCAAAATATTTTGACGAAACACATTTTCCTCCTTTTGGAAATTTATCAAAACCATGTTTCACCAGCTGGGGTTGTAAGGCTGGTGATCTCCATTTTGTGTTTCCTCTCAGATGAAGTAAAGTCGGTGTAACACTCTACCAGGAATTCTTTCTATGTTGTCAGTTAGTTTATCAATGGAATTAGCCAGATCATACATCAACAAATGAAATTCCATCTTAGGGGTCGATTCCGATGTTGTTCTGAAGGGCTCCGAATCGGATTCGGGTTTGCCGAATCCGATCCAGAACCCTTGTTTCCAACCGAATCGTATACACTTCCCAGTGACCGGTTACGATGCCTGGAAACCGTTAGGGCTGTCTGAATCGGTTCCGAAAGGCATTCGGATAGGTCGCGTCTTTCGAAGCCGAATCGTACAGCTCTATGGACTCGGTTTCCGAGTGAGCGAGTACGATGATGGATTCGGACAGCCGTTCGGATTCGATTTTTCTGGAACTAGTTGGCTGCCGGAATCTGTCTTTCATGGCCCATAGCAGGCCCCCCCTCACCCAGGGCCTTCTGAATGGGGCCCGTGGGGTACCCAAGGGTCCCCCCTTTCCAACCATGCAACAAGTGTGGCAGGCGCCATGGGGTGCCTGTCACAGGGTGTCAAAGTTTTCCCCAGCCACCTCTTTCTTCAATGGGAGCCTGTGTTCTCGTTTGGAAGACAGGCTCCCATCGAGATCAATGGGAGTCCGGCCGAATCGTATCCAGAAGCACCCTGATACATCCAAATAGCTTGGTCCGTTTCCCCCGATCCAAGTCGTCCGGAAAGCATTCCGGAATCAATTCGGTAAGAATGCTTTCCGAACGACATCGGAATTTACCCCTTAAATGTAACATCTGCAATGATAAGAATGCCAAGTAGACTTTGAGCTGACCTGTGAAAGAAAACTGGCAATCTTTTGAGCAGTACTGAAAAATGTAACCATATGATAATCTAATCTTTTTAACTTGTACTTATTTAAGCTTGGCACTCTTTGAAATGCCACCCATCCGGAAATAAGTAGAGTAAGCCCAACACAAAATTTTGGAAAACAAAGTATTACATCTTATAACATTGCATTTATTGCATAGTATCTAGATTTTGTTCATGTTGTATATCCGAAAATAACCAGTTGACAAAAGAACCTTTCATTCCCTGCCAAATAGGCTGAATGTTTTATTACAATGATGCCAGGATTAATGCAAGCACATTAAGAAAAATATCTCCACAAGTAATAGCCTTGATAAGAAATAAGGGATAACGGTAAGAGTAAACAGACATCTAATACAACTGATACAGGCTGTGGTCATCCTAGGTGCTGGGTAAAATTAGTAGAGTCAATGTTCTGGAGTTTTTATTGTTTCTTAATTTCAGCTTTGGAGCTGTAACTGTAAATAAAATAGTTTGAGTAGTTTGGAGAACGGCAAGAGCAAAGAAAGATCGAAATGGATGTCACAAAAGGCACTGCTAAAAGAAAATGAGGGTGTTATGATTAATCTGTAGTTTGCCTGGGAAGGGCTTCCGAGTAATGTTAAGGTGGGCTAAGAAGTCCAGTATGCCTCTGGTTTGGGCCAATTGCCATTCCATAGAATAAAACATGCAATAGAAAGAGGCAGACGGGCAGAAGTCTAGTTTAGGTAGAGAACTGCGCGCATAGAGAATTTGTCTGAAGAGCTGTTAAAAGAAACAGTGGGTAAGTTCAGGAGTGAAGGGACTTTTAAAATCACACAACAACTATATCAGGAAGTCAACTAGTGACTGAAATCTAAAATTTACAAAGATTATGTCTCATTGAAATTGATTGCAATTAAAGATTAATCGGCACATTAAATCAATCACATTCCATTACCTATTGCAGCACGTGGAGTCCTTCCAAAGCTGTTTCATTGTTAACCGTGTGTCTTATCCGTGATACCTTTTCATCATTCAGGAATGTAGCCAATCACAGAAGGCTCCAGTACATGCAAGCCCTCTCTTCATTCTGCCCCATGCCCTAGCTGGAGTACTTACTACCTTACACATGCCTCCTTGAGCCTAGACAAGGTGACAGTAGATGTGAATGACTAAGCTCTCATAATCATCCTACAAATCCACAGGCTGGTAAATACCAGATGCCCATCAGTGAACTGAGGAGCCATCAATAGAATACACCCAACCGCACTCTCTTTCCTCTTAGTGGGAAGTTGACGTATCACTTATATGAGCGAGATTTTTCTCATAGTTTTATATAGCAAGATCCTGACTTGATATGTTGATTTCTGTTTTTATAATAGGTCACTTAACACTGTAATATGTCTATGTTATCCACCTCTACCAAATAGAACAAGATTTGTGTTTTAAACACTGCAATATTTAACGTCTGGTTATGGTCAGAAGTAACTCCTTTGAAAAATCTCAAGGCAAAACACACTCAGGATGCTTGTTGATCGACAAGCTAATGTTTTAGTTGAGAGTGTCTCTCTACTCACGCCAGAAGGTACAAGTCACTTCTTCTCCATGAGAGCTCTGTTAAATTGCTTCTCACACACACATAAATTAAGGTCTTTGACTGAGTGCAGGCTGTGGTGGCACTTACTCCACTAGATGTATCAATATACTAGAGCTGTATTCCCTAAACTGTTCAATGATTTCAATCAAGCTTTCGATAATGGGAGTATACCTGAACTCTCAGCAGATAATCCACAGTTGATATAATAATGTTGACAGTTGTATTGTTGCCTGTTTGAGTTCGCAGGTAATTCTGAATATCTAAAAAAGAAAGTAATAAAATAAAAGCTTTAAAAATTAATAGAGAACGTGTTGAGCAAGTAACAGCAATGAAGACCTAACTTCAGTTCAACAGAAACAAGCGCAAGACTCGATTCTCAGCTTTCCAACACTCCAAATCTACTGTGTGTGTGCTTTTGCTTCTTTGTCGTGTTCATATACGTCAGCAAGTTTTTAGGTAAATTATGTAATTTAAAGCTAGGTTTGTAGGAGTTGAGTAAATTAATTTGCTTTTTGCCTGAACAATGTTTTGTCAAAACTATTCATTCATATATTTTAATTTTGAGCCAAGTTTGACATTTTGACTTGTAAATGAGATTATAGATATTACTAGTGTAATTAGTCTTCAAACATTTTCGCATTGCCAACTTTAGAAAAGTAACAGATATTTATTAGATCTCAACATACACAATACATAATACAAGTACTTCTGGGCTAAGCTGGACTTGTTTGGAGACTGCTGTTGATTCACATTGCTTTAAAACCAATTACATAAGTTGCTATAAATGCACTGATATCCAAAATAAATAGAAAGAATATTCCAGAAAATAGGTCCTACCACAAACTTTTCAAAATACATCAGTTGACATTTTAAGAAAGGGGTTCCCTAAAAATGCTGGCTTCAGTATTATTTGTATTTATAGCGCAATCATAACATATTCTGTAAGGTCATGTGCCTCAGAATGTTGGGTTTTGTAAGGAATATATGTTTTTTACTCCACAAGAATCTTGTAGAGAGCCATTTTGTAAATGTAATGTTTTATCTTACTCAGATGAACTCTTACATTATGAGGCACACGAACAAACAGTGCTTAATTTGTACAAGAATACATGCCGGTGTTATGAAGATTTGTAGATTTGTAGTGCTGAACAGGTGTGAGGCTATCCAAACATAGGACCTTGTGGAACAACTCAAAAATCCAGCTCTTCAGCTTCTTGTGGAATTCAAGAAGTGAAGAGGATGCTCTTATGTGCAGGTCGTTGTACGCTTTAAGAGCAATATAGGAGAACACTTGAATGCCTGACCTGGTATTCAGTATGCATGAGGTGTGTGCAAGTAGGAGTCCGGATGAGCGGAGGTACCTGAAAGGTTTGTGAAAGTAGATGCAATTGTTGAGGTATGTTGGGCCAGTACTCTAGTGCCTTGAGAATGTAGGTGATGAGTTTGAATTGTGTTTGTTTGTGTATGGGAAGTCAGTGGAGCTCATTCAGGTGTGGTGTGGTGTGATGTGAGTGTGGTGTGGTGTGGTGTGGAGGTTTGAAAAAGTGATTATGGTGCCAAGTTCTGAATGGTCTGCAGCCTACTGATGAATTATTTGTTGATCCCCACGTAGAGGGTGCTACCATAGTTAAGCCTGCTTGTGACCAGGGAGTGAATGATGGTTTTCCGGTGCTAACTGGGAGCCATTTGGAAGTCTCCATCAGCATCTTCAGGTCATGAAGGCATGAGGTTGCAGCTGTGTTGACTTGGGTGGTCATGTTGTTCCCCAGGTTCTTGACGTAGGTGGTGGGAGTGGGTATCGGTCCTAGCTCTGTTGACCACCAGGTGGAGTTCCACTGTGATGTGCTCTTCTTGAAGATGACGATGTTCATCTTGTTGGTTTTAAGCTTCAAACAGTTGGTCTTTATCAAGTGGACCATTTCAGTAAAAGCTGGAATTGAACTTGATCCGGGTACTGGGCGTCTTGTCCATGAGGGAGAGAATGAGTTGCATGCCATCGGCGTAGGAGAGGACGTTGATCTTGTGAGAGCGGATGATGCTGGGTAGAGGGATCATATATGCATTGAAGAGGGCCAGTCTCAGGGAGAATCTTTGCAGAACTCTGCAGATGAGGTCGCAGGCTTCCCAGGTGTACTTTGCCAGGTTGGCTGACTGGGTTCTCCCAGTCAGAAAGGAACAGATCCTTCCTTCCTATTTTGCTCGAATGGCCGCAGCGGGTGATATTGAATGTCGAGGGTGCTGAGGCTGCATAGTCTTGGTTCTCACTCATGTCTCATTCATCCAGCACCAGAACCTCCCTGCCCCTGTATCACACTACTTTAAGTTCTTTTACATCTTCTTTCTTCCTTTGTCTTTGTTTCTGTCTTTTTCTTCCTATTTCTATTACCCATTTTTTTTCTCTCTTGCTCCTTGTCAAAGTGTGATGAGGAAAATTAAGTGGCGGTTCTAAAAATTGGTGTTGGTGGGGCCCACCTGCAATCTCTGGCTGAAGTTAAGCACTGCCAAACATACTGCTAGTCGTGGATTAAGGATGTCTATAGTCAAAGATATAAAAAGCATTTATAAATATACACACCTGAAACCCAAAAAAGTGAAGGCAGCCAGAGAGCTAGAAGTACACTTTTTCATTCACAATCATTTGTAGATGGCATATATTTTATAATCTGGCTTCACCTCTTCCTATATTCACATTGGTGTAATGGCCAGTGCAGGTAAAGAACAGGAAGATGCCAAAAGAAAGCAGCCCAAAGTGTATTTAGAAACTAGCATGACATCTTATGTCCGCCGCATTTGTGACATGTATCTTCAAAAGAGATAGAGAGCAATGCCACCTCTTAGGGAAAAGCCTGTCTTCAGGGAGAACCCTACCACAGGAGCCAGTGGATTCTTGGTGCAGGAACAGAATATGACTGACAAGTACAAAGTCAATAGGATCTGATCTATGACAGTTGATGAATTTGTGAGTGATGAGAGACACAGATTGTTATTTCCAGTAAAGGAAGAGGTGTTCCCTCCAGGGGAGTCAAGTACCCTAAAAAGTCATAATAAAGAGCACTTCAGTTAAAAGCATAAGTATGAAAGAGCTTAGAATGGGGTACTGTAAAAGCAAACCAAATTTTTACTCGTTGTTCAATGCACTAGTACCAGAAGCAGACCCTCTTTGTATGCCAGTTAGGTAAGGGATTGCGGTTAAGAGTTCAGTTGCAATACCTATGAGGATGATGATCCTATGAGTAGTTGGCACTCGCTTACAGTAACCAGATTCATGTCTCAGATGTGCAATTGACATACCATAATTATTCGTAGCTGGTGAAGGCTAGGACCCTGTGCATGATTACAAAACTAGTGCAGAGTGTGGGGAATTTGCAGCTGAACTGGAGTAGCACAGCAGTGAAAGAGGGACCTGGTCTGACTGGTGACAAGTTGGCATGGACACCCCTGCATATAGGAGCAGCCTGCCTCAGCAGAGTCCCTGAGCCCCATCCATCTCCCCTGCCAAAAGCATCTTCACAGAGCACTTTGACTGCATTAGTTCCTAGGTAGCACACTGTTTGCTTTTCAAGAGCACTTTTCACAACCAGTGGACCAGCCTAATTTTGTAGAGGGAGGGTAGAGATTTCTCCTCAGGTGGGTATAAGGCAAGACTACACCCACATGCAGGGGAGAATATCAGTGTGTCCCTGGGAACAACATGGTCCATTTCAAAGGGCAGGTGGCAGAGTAGCTGTGGGTCAGTTCCTAGGTGGTGCACAGTCAAAACGTCTAAAGAGCCTTTTTTAATTGGGCCAACACTGGAAATGTAGCTCATGCATAGAGGGAAATGTATTTCCTCATTTGCATAGGAACAAGCCCAGATGCAGATGACGCACTGCAAACCTATCTATCGTGACGGGGAGTGATCCTGTTGGGGAGATAGGGGACGGGATCCCTGAAATCTATAATTCAAAA
The DNA here is from genome assembly GCA_963921515.1 of Calotriton arnoldi. Classification (NCBI taxonomy): domain Eukaryota; kingdom Metazoa; phylum Chordata; class Amphibia; order Caudata; family Salamandridae; genus Calotriton; species Calotriton arnoldi. The sequence continues at coordinate 393,180 of CAWUFW010004233.1, read as the reverse complement.
GGTTAGCCCCATACCGTGGGTTTGTGTAGTCAATTTATAGGTGATGTGATTATTCCTTACCTAATAGGCCATCATAGGTCAATTATTTAGTTGTAATGTTCTACCTGCTTCTCCTCACACCCCAATACCTCTGACGCTCACATGGCATACATGTATTTCAAAGCATACTGGCAAATGTGACTAACAAAAAATTATACACATAAATAATGAAAGCTGAAATTGTTTCAGTGGATCTTTCTAGTCAGTCCACACAGTGCATTCATCAAATATTATACACATAAATGACACTTTTGACAAAAAAAGAAACGACTCAAACATTCAGTTGTTTTAACACCACTTGATAATAAATGATTTAACTGGTATTTTACTCACGTAAATAAGTAACCTCATATAAATAAGTGTCCAAAATATGTAGTCACATACTAATATTGTGAAAAAGAGAATTTGCAGGAGAGTGTCCAATAAACAAAATGAGGGGAATCAGTTTACATCACTGGAGGTATATTATTCTCCTCAAAATCTGTGGTCCTACCGGTACCATAGGGCCCTATGTGGTCAGTATTAATTAATTTTTCAGTTCATATTTGATAACAGAGGTATGAATACTCTCCCTAACCATCCTGTATGAATCTTTATGCGTGTATAGGTGTATCTTCCCTCTGACCACGCGTTTCGACCTTCTTGTGAGCCTACTGTTTTTATGAAGGTCTTCCTCAGGGCTGTGTGTTTACTTATAGGTAACTAGTAATTATGATTGACCTAAGTATGCCCCACATCTGGTCCTAATTATTAGGGAATGCTGCTGTGGGGGGACACACAAGACACACAGATGATGGACGGATTGCAGAGCAAACCAAACATTCACCCCCAGTGAATAGATCTGGGTTAAATCCATCGTTCTTTTGCTCACCATGCCACCCCAGTTTAGACCCAGCCATATGCAAATCAGTCTTGACCCTGTGCCTCATGGGAACAGTCCAGACCGAACTGCCAAGCCAGGTCCACCCTGGACCGGAAACAAGCATCCTGGGACCAGTTTCGGGGCATCACCCCTCATCAGCCAGGCTAGCTTGAATCCAGTGGCACAGTGTATGAATCCAATTCCGTTATGTTGGTCTGACCACTATTTGATCCCCATGATGCTCTCTGGGGCTGTGCCCTCTCGAAGGTTGCCTCAGAAACTCTCGCTCCGACGCCCCTGGCATAAACTGAATTTTGATCATCTTAGCACCATCCTCTCCTTGAGCGTGCCCAGTTTGCCAGAAGATCCAGATGCTGCCGTTGAAGCACTATCTGATAGGCTACTTCGCCCTCTGGACAAATTGATTCCTGTCAAACAAGTTAAGTGTTGTAGTACCAAATCCAATCTATGGTACAATGACAATCTTGCCAATATGCGCAAAGCTTGTAAGCGGATGGAGCGGGCGTGGAGGCGAGACTTTGATCCTATTTTGAAGGGATGTTATCAGTCAGCCACTAAGAAATATCATAGGGCTGTTCAGAAAGCACGGGCAGCCTATTTTGCTGCCGAGATCAGGAATAGCAATAATCCCTCCAAGAGAATTTTCTCCATTCTTAAAAATCTCAAAAGTGCTGGGGCACTGGTTGCGTCCTCTATTAAGTCAGATGAACAATGCGAGGATCTCACCACCTTCTTTATAAATAAGGTGGATAACATCTATAAGACCTTCCCTCAGGTGGCTATGGGCCCTGGCCCTGGGGGTCCACCCCCTCCGCCCATATTTTGGCTGCCTTCCCGCCAATCACTGAGGATGCACTACGTGTACTATGCAGGAAGGTTAAATCTGGCTCCCCTGTGGATCCCATGAAGCCTGACCATCTTATGAGTCTGTTACCTGTGCTTCTTACACCTTTGGGCCAGGTTATTAACATGTCCTTGTCTATGGCCACGGTTCCCAGGACGTGGAAGCAGGCTAGGGTAGTTCCTTTATTAAAGAAACCCACCCTCAATCCAGCTAAACCGGAGAACTTCCGCCCTATCTCCCTGCTGCCATGGGCCTCTAAGATCTCCGAAGCCTATATTAATTCCATCTTGTCAGGCTTTCTGGAGGAGAATAATATACTTGACTCCTCGCAGTGCGGCTTCCGCCCGGGCCTTAGCACGGAGTCTGCCCTCCTAGCAGTGTCTGAACATCTGAGGGCAGCACTGGATGAGGGACGCACCTCGGCACTGATCCTATTGGATCTCAGTGCCGCATTTGATACGGTCTCTCACCAGATCTTGCTGCGGAGGTTGAAGGAGGCTGGCATCGTAGGCCTCGCACTGGACTGGTTCACCTCCTTCCTCTCGGAGAGGTCCTTCCAGGTGTCGGCCCCCCCTTTCACCTCCAGGGTCTATTCCATCAAACAGGGAGTGCCGCAGGGTTCAGCGTTAAGTCCAACGCTTTTTAATCTGTATGTTCAGCCTCTAGCTGCGGTAGCCAAGAGCAGAGGGCTGACTATTGTATCATATGCTGATGATACACAATTGGTTGTCGCCCTCTCAGATGATTGTCTGAATGACGCTGTTAAGTTTTGGAGCGGTCTTGCCGACGTCGCGGGGTGGATGACTGCCAACTGCCTCCAGCTTAATGCCAGCAAGTCTGAGGTCTTGCTGGTAGGGAAAGATCCTGAGCTATGGAGCGAACGGTGGTGGCCCGCTACCTTGGGTTGTGCACCCGCCAACAAACAGGTGGTGAAAAATCTTGGAGTTTGGGTCGATTCGGCTCTTAATTTCCAAACCCAAACTAAGAAGGTGGCGGCGACGTGCTTTGGTATTCTTCGCGGGCTCAAACCTCTGCTGGGCTTCTTTGACCCTTCCATCCGGCAGATGATCGTTCAGGCATCTGTGCCGTCGAGACTGGATTATGCCAGCTCGCTCTATTTGGGGGCCAACAAGCCGGCGATTTTGAGACTGCAGAGGGTCCAAAATGTAGCCGCCAGAACTCTTCTCGGCATGGCTAGATTCTGCTCCACTTCCAGTGCTATTCGTCGGCTACATTGGCTACCAGTGGCGAGACGTGTGGAGTTCAAGTCCCTCTGCCTCGCTTTTAGGATCCTGAATTCCCCCTCCCCTGGCATTCTAGCCGGCCTGCTTTCCTCCTACACTCCCTCTCGCCATCTCCGTTCGTTGGGCCAACACTTGGTGGTTGTTCCCTGGGTTAGGAGGGCCCGCGCCAGTGGGCGCTCCTTTCGCTCACTGGCAGCTAAACTTTGGAACGCCCTCCCTGTACATATCCGGAGTATGGATAATTATCTGGCATTTCGTAAGGCATTGAAGACCCATCTTTTCCCTTCACTTTAGGCCCTTCTTGCAGTTTACTCCCTTTCTGCCTGCCTCGGTGGCTTGTAACAGCCTATTGGTTTTGTTCTCTTTAGTTATGATAGGTTTCCCTTGCCGTTAGCTGCCTTTGTTGCTATTAGCGCCGGGACGCCCCTTTGCTGGGGCAGCTGCGCGCTTTACAAGACCTCCTAACATAACATAACATAACATGAAAGTATAGGTGTATCTTCCCTCTGAGCACGTGTATACTCCAGTGCGTTTCGACCTTCTTGTGAGCCTGCTGTTTTTATGAAGGTCTTCCTGGGGGCTGTGTGTTTATTTATAGGTAACTCGTAATTATGATTGACCGAAGTATGCCCCACATCTGGTCCTACTTATTACGGAATGCTGCTGTGGGGGGACACAAGGCTTTGCCTCAGGGGCAGTAATAGCAATTAATTTAAAATTTATGAACCCGGACCACATAGGGCCCTATGGTACCAGTAGGACCACAGATTTGGAGGAGAATAATATACCTCTAGTGATGTAAACTGATTACCCTTGCTTTGTTCATTGGACACCCTCCCACAAATTCTCCTTTTCATAATATTAGTATGTGACTACATGTGTTGGACACTTATTTATGAGGACACTTATTTATGTGAGTAAAAACTATTAAATCATGTATTGTCAAGTGATTTTAAAACAACTGAATATTTGAGTTGTTTCTTTTCTATGTCAAAAGTGTCATTTATGTGTATAATATTTGATGAATACACTATGTGGACTGACTACAAAAGATCCACAGGAACAAGTTTCAGCTTTCATTAGTTATGTGTATAATTGTTTGAATTATAGAGTACTGCAAACCTTTACATCATGCGGGCTCAAATGCGCATCCACAAGATTGGTCACACAAACGTCTGTGGACACTTCTGTAAAATGACAGTCCTCTGAGGGTGCAAAAAGTGTGAAAATGCCAGGTGCACTAGTAGGGCACTTCCTACAGTCCGTCCGCCACTGCTTCTGCTGATGAGCCTCCTTTATAAGGTAAATATTACTTTCTGACTCTTGAAATAAAGGCACTAATCAGGAGTATTAGGAGGAATGAATGTTGTACATATTATGGAAAAGAAAAAGAGGTTGTGTTGTTATTCTGGACAGAGAAGCATTGCAACAAAATGACAAATATGATATCATATATTAGCCTTCAAGGACACTTTGTTCCCTTCTGCAAAAGTTGATCACTCAAGAGGGAATGAAAAGGCTGTTGAAATTTGAGGCACCACTTTTGTACTTTGAGCAAATGCATGTACAATATTCTCTACTTACAAAAGTAACACACTGGCATACCTCTGATTAAAGTGCAACATAGAAAATGTTTTGTTCGTAAGCATTTGTTTTTATTTTCCTGTTGCATACCTGTTTTACATTCTTAGCATTTCTCATTTATTGGGTGTATAGTTTTTTTTTATTAATGTACATGCAGGTTTTGCTGTTTGCCTGAAAGGCAACTCACCTACCCACCTGAGTTGTGTCCTTCACAAAGCAGCTGGAGGAAGCGGAAGAGGTCACAGGTGAATTCATCATCTTGCAAAACTTTCTCACCTGCAGACAGGCCAGATGAAGAGCAACACCATTAAAAGCTGAAGGCGGGTGACTTTGCTAGTGACCCCTGAAGGTCAGACATCTTGAAAAACATGTTAATGCCATTACTCGAAAAAACTGAGATCATGTGTATTTCAGATACGTCAGGCGCTGAGATGATAGCACCTCCACTCCTCATGAAAAGAAAGCTGACATTTGGAAATACAGTGGCATATTTACAAGGAATTCGCGTAGGGTAGCGCTGCAAGTCATTTTGCTGCTCTGCTGTCCTATGCCAATTCAAAAGGGCAGGAATGCACCGTATTTACAAGATACGGTGCATTCCTGTACTTTCAGCCAGCGCCGGCGCACAATTAGCAGCCGTGCACCATTGCAGGCACCCTTGCATCATGGTGCAAAGGTGTCTGGGTTGCTAGCAGGGTTGTTTTTGTGCAGGCAGGGACACCGTCCTGCACAAAAACAATCATTGGAAGAGTTTTCCTCGTTCCATGAATGCTACAGAATGCAGCACACATGGAATGAGGAAAAACAGATGAGAAACATTTCTCCTCATTACGTCTGCTCCCAGTTTTATGAAATATTGTAAATCTGGGGTAGCCTCTAAGTCCATGGGTGTCGGGTGGGAACACCAGGGCCAGACTGGGAACCCAAAGAAGCCTGGCAATTTTGTCAGACCAGCCCCCCACCGGTGGGCTGGTGGAGGAGGAGGGTGCATGCTGCTTTTGTTACTGGGGGTTGATATTGCAGCAGCATTGCAAAACCGGCCCCCAGTAACAAAACTGGCCCCTACAGCTGCAAAACCAGCCCCCACCCTTCGAGCCTCCCGGGGAAATGCCCGATGCCCGCTACGGCCAGCCTAGTCCTGGGGAACACCCACAGCAACACCCATGGAACACCTCTTTGCCGCAGAGTAAGGCAAGACAGCTACTTGGTCTGCTTTGCCTTACTCCATATCTACAAGGCCATGAAAAGCCACGCAGGGTGGCTTTACGTGGACTTGTAGATATGGCTAAGCTCTGTGCGCCACTGGAATGTCATAAAAAGTGACGCTCCGGGAGCTCACAGGGATTGTAAATATGTCCCACAGTTTGGACCTGGTACTGTTTGAGGAGTTGCAGGCACTAGGTCATAACATTTCCCTGACATAAATTCAGCATCTTGCACAAAGGTCACATGTGTCTTGTTGAAGTGGGAAAACGGGGATTAGTTCAAGAAGGAAAACAACGGCACAGAACTTCAGTCTTACTGTCTGCCCTATGGCCGGGTTAATTGTATCTATTACCAGTCTAGATATATACAGAAGACTGTTGTGAAATGTCACAACGTTCAAGGGGATATTCAGGCAGAGAAGGGAAGAGACCAGGATTCATAGGCACTTAGGGCTAGAATAAGTACAGTTTCGCTTAATGCAAAGCAGCAAGGGAACTTGCTGCGCTTTGTTGCATGGAATGAAGAGAGCAGAAATGCACCATATGTACTAAGATATGGCACACTTCTGGTCAGGCTTTGTGTTCCTTCTTTGCCTAATGCCCACACAGGCACCCTTACACCATGATGCGAGGGTGCCTGTGTTACAGGAAGAATTGTTTTTGTGCAGGAAGGGATACCTTCCTTTGCGAAAACAACCCTTAGGGCCAATTTCCTCTTTCTATGTGTGATGCAGAATGTATGACACATAGAAATAGGAAGTAATGAGGAGAAATAAAAATATCCTCATTATGCCATCCTTGGGAGACACACCATTTTGGCGCAATCCCAGGTTTGCTCATATTTGTAAATCTGGGATTGCGTCAAATTCCATGGTTGGATGCTAGGGAATGGCTACGATCCACCCATGGAACGCCTACCATTACGAAATGCAATGCAGCGCAAGCCACTGCATTGCCTTACAAAGCAATGCACAGCAGCACAAATTTACCTCTTGTGTGGCTTAGCAAATATCACTTGAGGACTTGCATTACCTTGTGTCGCCTTGCGTGACGCAAGGACAATGCAAGTCCTTGTTAAATTTGGACTTCAGTTTCTCAGTTGAGCTGGTTACTGAAAGGATCATGGCATCAGTAAAGGTCTGTCCTCTATGTCAATAACGTCTGTGCTGTTACCTGTGCTTTCAGGGTGGTATGGCTGTAGTAAATGATTCAGCGAGAAGGACAAACTACTGACCTTTGCAACATTCACAGAGTATGGTTATTTGTTAGCCACAAGCAGCAAAACAAAACTTTTGACCAAATGAAAAAGTAGTCGTTTTAAGATGGGATGGGGATAGCTATATGAAAATTCCTGAAAGAGTAACAGGCAGATGTCTCTCCTTCCACGGGTCAGCTCACATTTCAACCAAAACTGCAAAAAGGGTGCAGTTTAGCAACGGTTGTGACCATGACAGAAGTGAACTTAACATCAAGTTGGCACCTATAGTACATATTGTATTGTAGTCTGAAAAAGCACTAGCTTTTCCATGGCAAATGATGGAACATTGAGAGCCAAATACCACTGTCCACAGACTGCAAACACTGACGAGGTACATACACAACAATACAGCATTTCCAGCTTATGTGCACTGTACACACACTACAGTTGACTGCACTTACACAGATCCAGTGCACTTACCAGTCCGCAGTCTGTGGCTTCCGAAGTGGGGGGCTTCAGGTTAATGGTAGGGTTAGGAAGCAAAACCATTTTGAAAACTAATCTGAACATTAAAGAAATACTGAATATAAAATCATTTCAAGCTTTTCCCTGTTGGTTAATGGGCCATAAAAAATACATACTTGGCCAACAAGTCTGCCCAAAATATAGTGCTGTTGTAACTATGGATCGTAAAGACTCCCCAGCCCTTCAGTTTATTTGTAACAGGGGCATGCTTTGTTGAGTTACTGTCCTGGTGTTTGCCTCTTTGATTTGTTTATTAAATGTGGACAGTTCTGACACTAAGAAAGTTAAGCTGCAAATGTAGAGCGTCTGATACCTGAGAAGGAACAACAATTTCTTATTTGAATATGCATATAATATAAATCAGGAGATCCCCATATAAGTCCTGGAGTGCCGGGTAAATGCCACATGTCCAGCAGAAACAATCCTTATGTAAATGATTTCCATTATGATTTAAAGCCTGCATATTTATCTCACATGGATATATGAAAAATCAGGCATGGATCCTCCCCTATTTGACGTTTGTTGGACTTTCCTGACCTAAAGAAACCTACACCACATCACTGACACAAAGCTGCTTCTTCCAAAACATTGGTGTGTAATCCTATCAGTGTTATGCATGTTGTGCCACTGTGGAACTGACAGCTGTGAACTCATACTGAAATCTAGTCCAGCAACACTACAAATCCAGGGTCTTCTGGTAAGAAACTATGAAAAAGGATTCTATGGCCTACATTTGTACCTTGGCGACTTTATGAACAGGCTTGGCTGGAGACCAAAAGTAGGCAAAATGCAGGTGCAACCTTTGATGAAAGTGTAACTACAAGATCCATCCATCACTAGAGTCCTCTGGGGAATAACTAGTCTGTATCCCAAGTACGACCTGACAATTTCAGCTCAGTTTGTGTGTATGGCATGTATGAATGTGGGATTGCCACAGTGAATATTATAAACCAATGGTGTATGCAACCGTGAGAATATAAGAATTAGGGTTGTTTTACTAGTCCCAGAAGAAACCCCTAAAATCCATCTGGGTCAAAGAGGCTGAAACTTGTAGAACCAATGGTGCAGGAGAAACTAATGACCTCCAATAGCATCTGATCAGTTTTTACTCTTGCCAGTGGACGCCGAAATAAATGTGTATTCAGCCATTGGGGTATTCCTCTAGGCAATTTTATTTTTAGGCTCTCTTTGTCTTGAACCAATATCTCAAAGTGCTCCCTCGACTTACACTGTTGAGCCTGCCCAGAGGTGCACACACTGGGGGCAAGGACTCAATGCTGATGCAAGCAGCTAAATCTTAGTGGGTGTGAGTCCTTTTAAAAAGACGACACACCTTTTCTGATGAGGCACTGTGATATCAACAGAGATGAGAGAGGGCTTCCTCTCAGTTTGATTGTTTTCTTGATAAACCCCACCAAATCCAGACTGTTTGTCTCAGTATGACCTGGGCAGAAGGGAATGTGTTGCCAGCTAAAGCTCCTTCTCATATGGCATTTTGCATTTTACTAGGTCACCAACCTTTGGAACACGCCAGAGAGAGAAAGCCAGATTTAGAGATGGGCAGCAAAGTCTTGAGGTTGGTAGTGGAGCAGTTCCGTACTTGGCCCTCTCAGGACATTTTGTAGCGTCACATCAAATTCCTGATTGTTGAGCACCAGAGGAAACACTTCTCTATGCCTAGCACATATCATCTGCAATGGTGCAGGGATCCATGAGGCTACAGGGCTTTGAGGGGGGGAGGGGGGAGGGGGCATATCTAACGTGGGATATCATTGACACCCTTTGGAATTTCTCCTGAGACATCTGATGGTGCTCCAGGTCTGCCTGATGGCTAAACATAAAAGTATTTGAAAATTCAGTAAGTCTGACCATGCCCTGGGTCTGGTAAACAGGAGTTGGCAGGAACAACAGTACTCATTGGGATTCACAGCCCTTAGTGACCTTGTAGGGAGAACAGGAGGTGCTCTCTGTCTGGACTCTGGGAAGATTCACTTCTCCATAACACTTTCCCCTGTGTGCTGGCTGTAGGGGTGCTGACTGTGCTTCATACTCCTGTAGGAGCCAACGTTTGGACAGTCTCACAGCCTCACTGGTGCACTGGTGCATGGGTGCAAGGAGCTCGATTCTCCTCCCTTGACACCACTCTCTTACGTGTACCAGTGCTCTAGTGGCTAGACAGCATTTATGTCACCTGGTCAGAGTTTGCTGGTATGTGCACCACATAATCGGTCAATGAAGTGGGAGGGGTTTTCGGGTCACTTTTGCCTTGGGTGCTTGGTTGGAGGAGAACAGGTCAGTTGTAGGGTAAAGCTGCCCTGACATGAGTTCACAGGGTGGCAGGGAGGGAGGGGCATGTTGACTGGATCAGTGTTTGAAAGCGAGCACTTTGAAGATAGGGGAGGGGCCAGGTCTTTGATCTTCTACTGAAGGTAGGGTTCAGGATGGAGTGGGTGCACCTCACCTTTGTCTCTTCTGGGCCCCAAGACTCTGGTGGTGGGATTATGTTTTTTAGTTTCTCCCATTCATGTTGTAAATGGCAGCAGAGGTGATTCTTTATTTTCCCCTGGAAATCAGCTGTAAGATTTTTTTTTAGTTTCCCCTATTTGGCAAACGTACTTATTTTTACTCTGATAACAATGTAGGCTGATTTGTCGCTCGTCATATCAATCGCTACTGTCAGGGGGGATGTTGAGGGCTAGGAGAGGCAGTGAGTGAGGTAGGGCGTGTGTGTGTGTGTGTGTGTGTATGTCCCCGTCAATACATCTCACTAACGTAGATTCTTCTCATACCTCAAAAATAAAAGACATATGCAAAAGGCACATGCTTGCCTATTTGGTGGATAAGAATTTCATAATAACACCTACGAAATGCAGTAACTTTAGGAAATTAAACTTTAACGGATTTGGCACTGTCACATGCAACTTGCCCATTCTATGGATTTGCACCTCATCTGCATGCTTCCATAGGATGATCCTCTTCGTGGTGGTTTAGTGGCAGGCCTATTTGAGGCCTCTTTAGTCCCAATATTTTGTGGGAAAAAGTTGGTTCCAGCCTACAAGATGTACCTTCAGCTTTCTGCCAGTAGTAATATATTAACACCACAGAAGGAATATAAGTACTATGGGTACGTTCTAATACTGAGGTCAGCCAAAGGGATATTAATTTCTGTAATCGCCGAACCTCCGGTGATAGAATACCTAACTCTGCCGTGACAGAAAAGTACATTTTCTAACAGAGCTCTACGTTCATACTGATTCCCCATTTTACTGCCATAAACAACTATGGTATTCAACTCTCAAATGATGGCTTCTATGGTGATTTGTCAGAAACTGTAAATAATTTTTGTGTGTCCTATTCAATTTTGCACATGAAAACACACACAAATAAAAGTGTAAAGGTTCTCATTATGAATCCCAGTGCTCAAAATTAAAATCATTTTGGCACACTAGTAAACTGAAAATATTAATCCAAGAAACCTTATTTATTCTTGAATAAAAATAGGTACCTCTGAAAGAGTGACAAAAATGTAGTTCGTGCAATATATTGCACTGCTATTTTGACCAAACAATTAAAAATTGACATAGCATTAAAACTCAGGCGGTTTACGTGATGCATAAATAATTAAATATATACGTTTATTCCATACAGTGACAGCATTTACCCTGCATTTATGGAAGTGTTACATATCCCTGAAATGTATTTTACACACAATATATGAAGCATTACAATAGACATTAAAGTCTACAGCGATTTAATAAGAGGGTGTTACCTAAATAGGAGTGTAATCAGAAAACAAAGTGAAAATTAAGGTGAATTACATTTCTTTTTTCTGTGAATCATTTGTGCTGTCTTAGTTCAAGAAAACATACAACTATCACAAACAGCACAGTAATGAGAATAAACATCAATACAATCACAAAAACAAACACAAACACATTTAACGGAGCACCAGTGGCATGAGTATCAGTGGTGGTTCCAGACACAATGATAGAATTCCCATATTTGAGCTTTCAGGCAAGAATGAACAGCTCATGTATTCCCGGAAATGGCGTTGGGGAACTGAATATATGCTTCTTTACCGAGAAGAGAAAATGTAATCAAGAGCAGAAATCTCCCTACTAAAAATCAGTTGAAGGGACTTTATGATTGTTATCCTAAACCCACAAAACACTGAAAATCGCTTCAATGCCTGGTAACTGCTTCACATGATGTCACAAATGAATGACATCAAAAGTGACAATCACTGAATGTGCACAAAATCCACCGAGCTCGTTCTTTACCCACCAGGCTACTTGAGTAGAGACTGGCTGGGCACAGGACTGGTGCTGAGTGAAACGATTACTGAGTGCAGAGCTCTTGGTGATCACCAGCAGGCCCTGGGTACGGGGCCTGGCCCTCGACCAGGCACTGTGCTGAACACCACCACCCCTAGAATTCACTGAGTATGACCAAGGCCAAGCTCAGCTGGTGCAGGGCTGTACTCAGTACCCGATTCCCAACACCGTCCTTTAATCACATCCATTAATCTTTAAATGCTTAGTGAGCTCTGATAGCAAGTAATACACATGTGTCATACTCTCAACACCCCTTGTCCTGGAGCTCAACGGACTTGTTCTTTGGTTGTGCTATTCAATTCTGGGCCAGGTTTTCCTCTTCAGTCAGCCCTTTGCTAAGAGTCCGAGCCCCATGTCAGTTTAATTGATGTTGTCAATGAAGAGATGTCAACCGTGACATCACACGTGAAGGTATGGACCATGCATTGTGGGTAGAAAGGATTGCATTTAGTGTCACAGATGCACTTGGGGTTGGTCAGCTACACTTCCCGCATAACACATATGGAAATGCTTTGAATGGTATATTATTCAAACATAATTTAACCCTTTTTGAAGATAAAAGTAACGCCAAGTCTGGACAACATCATATATTTATAGGCAGGGGTGCAAAAAACACTATTATACTATTACCAAATGATATTTCTAATCTGGTTAATCTCGTAATTAAACCTAACGCTGTAAGGGATCACAATCCACTGGTTCTAACCATATGGCTATTGGGCACATTGATCATAACTAACACTGGTGTATCAAGGTCAAACGGACCCTGCTTTAAATGGACTGGTATTGAACCTAGTTAGTTCACCAAAAGAATATAGATATTAATTAGCAGGACTTTGAGTCCTGTTTATCTGAGACAGCTAATTATAGGGACATTCAAATAGCTTTTGGGAAGATCACGAACTCCATTAATGTTCATCTTTCGAGAGTGTTGGGCATAGTAAGATGGGCCAGCTGGGCTCGTGCTCATTAGCATCAAAAAAGCTTCAATTTGCCCTAAATGCATCCGCAAGAGACCGAACCTTGGTCACGATCCTTAGGAAGCGGTACAAGGAGGCACAGTCTGCCCCGGTAAAAAGTGCTATAAGAGGAGGCCTGGTCAAAGCTAGAAGAAGCTGCGGTAACGAATAATTGCAATTTATTCTGGCAGGAAATTAACTCCCCTTTTCTCAAAGATAATACAGCTCCCGATTTAGATTTGCATCTACCGATGCAAATGTAGGCCGACCATTCTTTCCAGCATCTTTGGTCCACCACATAATTTAGTCCACTCAGGTAAGGACCCAATGCAAATATACCTAATTCTTAGTGGGAGTCAGTCACTAGCAATCACTCTAGACAAAGTTGTAAGGGCTATTGTGTCAGCATGAAAGCAGCAGGACAAGATGGAGACCCGGATGATAAGTATAAACATCTGCTGGATTTGTCGGCTCCGATTTTCAATCAAGTAATGAATGTGGCTGTGAATGGACCTATTGTGTTAAATTGGGCAGAGTCACTATTAATTCTGGTTTTAAAAGGGGCTCTAAAAGTGATCCGAAATGCTACAGCCCCATTTCCCTCCTGGACTCTTCCCCCAAAATCCTGGGTGGAGTGATCTTGGAAAGATTAGAACAATGTGCTGAGGTATAATACTGTCCTCACAGAGTCACAATACGGGTGCAGGAGGTGTTTGGGAATGGTGGAACAGTGTGTTAATTTAGATCTTCGCATTGGGGAAATATACGATGGCTAAGACTGGCCTTATATACTTATGTTTTGTAGATCTGTCCAGCACTTTTGATTTGGTAAATTATTCAATCCTGTGGCAAACCTTGTCCTCAATGGGCACACCACTAGAAATAGTGTCATTATTATCACAGTTATATAGGAATTTATCAGCTAGGGTGCACTATGGGCCTAATGGGGAATGCCCTCTATCATTAAAAATCCAGAGAGGAATTAGGCAGGGTACATATTGGTGCCCTTTTTGTTTTTTTTATTTATATAAATTGTGTGGATAGTTTGCTCCAGGAAGTGGCTGCTAACTCTCCATGAGTGGAAGGACGGGCAGTCCCTGCCCTCCTGTACGCCGATGATGTTGTCCTACAGTCAAGAGCCGTAAATGGCCTGCAAAGACTGATGGATCACTTTGCAGCATTTATGCAGGCCTGGGCGTAGTTTTGCTATGCAGAACTCCACGAAGTTACAAGAAAACTCCACGGAGTTCCGCAAGTGGCGGAGTGCAGTGCGAACTGCTGCTCGCGCTGGTCTTCCTGCCGCTCGGGTGGAAATTTTACCCGAGCGGCAGCTCGCCTTACCTTTCGCCATTGTGAGCGGGGAAAAAACTCTGCTGTACTACGCGAAGCGGAATTTTTCTGCACTTGCGAGCTACACGGAGTGCGGAGTGCAGAAAACTCCGCAAACTCCGCGAACGGAGCGGAGTTCACTGCCCGAGGACAGGGAACTCAAAATAAACCTAAAGAAAACCTACACAATGATGGAAAGGGAGTATCTAAATCACGTGTTCATTATAGCAATGGTACACAGATCGAAACGATTACTTCATTTTCCTATCTGGGTATTCTTTTTACCTCTAGCAGTTCCTGGACCAAGCACATTGAAAACAACAGGCTAAAGATGATACATGCATGTGAGGGCATTTGTAGGTTTGCCACTAAGGGCCCCATTATGATGCCGGTCAGACTAGCGTCCGACGGGCATTGTGTCGGAAACGGGACCACCCGACAAGGTGTTGGCGGTCCCCGCTTCTCTAATTATGATGCTACAGCGCCTTGAGACCCTCAAGGGTGAGTAGCACGCTTACAATTCCCCTGATTGATTGACAGCCTTAACGGCGGTCGGAAAGTGCATATTTCCTATTGCAACTTGTGCTGTGGATGGCAGCAGAAGCCGCAATAGGAAATATGCACTTTTTAAACGTTCATGCACAGTGTGGCAGGCACCATGCCCACATAGCGGAGGCCGCAGGGGGATGGGGGCCCTGCTAGTGCATAATTCTAGCATAATTTTCAAGGACTTCTGCTAGAAGTGTAAGTGTGGATTTGCAAATTCTATGAGCCATTGTTAGGTGAATGTTTCTTCTAGTGTTGATCATCTCCGGAGGACAGTTGCTGAGAGGGAAGATAGAAGATTTTTATTTGTTACTTTAAGAAACGGGTTAGTGCTCAAACTTTAAAACATTACGAGGTTGTTCTTGTTTTGCCAATGTGACTCTAACCATGGTCATACTATGCTGAATTTGCATTATCTATTAATAGCAAGTGTGATTTATGTATAAAAATTCTTGAGACTTAGGTTTGGAAGGCTGTGGCTTCGACAGGCATGGTTTTTTGCTGCCATCCTTCCTCTTTCTTTTGTACAGCTGTCATTATTGTGGCAGTGGTTGGGAGACTTTTTTTTTATGTTCATTTGATTTAGATTTCTTACGGGATGTGTCAGTGCTCTTTATGAGTTTGACACTTAGGGGCTTATTTACAAGCCTCTTGCGCCACTTTTGCATCATTTTTAACATGGGAAAAGTGACGTACGGGTGGCGCAAGGGGCTTGTAAATAAGCCCCTTAGAATTTTCCTTAGACTTTGCCTAATAAGGGATTGAGTTTTATGATTTTTCTGTAACTCTGTAATTGATCGTTTATGGCATTACATGCATTTTTCTCTGTACGGCATTGTAACCATTCTGTATTAAAATGCACTTTTTTGCCCTATTTTTGGTCTATAACTCAGTTTTCTACACTTCCAATATTTTATTCTGTTTAACTCTGCTAAATTGTGTTTTCCTGGTGAGGAGTGTGGTCTCTAACCACTAGATTAACTGGAGATGCTGGAGCCGAATTCTCATGGTAAAAATCGGGGTGATCATATATTGGGGTTCAGATAAATTATTGTAGTTCAGCTCTCGCATTGGGACCACCAGAGTGACTCCAAGGGCTATCTGGCTGGCCTCCTGTGTGAGCTACAGAGACATAGCAAACTGCAGAGACCTGTCCTGCATCCTGTCCAACTGACCAGACTCAACTGGACCTGCCTGTGCCCTGCTGCTGGACTCTGTTAGAGTGAGTCCTGATTCCCAAAAGGTGTCCCATAGGTCCTGGACCTTTGCCTGGCATTAGGGTGCACTCCTCCTTGCTCAACTGAGGGTTCTTTCAAAACTGACACAGCACAACGCAACTCAATGCAGGACCTCGCACCACAGCTCTCAGCAGCTCCTCATTGGTGGTATCATCAGAATCAATGCAGCATTATCCAACCTGATGCAGGACTTCTCATTGCAGGACTTTCCAGTTCAAAATCAGCGGCCTCGTGGGAACTGATGCAGTTTATTATTATTTATTTAATTGATAATTATGTTAATTATGTAATTATATATATTGTTTTTAATTTTAGGTGCAGGTTGTGGGGTTTATAGGGATACAGGGTGGGAAGTAAATTAATTCTAATTAATTAATAATTAGTTGTTAATTAATATTAATTATTTAATTGATAATTAATTATGTTAATTGTGTAATTAATAATTTTTATTTTTAATTTTAGGTGCGGGTTGTGGGGTTTATAGGGGTACAGGGTGGGAAGCAAATTAGTTATAAGAAATTAATATTTAGCTTTGAATTAATAATTATTTAATTGATAACTAATTATGTTAGTTGTGCAATTCTTTTTTTTTTTTACTTACATTTTAATTGTGGGTTGTGGGTTTTGTAGGGGTATAGGGTGGGAAGTAAATTCAAGTTATAATTATTTTTTTTAATTCATATAAATGATTAAATATGATAACTAATATCCTGACCAATGTTTTTAATGCTGCATGCTTATATGGGTACCCAGCATCCTGGGGAAAGGCAGTGATCGTCCCTATTTTCAAAAAGGGTGTTAGACCAATTTCGCTGCTAGATGCAGCAGCAAAGATACTGGGTAAGGTTGTTCTTAACCGTTTGACAGCTTGGTTGGATCAACGTAATGTAATTTCGGATCTACAGTACGGTTTTAGACCAAGAAAGGGAACTCTGGACCAGTGTTTAAATTTATACCTGGTGATAAATAAGTATACAGTTGCAAAAAAAGGCCCAATATACTTAGCATTCATGGATTTGACACAAGCTTTCGATTGTGTGAACAGATCGAAATTATGGGCAATTTTAATGGGTATGGGACTAGAAATGGAACTTGTGTCTTTCTTATATACTATCCACGAGAATAATACGGCGGCAGTAAGATATGATAGTGCAGGCGGTTTGACAACATCTTGGGATGTGAAAAGAGGGGTGCGCCAGGGTTGTATCCTGGCCCCCCTCTTATTCACATTATATATAAATAAGCTAGGAGATTTTTTACAAGCTAGCTGCAAAGACATCCCGAGATTTGGTGAGGCAATGGTCCCGGCACTTTTATATGCGGATGACACCGTTTTATTAGCTAGAACCGCAGTGGGACTTCAATCACTTTTAGATAGTTTAATAACTTTTATGGATTCCTTAGACCTCTCTACAAATTTTAAGAAATCTCATACCATGTCGATTGGCCCTGGAAAACCCCAAAAGATACGTAAATTTTATTGTAAAGGGGTGGAATTAACGAGAGTCCCAACCTTCCCTTATCTGGGGGTTCTTTTTGATGATAGGGGAACGTGGTGCCCACAACTGACACAAAAAAGAATACTCTCATTAGGGCAACGAGGGCACACTAAATTTCGCCAAGAGAGTAGGGACTAAACCAATTCCCGCCCTGATGAAAATATATAAAGAGAAATGTATCCCCATGGCAACTTATGGTAGTGATATATGGGGGTATAAGGAAGGTAGGGATATGAGCGTGAGGAAGATAAGTTTTTACGCAAGATTTTGGCTGTTCCGCATTCCACCCCCGCTTACATTTTACATGAAGAGCTGGGAGTGGGTTATATATCTGATCAAATTGCGGTAGCTTCTCTCCTTCGCTGGTTAAGAGTTTGGGCTAACCCTACTATTAATCTGAATCAGAAAATAATCACTGACTGTTTGGCATTGGATAAAAGTCACAGTATTTCGTGGCTAAAATATATAAAGGAGACGGTAAAATGGTTAGGAAGACCTGAGTTATTTACTAGTTTAAATTCCCTGGGTGAAACCGAAATCAGAAAGGTAAAATATCAATTTCTGTACAAACGCCAGGGACTCAGAGAAGAGAAGGAGCTGGCAAAATTTACAGTGAGAAGATACATAACGTTAACTTTGGATAACCAAATCCAGCCGTATCTTCATATTGTCAGCAACCCCTTCCATCGATATGTCTTAACTAGATTTCGTTTGCATATGATTCCCTGGCTTTTGGCGGTTCCCCAAGGATTTTCAAAACCAGGATCATTAAAACCTTGTTCTTGTGACAACTTCTCTGATCAAGATACTCTTCATTTTATCTTTTTTGTGATTACTATGTGCTTTTAAGAAAAAGGTTCATATTGCCATTAATCAGAGAGTGTCACTTTACCCAAGTTAGGCCAGCTTTACTGTACCTCCAAATGTTATCCTTGCCTATGGTTTGTTTTGGGGTTGCGAGCTTTTTAACAGGAGCCATTAGACATAGAAAAAAATTGGTCTCTTAACTTTTTTAATTTTATAGTATTTTTATACTTAGGATTTTCGTCCTTTTTAGCTGTTATGAAGCCCCGCTGTACGGATATTATTTTGTTTTCTAGCACATTGCATTTGCATTTTATATGATGTATTTGTTCTAACTGTATTTTAGAGTGACAGTACGGAGGTCATTTCTTTTTAAATTGTGATCCTTATTCCCAGGGTTTCTTAATCTTTTCATTGTTTCTATCTGTATATTGCATTTTGCACTTTATAAGATGTATTTGTACTAAAATGCACATTGCACTTTATCAGGGCTCTGATGTATTTGCATCATAAGTATTTTAGAAACTTGGCCGCTGATTGTTATCATGAATGTGGTGTTCGTTCTTCATTTTAATTATAAGGCTTTCTCCTAAGGAAAAGGCAAATTAAATGTAAATGTATTTTCCTTGTCTTATACGTGTACTTTCATGGCATTAAGTTGCCGAATAAAGTTTTCTGACTGACTGACTGATAACTAATTATGTTAAGTGTGTAATTTATTTTTGGCTTAGTTCAATTTTAGGAGTGTGTTGTGTGTTTTGTGGGGGTATATTGTGGGAAGTAAATACACTATAATTAAGTAATAATACGTTTTTATTAATTATAATTAGTATTATTGATAAATATTTATGTTACTAATGTGAATAATTCGTTTTTTAAAGTTAAATTTTAGGTGCAGGTTGTGAGTTTTCTAGGGGTTTAGTGTGGGAAGTAACTACAATAAAATTATTTAATTTATATTTTTTGTTAATAAATTATTTTTAAATACAATTATTTGTTTAAATGAAACATATTTTTTATTTTAATTAAAATAATATTTGTAGTTATTTAGGATATGTATTTAGCATTGTAATATGTATTCATGTTATTTATTTTTTAATATAACATATATTTGTATATTTTTACATATTTATATTTTTATGTGTTTTCTATTGTTTTGCAATTATTTTATTGTGTTGAAGAGATATTGTTTGCTTCTAATGTTGCACTGATTGGAGTGGGAATAGTACATTTTACCCCTCCACAATCCAACACTTTCCCTACTGTTGCACTCACTGGAGTGGGAATAGTAAATTTTACCCTTCTGCAATCCAACACTTTCCCTACTGTTTCACTTATTGGAGTTGGAATAGTAAATTTTACCCCTGAGCAATACATTTTACCCCTCTGTAATCTAACACTTTCCCTACTGTTGAAGTTATTGGAGTTGGAATATTAAATTTTACCCCTCTGCAATCCAACACTTTCTCTACTGTTGCACTCACTGGAGTGGGATTAGTAAATGTTGCCCCTCCACAATCTAACACTTTCTCTACTGTTGCATTGAATAGAGTTGGAATAGAAAATATTACCTCTCCACAATCCAACATTTTCCTAGTGTTGAATCGACTGGAGTGGGAATAGTAAATTTGACCCCTGTGTGAAGTAACAGTTTTCCTACTGTTGGATTGCGTGAAGTGGGAGTAGTAAATTTTATACATCTTTAGTATAAATTGTAGTGGGAATAGTATATGTATCAAATGTAAATTTATATAATTTATTTTATATTGTTATAATTTATATTATTATGTTTTTGCTTGTCTAAAATTATAATATTTATAACTATTAATGTTCTTAATGTGTAAAATATTTTTATAAAATTGCAAGAAATTTATGGGGTTTATTTTTTTATTTTAATTAAAATGGTTTGTTTTTTAAATATTTTGGGCTCGATTATGATGTTGGTCGGAGTTACCTCCCACCGACAACGTTGCGGTCTCAGGACCGACCAACCTCTGGTCGGCAGTCCTGACACCACAATTACAATGCGACCGCACATGGTCTGGTCGCATACTCCGATTTCTCTATGGGAGCTTATGCTGCGGTCGTAAACCGGCCATAGCACCGGCTCCCGTAGAGAAATGGGAGATTGTGTTAATCCCAGCACCGCATGGCAGGCACCTCAAGGTGCCTCCCACGCGGTGCAGGGATTAACAGGTGGCACCATAGGTGCCCCCTAGGCCCCGACCAGAGGCTTCAAGGAGAAGGGGGCCCTGCTAAGGGCCCCAAACTTGCTTTCCGACAGGCTTTCCATGTCAGAAAGCCCGGCATGGAAAGCCTGTCGGAAATCGAGCAACGTAATCCTAACGGCAGAAACGCCGTCCATTGGGGATTACAGGCCAGTCTCCGATTGGCCGACGGGCTCTTGGAGCCCGTCAGAAGCCAGCTGGAATGACCGGCCGGTTTCAATTCCGACCGCCTAAATTGTAATTAGGCAGTCGGAATTGAAACTGCAATGAGAGCCTGAAAGCCTCCAACCTCAGGTCGGAGGCTTTCCGGGCTCTCATCATAATATGGTCCTGAATGTTATTGATATATTTATATATATATTTAAAAATTTTTGTTATAGTATTATATTATTTTTTAAAAACTGAAATTATACTATGTAAATTAAAATCATTAGTTTAATAATAGTTTTTTAATTAAATATATGTAAATATATATATTAATATATTTGTTCATTTAACTTTTTATAAAAAGTTTATTTACTATATTTGTTGAAATATATATCAAATGTATTTAATTTTTATAAAATGTATGTTACTGTTTAATATGTTTATTATTTGCATTTACATATATATTTAAAAACTATATTTAATACGATATTAATGAGAACAATATTTTTTCGTTATTTTTGTACTTACCATTATATTTTTGACACCGATGTTTTGGTCACGATATTTTGGTATGGGGATATTTTCATAGTTCAAATTTTGTCAGTGAACCCAAAAATATGGTATTCTGGTGTGCCATGGATTGTACAACAATTGTTTCCATTATTTGCTCGAGGAACAGCTGGTTGTCCACAGGCGGGGGTAGAGAAGATGCAATTTTGAAAGTTATCTGCATGCTGTGAGGTTTGTGAACCCCATGTATTAACAGTAGGACAGGTTATCCATAGGGAAATTCTTAATGTGTAGGAGGTTCTTGTGAATGATAGCTTTTTCGTCGCCCAGCCTCTACTGACGATCTAGCCATTTCATGGTGAGGTCAGAGGATGTTAGAATATCCGTACGGTGAGAGGAAGATTGATTTAACCATGTTACAGTCAGAAATATCATGTCAAGGTCAAGATGAGGGGTAGTTTAAGCTTTGTCTATGGCATGTTTAGCCCGCAATCTACAATTGTGAAGCATGCACATGTTTTCTTTTGTATTGAGATGTAGCGTTGCATCGGAAATTAGGGACATCTCCAATGTTAGCCCCTTCTTGTAATCTCTATGCCAGTCTATCTGGTGTGCGGCTTCAGGATTGTGAGCATTGGAACTTCTGATATCTATGTAGGATGTATCCAATGTGAGGGTGATAGTCTGCTGGGTGACTGGAAGACTGTTCTATATATGTGTGTATAAACGTTGGGCCTTCCGGTGCTTAAATTCGGTCTTCTCTGTGGAGAGGTTGTTGGACTGATAGGTGAGAATGTGGCTGGCCTTCTTGTGGGGTGGTGACAACTGGGCCTCTGCTCCTCCAGGGTGGTGACGACTAGACCTCTGCTCCTCTGTTCTGGTAGGTAGCTCAGTGAATAAGAGGAATAAGTCTTATGTGCAGAATAGAGCCTGTTAGACTGCCATCTTGTAGTAACTTAATGGGAGAGTGAGAGAGGGTGGGTTGGAGACCTGTTTTGATATGCATGATTTAGGTCCTGTTGTATTTTGTTCCTAGGAGCTGTCAGGGTGAGTAGGTTGGCTGTGTTCGACTGAGACCTTCACCGGACAACACTAGTTCTGTGTGATTGGGTGTTATAGCTATTTCAGTACCTTGGGCAAGAGGGAGAGCACTTCACGTCTCTGTCTTGTGAGTGGTAGTGTTGATTGGGGTTTGTGTAATGAGGTTAGGTAATGTAAGGTGGTGTGTGTCATGGGGGTGGGGTTTCAGGCTTCTGGTGGAGTTGCTGGGGATCCTATGCAATGCTGTGGGTAATCCCATGACCTTGGGAGGAGGTGTGGGTTTTTAGTATAGGGAAGTACCTCATCACACGTGATTATGCTCATGTGATTTTCCTTTTAATCTACTTGCTCTGGGAGAATGCAGCACCTTTCATCTTGGGACTCATAGAGATATTAGGACTGATACTCTGTGCAGTGTTTATATTGCTCCTGGTATAAGGTATACTCAAGATATTTACTAGCTGCCTTTTTTTCCGATTTGGTTGACTTCCAGAAGTGTTGTTAAGACTTCACATTTCTTAATGGTGTCATGCTGGTGTAGCTATCAACAGAGTAGCAGGTGCTGTGGCACCAGAGCCCAGGATGTGAGAGGCCGAATGAACAAATAATCTCTTTATACTACTAAAACAGGAGATTAAGGGAGGATTTTTATTGCTTGCATTAGGGCCCGTGGCACCTTTGTTACACCACTGATATCAGGGTTCTCGTCTAAGCTCAGTGGGGTGCACTTGAGTGCTAGTCTTTCCCATTCTTTACTACCTTATTCTGTCTTTGACCATGCTTGTTGGATTTCTGAAAGGGGATCCATAACCTTTCCATAGAGGCATCATTTCTCCCTCCACCCCACTCAGAAGGCTTCCACCTCTCCATAACTCTGCACATGCTGTAAGGTTTCTGCAGGATCTTCCATCATGGATCATAATCCATATCCTGTTCCAGGTCGCTAACACCTCAGTACTGCTTTACCTGCTCACAGGTGGGGTTGTTGCACCTCAGTCTCCCCAGGATATTCTGTATTCAAGGTTCTGGTTACAATCCATGGCACCAGGCTGGCCTCTAGAGCCACAACTGTATTGATGGGCCAAGTACTTAATTTGTAAAGCAATGATTGCCAGTGCCTAAAGCTCTGCTTGAAAGGCTGCGACCAGAGCTATTAAATGTCATAGCCGAATGGGTAGTCTTGAATCCACCTCATGCCTCTTTATTCTACTTCCAAACACAACCTGCCCGTTTAGCTATCTTTTGCAGGTGTCTGCTGTCTCCCTTTGTATATGTTTCCCGTCTTTCACTTGTGTTTTTTTACCCTCTCTTGCTCTCAGTCTGATGAGGAAAAATAAGTGCCGATCTCTAAAAATGATTGCCAGCTGCCCCCACTGACAACCACCAGCTCAAATTCAGCACTGCTGAAGGCTCTTGAAGCAAGATGCAAAAATATCAAACACCCACTCCAAACTTTTACTTGCATGTACCCAACTGATTCCTCTAGGTAAACAGATTTTTATAGATAACTTTACCATTAATTGTAATTACAATGTTAAAAACAAGACAGCAAAAGGACTTTGAGATTGTTACCACCAATACATTATAACATTATTCACTCATTGACACCCTAAAACATGTATGGAATCAGATGTGACTCTGTCAAGCCTGTGTTTAGATCAGAAATAATCACATGATTTAGCATCAATCATTGACAGATTTTGTACCTATCTAGACTCAATGGGCACAGCAGCCTATCCCATCTATTTGGATATATATTTATGTTTATACTGTTTGACAGAATAAAAGGCTTTCTGGCAGAGCTACACCATTTCAAATCGTATATAACTACATTGGATAGTTTGATAGGTAATGGCGGTTGGCCATTCAAGGCATATGGCAAGTCCCACTTAGTTATTGGGTGTAATGTGTTTGATCCACATATTGGTTGGCTCAGCTCACATTTATCAGCCAGCTTCCTTCCCCCAAAGCACAGCTACGGCACAATGGGACTATTACTACAGACAAGTACCTCTTCTCTTGGATGAACTGGAAACGCAAAGGCATCTCAGAAGTGCAACAGCAACTGAAAGAGCGTTTGGTTTTATCCTTTATGGATCTTGTCAAAGACTATCACTTGGCGAGGTCCCACTTTCACAAATACTTGCAAATCAGACACTGCCTTTAAACGAAGTAATGAGCTTCTGACTGGACCTATACCCCTTCCTCACTACACTCTTATCTAGTGCAGTCGGGCCACTATAAAAAATTGTTTTTTGGCTTATACAACCTTCTTAAATTGAAACTGTTTTCTGCACCCTTCGAACGTCTTCAAGTTCAATACTCGCAAATACACTGGTCCCATCTTATGAAAACATACAACAGAGGCCTTCAGGAAGTTAGAATGAAGGTCAATTACTTCAAGATCCTTCAGGACGGGCACTGGACATCTACTTAACTTCACAGGGCTAAATTGGCGCCCACCACCGACTGCTGGCGCTGTCAACAAATTGGTTGTGACAGTGTTCATTTCCTCAAGTTATGACGTGCAATTCAACCTTTCTGGTCGCGAGTTTAACAAATGTTATGTTATGTTATAAGAATTTTATAAAGCGCTCGTACACCAATTGGTTTCATGGAGCTGTCTAGGAAGATGGATATGGCCTGCTGTCTGGCTAAGTAGCTGTCTGAAAGGGTAAGCCGATAGTTCATTCGTAGGCCTGGATGAACAACCATGTTTTAAGTGACTTTCTAAAACTCAGTAGGTCGATGCTGGATCTGATTTCCAGGGGGATAGAGTTCCACAATTTAGGGGCCAAGGTGGCAAACCTGCAGCCACCTAGGCGCTTAAGTTTAAACGTTGGAACGTTCAGAAGTTGGAGGTGAGCTGAGCGTAGGTTGCGAGAAGGGATGTAGCGGG
Organism: Calotriton arnoldi; assembly: GCA_963921515.1. Taxonomy (NCBI): domain Eukaryota; kingdom Metazoa; phylum Chordata; class Amphibia; order Caudata; family Salamandridae; genus Calotriton; species Calotriton arnoldi. The sequence goes on along the minus strand of CAWUFW010004233.1, from coordinate 368,124 downwards.
AGATCAGGCTGTCCATGAAATTTGGGCTTTGACAAGACAAGGATTTGAACAGCAAGCAGCCCGTTTTGAAGGCGCAACGTTGGAGAATAGGTAGCCAGTGTAGCTTCTTTAGAAGGGGGAAGCGTGTTGCCACCTGGGTTGCCTATAGATCACTCTGGCCGCTTGATTCTGGATCATCTGTAGCTTTTGAGAGATAGAGTGGGATACCAAGGTAGATAGCGTTAGAGAAATCAAGGCGTGATAATACCAAGGCTATCACCACCTGAATTAAGGCTTCATGGGTAAGAAGTCTACTTATTTTTCTGATCTTGCGCAGCTGGAGGAAACAGGCGGAGACCACAGAGCCGACCTGAGTTTTTAGCGTGAGATCACTATTTATGATGACTCCCAAGCTTTTAACAGAGTTGGCCGGAATCAGTGGGGGGCCTAGTTCGTTAGGCCAATAGTGTGGGCCCCATGCATTTATGCCGCCACTGGTCAGGACTACTTCGGTTTTACCCGGGTTCAGTTTTAAATGGTTGCAGTCCATCCAGTGGCAGATAAATTGCATAGTAGACTGAAAGTTAGAGATAGACTGAGGGGAATTATCAATGGTGAAAAGTAGCTGCAGATCGTCAGCATAATTAAATGTGATGTGATGTGAGAGAGCTACGGCCACTCTCTTACAGGAATGCTGGCAATTCTCCATGATACCCAAGATATTTTAGACCTCACTGATCTCGAAAAGAGATGGATAGATTGGTTCTGGCAGTTGCTAAATTATGCATCCTGCGGAAGTGGGTGTCGTCTGCTGTGCCTACTTTGGAGGATTGGCTTGATGCCGTGGCCACAACAACTGCCTGAGAATGCCTGATATACAGGTTGAATGACCGAGAACACATTTTCAGAGACATTTGTGGAGCTTTCCTCTGGTAGGATTTAAGGGCCTAATTACGATGTCGGCAGGTAAGACTCCGACCGCTCATTGGAGGCTTACCGACCGACATGGTAGGTTTACATTCTAACCGCCGAATTATAATGTCGGTGGTTGGAGTGTAAACCGGCCAGGGAAACCCACTGGGTTCCGACGGGCTCAAGGAGCCCGTCGGCCAGTCGGTAGCTGCTCATCATCCCTTATAGATGGCATTTTCTGCCGTCGGGATTATGATGTTGGTTTCCGTCAGCCTTCCCATGTTGGCCTTTCCGACATGGAAAGGCTGTTGGAGAGCGACTTTGGGGTCCCCTAGCAGGGTCCCCTTCTCCCCTGGCTCTACAGTTGAGGCCCCACATTCCTGCACTGTGTAAAAGGCACCATGAGGTGCCTGCCACACGGTGCAGGGATGTGCAAAAACTTCCATTTTACAATGGGAGCTTGTACTGCAGGCAGTTTCGGACTGCCGCACAAGCTCCCATTGTAAAATGGAAGTTTGCAATGTGCGGTCGTATCCTAATTCAGTATGCAGAACCGCTGACCTATGGTCGGGCGGTTCCCTCATCAAAACAGTGTCGGGCGGACGCAAGCCCACCCTACAGCGCGATGAGGGCCATAGTGTTAGCTGGAGCCTATGTTCTCGTGACGTGAATGCCTGCTTGATCTATCATTCTGGTGTACTGACTTGCATCTGTTACTTCATGTCTGCATATCTCCCCTGAGTAAATGTTGGGGCCCTGTGAACTCTTAGACAATGTAGTGCATCCTTCTTCTTCACTTTCTTTTCCCTTTTCTTCTTTTTTCCTTTTTTAATATTGGTATACTTTCTTGATCACTTTTTCTACTTTTCAGTCTACACTTTCAATGACCCCTTGTACAAGTTTTTCTTTGTCTTACTTTTGCAGTTTTGTGAAACTGACTACCTGTTTGCATTATGAGTATTTGGATGCTCTCTGCACCGCTAAATGTCAATGTGTGCTGTGCATCCGAAAATGATAATAAAAAGATTTAAACACATTTATCAGCCTTTGGTTGTTTCATCTTCCGGCTATGATGTATGGACTTTAGCTTCAGCACAAGTTTTTAACTTGGCAAGCAGCTGTGCAAGCACTCTGAACAAGAGAAGCACTTTGTTTATTCCTTTCATGATCTGCATGTATTACTGATGACAATCATGGGTACCAGACCTCCTCAATAGTACGATCACACCCAGTGTCTTTAAAGTAGTGAAAGAAAGGAAAAATAAAATGATAACTCGAGGTTATCATCATTTTATTTTTTCCTGCTGCCGGTAGTTTTGTGGGTGGGGCTGCCCCGATGACAGAGGAGCAGGGAAGGAGTGGTTTGCCCACTCCAAAGTGCGCATGACTGCTGGCCAAACTGTCATGCAATTTTTGCATGTTCTCCATGAAGGCTGCATTACAGCCAGCGTGGAGAACATGCCCAGGCTCCATGTCTGAGGGCCGAACCACGGTGCTCAGACCAATCACAAGGCTGCACTGCAGCCTTGCGATTGGTTTAGGGGAACCAATCACAATGCTGCATTGCAGCATTGTGATTGGCTCAGGGAAGCCTCAGCCTGGGTGCTTCCTGTTTGGAAGAATGGCCAGGATAGAAGACGGCGGGACGATGGCGGAGAGGCATGGCGAGGGGTTGTTACTTTTTTCAGTTTTTACTCATACTTAACCCCCCCCGCCCCGCCACCCCCGATCGGTGCCAGCCGCTCCTGGTGTCTAAGACTGCTGCATGCTCTTTGGGAACTCCTCTTTGCCCTGCTCGCATATCCTGGCAGCAAGAGGAGGAGGAACTGGGCAACCTTAACAAGAAGATAGATGTACAGATAAAAAAGTGTGCGATCTGTGACAGGAATGAGGGCTTCACAACTTTACTGCCCGGGGACATTGATGTGTGTACTGCCTTGATCCACTGATGTATGTACTATGTGGGGCAATTAGGCATGTTACTGCCTGAGAACATTGAGGTTTGTTAGTGACTTGGGACACTGAGGCTCATTGGGGGATGCAGTCTGTGTGCTTTGATGGCAGTACATTACTGCCTGAGAAAGTCTGGAGTGCGCAGCTGCATATGTGCATGAATGTATGCTCAATGTGTGTGTGGATACTGGCTGGCCACGTATGTCCACGATACAAATGTAAAACATATTGCTTTGCCTGTGCTTTTGTTTTCATTAATGCTACAAAACTAATTTTGAATTAAACTGATGTACTTTACCTAAGTCAAATGTTTTTTTTCAGACTCTCTTGCTTGAGAGATCTTGTATATTTCTTTTATGACAACATTTCAAGCTACAATGCGACTGCACGCCAAAGCCCACCACAGAGATGTTTCCAAAGGGCTCTGGCAAACGGAATTGTAGGAGAACTTTCAAAGACCAGACTGCTGATGGGCTCCATCGTACTATTTTTTTATGTGAACGTCACTACCTTGGCTGTGCTAAGTTTATCAACCGTAATAAAAATAGTTTCAAAAAAATAAAAATGTCAAGCTTCAATGAATACAACCTAACACGCTTTCGGTTAAGATCTGTGTTTTCACATAAAATGTTTACATTGACCATCATCAACTAAACATGAAAACTTAAAAGCAGTGTCTTGGAGTGTTGACAATATGAGAATAGACCAGGGATCTTTGAGATGTTGAATGCACCCTGGTATCCCCACCAGTCTGGATCCACCACTGATTTCACTCCTTGCACTAACGCGTGCATTCACAAAACAACATTGAACATGTAACAGAACCCCTACCTAAAGACTGTAACACAATGAACAAGTTCGGACCATTACTCTCAATCACTACAGGTACCATGACTACAGCAAAACAACAATATAATATATAAATAAAATAAAATACAATTCTGCTCTTAGGTCTAATGTGCCAGTTGCTGTCCAAATCCTGAGAAAAAGAAGTCGGAAAAATATTAAGAATTCCGACCCACCAAAAAGGTTAAAATGTTTGGGGACTAAACAGAAAATGAATTCAATAGTAACAACACTGGAGCGGAAAAGGTGAAGAGGATTTCAGGAGCTGTATAGTTCTGACACAAAACTAATGAGAGGTAAAACTAAAAATATTTACCACGCTCATGAGTGATGACTGAGGTAAGAAGGGCACAACATTGGATTGGAGGAAAACAAAAAGGGAAAAAGGATAACAATAAGATTTTTGAATGTGTAGCAGATACAAATCACACCCAGCACTGGTTTTGGCAAATGAGTTCTGTTGTAGGAACACATTATGCAAAACCAAGAACAGTCAAGAGACAGGAATAATCTCACAATAAACAGAAGCAAATTACACTAGCATTTGTTTGTAAAGCTGAATATATATATATACAAATATATATATTTCTTACATCCTTTTAATTAACTTGATTGTCGGTTTTTTAAAGTTTTCGAGATTTTATATGTGTGTGTATATATAAATATATATATATATATGTGTATACACACACACATGCACAAACGTCTTGCCAGTGGGTCTAAGGCCAAAGCATATATACTTGAGTGGGTCTAGAGTCAAAGAATATATATATATATATATATATATATATATATATATATTCACTGAAAAAACCATAGGTTTCAGACACGTTATAGTTAGAAATTAGCATTTAAAAAACCTTTGAAATTCACTGAAAAAACCATAGGTTTTAGGGACAGTTATAGTTAGTTGGACATTTCACTCGTACAAAACCATAGAAATTCCCCCGTTATAGTTAGTTCAGCTAACTATAACTCGCGCCCCGCAATGCACTGCTGATGACGTCACATATTACATCACTCATGACATGGTCAGTGACATCACTGATGACATCACTGATGACATCTCAAATGACATCACTGATGACATCACTGATGACATCATCCAGTGACTGTGTGTTTCTGTAAAGTTTAAATATGTTTAATATATATAGGGAAAGGTGTATTGAAGAATGAGTGGGTGTATAAGTGTCTGAATGGATGATTTAGTACGTGAGTGACTGACTCTACAAGTGAGTGATTAAATGTATCTTATTGAATGCATGGGTTAGTGACTAAACTGTGTGAATGTCTGTATCCGTCTGTCTGTTGGTTTGTAAGCGGCTGCATGGCTTTCTGAATAGCTACATGAGTGTCTACATGGGTTATTGATTGATTGTCTGAGTATCTGTATGGGTGCCTGAGTGTTTGTGTGGGTGGGGTGTGTGTGACTCTGTGCATAGATGTGTGAGATGGTGATTCACTGGGTGCATGGTTTCAAGAGTGCATCTGTGATGGACTGTATGGGTGGGTGAGTGTGTGTATGGGTGTGTTAGTGATTGAATGTATATCTCAGTGGTACATGTGTGAGTAACTACATATGTGAAAGGCAGTATATATGTGTGTTGGAGTATATAAATGGCTATAAGTGAGAGTGTGTGATTGTGAGAGTGGCTGTATGGATGAGTGTGTACTTGTATCAGTGATTGTATAAGAGCGTAAGAATGTGCTAGTATTTGTATGAGTAAGTGAGCTGGTGTGTGTATAACTGTATAGGTGAGTAAATGGGTGTGTGATTAAGTTTTTTGCATGACTGACTAGGTGTGTGAGTACCTCTATGGATGAGTGGCGGTGTGTGAGTGTTTATATAGGTGTATGAGTGCATATGATAGTCCTGTACTGAGTGACTAAGTATGAGTGACTGTACGGGTGAGTGAGTGGATGTGTGTGTAGACCTAAGAATCAGTGAGTGGGTATGTAGTTTTTGGTGTTGGAGTGTCTATGGTTTTGAGAATGGCAGTCTGTAATTTAGAGTGGGTGTATCAAAAGTTATATTAGGGTGTGAGAAGATGCATGAAATTATCACATGGATGATGTCATCAGTGATGTCATTTGAGATGTCATCAGTGATGTCATCAGTGATGTCACTGACCATGTCATGAGTGATGTAATATGTGACGTCATCAGCAGTGCATTGCGGGGCGCGAGTTATAGTTAGCTGAACTAACTATAACGGGGGAATTTCTATGGTTTTGTACGAGTGAAATGTCCAACTAACTATAACTGTCCCTAAAACCTATGGTTTTTTCAGTGAATTTCAAAGGTTTTTTAAATGCTAATTTCTAACTATAACGTGTCTGAAACCTATGGTTTTTTCAGTGAATTTCAAAGGTTTTTAAATGCTAATTTCTAACTATAACGTGCCTGAAACCTATGATTTTTTAAGTGAATTTCAAAGGTTTTTTTAAATGCTAGTTTCTAACTATGCCTACAGAGGTAGGACATGTGAAGAAAGAAGAAAAAACGCACAGAAAGAAGCAAAAGATGTGCAGAAAGAACCAACAGAGGAGCAGAAAGAGGCCTTGTTGCAAAATCATCCTGTGCCCACAACTTTTTCAGACGGGTACTGGTGGTAACTGACTCTGACTAACCAGAGCCAGTGCTATGCTAAAAGACACTTAGAATACAGTGAAAACACCTACATACACTAGGGAACACTATGCGTTGGGGTACCCCTGTGATTAGCATGACCTCCTCTGCAAGTCCCTAGTACATAATAGGGCAGGGGATTAAAACTACCTCTTAAAACGCGCTACAGGGCGCGTTTGCACAGTGGTGAAGGGAGGGGGGCCTGAGGTGACATGTGTGCAAACGCACCGTGTGGCGCGTTTTAAGTTGCGAGATTAAGTCCCCTTGAATTCTGAGGGTCCCTGGGGCCCAACTTGCCCCCAGGTACCTACAGTTAGGACCACAGAGCTGAGTTGCAGAGAGGCGTTCCGAGGCCACGCACCTTTTTTCACCTCTCTGCAACGCAACTCTGTTGTGCTTACTGAAGGTACCTGGTGGGCTAGTTGGCCCCAGGGTCCCTCAGGATTCAAAGGGAATTAATTCCCCAACTTAAAACGCACCACAGGGCGTGTTTGCGCACATGTCATCTGAGGCCCCACCCCTCCCTTCACCACTGTGCAAACGCGCCCCGTGGTGCGTTTTAAGTTGGGGGATTAGGTCACCTTGAATCCTGAGGGTCCCTGGGGCCCAACTAGCCCACTAGGTACTTCCAGTAAGCACCACAGGCCTGCGTTGCAACGCCTGTAACAAATTGTGCAGTTGTGTTTAGGTAGTGAAGAGGGTCGTGCTGGGGTAGTGTTTTAGGGTTTAGGGTAGTGCAGTGGTGTTTGTGTAGTGTAGGGGGTCATGCTGGGGGTAGATTCAGGGTTTAGGGTAGTGCAGTGGTGTTTGGGTAGTTTAGGGAGTCGTGCTGGGGGAGTGTTTTAGGGTTTAGGGTAGTGCAGTGGTGTTTGGGTAGTGTAGGGGGTCGTGCTGGGGGTAGTGTTTTAGGGTTTAGGGTAGTGCAGTGGTGTTTGGGTAGTGTAGGGGGTCTTGCTGGGGGTAGTGATTTAGGGTAGTGCAGTGGTGTTTGGATAGTGTAGGGGGTACTGCTGGGGGTAGTGTTTTAGGGTTTAGGTTAGTGCAGTGGTGTTTGGGTAGTGTAGGGGTACTGCTGGGGGTAGTGTTTTAGGGTTTAGGGTAGTGCAGTGGTGTTTGTGTAGTGTAGGGGGTAGTGTTTTAGGGTTTAGGGTAGTGCAGTGGTGTTTGTGTAGTGTAGGAGGTCATGTTTTAGGGTTTAGGGTAGTGCAGTGGTCTTTGGGTAGTGTAGGGAGTCGTGCGGGGGTAGTGTTTTAGGGTTTAGGGTAGTGTAGGGGTCATGCGGGGGGTAGTGTTTTAGGGTTTAGGGCAGTGCAGTGGTGTTTGGGTAGTGTAGGGGGTCATGCAGGGGTAGTGTTTTAGGGTTTAGGGCAGTGCAGTGGTGTTCGGGTAGTGTAGGGGGTCATGCGGGGGTAGTGTTTTAGGGTTTAGGGCAGTGCAGTGGTGTTTGGGTAGTGTAGGGGGTCATGCTGGGGGCAGTGTTTTAGGGTTTAGGGCAGTGCAGTGGTGTTCGGGTAGTGTAGGGGTCGTGCTGGGGGAGTGTTTTAGGGTTTAGGGCAGTGCAGTGGTGTTCGGGTAGTGTAGGGGTTGTGCTGGGGGTAGTGTTTGAGGGTTTAGGGCAGTGCAGTCGTGTTCGGGTAGTGTAGGGGGTTGTGCTGGGGGTAGTATTTTAGGGTTTAGGGCAGTGCAGTGGTGTTTGGGCAGTGTAGGGGGTAATGCTGGGGGTGGTGTTTTAGGGTTTAGGGCAGTGCAGTGGTGTTCGGGCAGTGTAGGGGGTCGTGCTGGGGGTGGTGTTTCAGGGTTTAGGGCAGTGCAGTGGTGTTCGGGCAGTGTAGGGGGTGGTGTTTCAGGGTTTAGGGCAGTGCAGTGGTGTTCGGGCAGTGTAGGGGGTCGTGCAGGGGTGGTGTTTCAAGGTTTAGGGCAGTGGTGTTCGTGCAGTGTAGGGGGTCATGCTGGGGGTGGTGTTTCAGGGTTTGGGGCAGTGCAGTGGTGTTCGAGCAGTAAAGGGGTCGTGCTGGGGGTGGTGTTTCAGGGTTTAGGGCAGTGCAGTGGTGTTCGGGCAGTGTAGGGGGTGATGCAGGGGGTGGTGTTTCAGGGTTTAGGGCAGTGCAGTGGTGTTCGGGCAGTGTAGGGGGTCATGCAGGGGGTGGTGTTTCAGGGTTTAGGGCAGTGCAGTGGTGTTCGGGCAGTGTAGGGGGTCGTGCTGGGGCTGGTGTTTCAGGGTTTAGGGCAGTATAGTGGTGTTCGGGCAGTGTAGGGGGTTGTGCTAGGGCTGGTGTTTCAGGGTTTAGGGCAGTGCAGTGGTGTTCGGGCAGTGTAGGGGGTCATGCTGGGGCTGGTGTTTCAGGGTTTAGGGCAGTGCAGTGGTGTTCGGGCAGTGTAGGTGGTCGTGCTGGGGCTGGTGTTTCAGGGTTTAGGGCAGTGCAGTGGTGTTCGGGCAGTGTAGGGGGTCATGCTGGGGCTGGTGTTTCAGGGTTTAGGGCAGTGCAGTGGTGTTCGGGCAGTGTAGGGGGTCATGCTGGGGTTGGTGTTTCAGGGTTTAGGGCAGTGCAGTGGTGTTCGGGCAGTGTAGGGGGTCTTGCTGGGGCTGGTGTTTCAGGGTTTAGGGCAGTGCAGTGGTGTTCGGGCAGTGTAGGGGGTCGTGCTGGGGGTGGTGTTTCAGGGTTTAGGGCAGTGCAGTGGTGTTTGGGCAGTGTAGGGGGTCATGCTGGGGCTAATGTTTCAGGATTTAGGGCAGAGCAATGGTGTTCAGGCAGTGTAGGGGTTTTGCTGGAGGTGGTGTTTCAGGGTTTAGGGCAGTGCAGTGGTGTTCGGTGCAGTGTAGGGGGTGGTGTTTCAGGGTTTAGGGCAGTGGTGTTCAGGCAGTGTAGGGGGTCTTGCTGGGGTTGATGTTTCAGGGTTTAGGGCAGTGCAGTGGTGTTGGGGCAGTGTAGGGGGTCGTGCTGGGGGTGGTGTTTCAGGGTTTAGGGCAGTGCAGTGGTGTTCCGGCAGTGTAGGAGGTCGTGCAGGGGGTGGTGTTTCAGGGTTTAGGGCAGTGCAGTGGTATTTGGGCAGTGTAGGGGGTCATGCTGGGGGTGGTGTTTCAGGGTTTAGGGCAGTGCAGTGGTGTTCGGGCAGTGTAGGGTGTCGTGCTGAGGGGTGGTGTTTCAGGGTTTAGGGCAGTGCAGTAGTGTTCGGGCAGTGTAGGGGGTCGTGCAGGGGGTGGTGTTTCAGGGTTTAGGGCAGTGCAGAAGTGTTTGGGCAGTGTAGGGGGTTGTGCAGGGGGTGGTGTTTCAGGGTTTAGGGCAGTGCAATGGTGTTCGGCCAGTGTAGGTGGTCTTGCTGGGGGTGGTGTTTCAGGCTTTAGTGCAGTGGTCGGGCAGTGTAGGGGGTCTTGCTGGGGGTGTGTTTCAGGGTTTAGGGCAGTGCAGTGGTGTTCGGGCAGTGTAGGGGGTCTTGCTGGGGCTGGTCTTTCAGGGTTTAGGGCAGTGCAGTGGTGTTCAGGCAGTGTAGGGGGTCGTGCTGGGGGTGGTGTTTCAGGGTTTAGGTCAGTGCAGTGGTGTTCGGGCAGTGTAGGGGGTCGTGCTGGGGGTGGTGTTTCAGGGTTTAGGGCAGTGGTGTTCGGGCAGTGTAGGTGGTCTTGCTGGGGTGATGTTTCAGGGTTTAGGGCAGTGCAGTGGTGTTCGGGCAGTGTAGGAGGTCTTGCTGGGGGTAGTGTTTCAGGGTTTAGGGCAGTGCAGTGGTGTTCGGGCAGTGTAGGGGTCATGCTGGGGGTGGTGTTTCAGGGTTTAGGGCAGTGCAGTGGTGTTCGGGCAGTGTAGGGGGTCGTGAAGGGGGTGGTGTTTCAGGGTTTAGGGCAGTGCAGTGGTGTTCGGGCAGTGTAGGGGGTCGTGCTAGGGTATGTGTTTCAGGGTTTAGGGCAGTGCAGTGGTGTTCAGGCAGTGTAGGGGGTCGTGCAGGGGCTGGTGTTTCAGGGTTTAGGGCAGTGCAGTGGTGTTCGGGCAGTGTAGGGGGTCGTGCTGGGGGTAGTGTTTTAGGGTTTAGGGTAGTGCAGTGGTGCTTGTTTAGTGTAGGGGTCGTGCTGGGGGTAGTGTTTTAGAGTTTAGGGTAGTGCAGTGGTGTTTGTGTAGTGTAGGGGGTCATGTTTTAGGGTAGTGCAGTGGTGTTTGGGTAGTGTAGGGGGTCGTGCTGGGGTAGTGTTTTAGGATTTAGGTTAGTGCAGTGGTGTTTGGGTAGTATAGGGGTCGTGCTGGGGGTAGTGTTTTAGGGTTTAAGGTAGTGCAGTGGTGTTTGTGTAGTGTAGGGGTCGTGCTGGGGGTAGTGTTTTAGGGTAGTGCAGTGGTGCTTGTGTAGTGTAGGGGGTCGTGCTGGGGGTAGTGTTTTAGGGTTTAGGGTAGTGCAGTGGTGTTTGTGTAGTGTAAGGGGTCATGTTTTAGGCTAGTGCAGTGGTGTTTGGGTAGTGTAGGGGTCGTGCTGGGGGTAGTGTTTTAGGATTTAGGTTAGTGCAGTGGTGTTGGGGTAGTGTTTTAGGGTTTAGGGTAGTGCAGTGGTGTTTGTGTAGTGTAGGGGTCATGCTGGGGGTAGTGTTTTAGGGTTTAGGATAGTGCAGTGGTGTTTTTGTAGTGTAGGGGGTCATGTTTTAAGATGCAACGCTCCAATACCTGACCAGTCTGCACTACATAAAACAGCAAAAAAACTAAAAATAAAAAGTGTTTTGCACACTTTTGTCATTGGGCTATATGTGGGCTACATCTCGGTAATATTTGTGCTACATTTGGACTCTTTTTTCACTGGTGGCCATCTTGGAAGACTTCTTTGTTATGAAGTTTCCTAATTTCCTCATTTACTGCAGTCTCCTCAGTAGGAAATGCTTTCAGTTTTTTACTTTGATTCCATCAAGAAGGCATTCAGATGTGTCACACATTTGCCATAAATTCAGGGTTTAGGGCAGTGCAGTGGTGTTCGGGCAGTGTAGGGGGTCGTGAAGGGGGTGGTGTTTCAGGGTTTAGGGCAGTGCAGTGGTGTTCGGGCAGTGTAGGGGGTCGTGCTAGGGTATGTGTTTCAGGGTTTAGGGCAGTGCAGTGGTGTTCAGGCAGTGTAGGGGGTCGTGCAGGGGCTGGTGATTCAGGGTTTAGGGCAGTGCAGTGGTGTTCGGGCAGTGTAGGGGGTCGTGCTGGGGGTAGTGTTTTAGGGTTTAGGGTAGTGCAGTGGTGCTTGTTTAGTGTAGGGGTCGTGCTGGGGGTAGTGTTTTAGAGTTTAGGGTAGTGCAGTGGTGTTTGTGTAGTGTAGGGGGTCATGTTTTAGGGTAGTGCAGTGGTGTTTGGGTAGTGTAGGGGGTCGTGCTGGGGTAGTGTTTTAGGATTTAGGTTAGTGCAGTGGTGTTTGGGTAGTATAGGGGGTCGTGCTGGGGGTAGTGTTTTAGGGTTTAAGGTAGTGCAGTGGTGTTTGTGTAGTGTAGGGGGTCGTGCTGGGGGTAGTGTTTTAGGGTAGTGCAGTGGTGCTTGTGTAGTGTAGGGGGTCGTGCTGGGGGTAGTGTTTTAGGGTTTAGGGTAGTGCAGTGGTGTTTGTGTAGTGTAAGGGGTCATGTTTTAGGCTAGTGCAGTGGTGTTTGGGTAGTGTAGGGGGTCGTGCTGGGGGTAGTGTTTTAGGATTTAGGTTAGTGCAGTGGTGTTGGGGTAGTGTTTTAGGGTTTAGGGTAGTGCAGTGGTGTTTGTGTAGTGTAGGGGGTCATGCTGGGGGTAGTGTTTTAGGGTTTAGGATAGTGCAGTGGTGTTTTTGTAGTGTAGGGGGTCATGTTTTAAGATGCAACGCTCCAATACCTGACCAGTCTGCACTACATAAAACTGCAAAAAAACTAAAAATAAAAAGTGTTTTGCACACTTTTGTCATTGGGCTATATGTGGGCTACATCTCGGTAATATTTGTGCTACATTTGGACTCTTTTTTCACTGGTGGCCATCTTGGAAGACTTCTTTGTTAGGAAGTTTCCTAATTTCCTCATTTACTGCAGTCTCCTCAGTAGGAAATGCTTTCAGTTTTTACTTTGATTCCATCAAGAAGGCATTCAGATGTGTCACACATTTGCCATAAATTCAGGGTTTAGGGCAGTGCAGTGGTGTTCGGGCAGTGTAGGGGGTCGTGAAGGGGTGGTGTTTCAGGGTTTAGGGCAGTGCAGTGGTGTTCGGGCAGTGTAGGGGGTCGTGCTAGGGTATGTGTTTCAGGGTTTAGGGCAGTGCAGTGGTGTTCAGGCAGTGTAGGGGGTCGTGCAGGGGCTGGTGTTTCAGGGTTTAGGGCAGTGCAGTGGTGTTCGGGCAGTGTAGGGGGTCGTGCTGGGGGTAGTGTTTTAGGGTTTAGGGTAGTGCAGTGGTGCTTGTTTAGTGTAGGGGGTCGTGCTGGGGGTAGTGTTTTAGAGTTTAGGGTAGTGCAGTGGTGTTTGTGTAGTGTAGGGGGTCATGTTTTAGGGTAGTGCAGTGGTGTTTGGGTAGTGTAGGGGGTCGTGCTGGGGTAGTGTTTTAGGATTTAGGGTAGTGCAGTGGTGTTTGGGTAGTATAGGGGGTCGTGCTGGGGGTAGTGTTTTAGGGTTTAAGGTAGTGCAGTGGTGTTTGTGTAGTGTAGGGGGTCGTGCTGGGGGTAGTGTTTTAGGGTAGTGCAGTGGTGCTTGTGTAGTGTAGGGGGTCGTGCTGGGGGTAGTGTTTTAGGGTTTAGGGTAGTGCAGTGGTGTTTGTGTAGTGTAAGGGGTCATGTTTTAGGCTAGTGCAGTGGTGTTTGGGTAGTGTAGGGGGTCGTGCTGGGGGTAGTGTTTTAGGATTTAGGTTAGTGCAGTGGTGTTGGGGTAGTGTTTTAGGGTTTAGGGTAGTGCAGTGGTGTTTGTGTAGTGTAGGGGGTCATGCTGGGGGTAGTGTTTTAGGGTTTAGGATAGTGCAGTGGTGTTTTTGTAGTGTAGGGGGGTCATGTTTTAAGATGCAACGCTCCAATACCTGACCAGTCTGCACTACATAAAACTGCAAAAAAACTAAAAATAAAAAGTGTTTTGCACACTTTTGTCATTGGGCTATATGTGGGCTACATCTCGGTAATATTTGTGCTACATTTGGACTCTTTTTTCACTGGTGGCCATCTTGGAAGACTTCTTTGTTATGAAGTTTCCTAATTTCCTCATTTACTGCAGTCTCCTCAGTAGGAAATGCTTTCAGTTTTTTACTTTGATTCCATCAAGAAGGCATTCAGATGTGTCACACATTTGCCATAAATTCAGAATGTTATTACTCTAGTTGTTCATTAGATCACTGTAGTAAAGCTACTGCTCACCAAGGAGTTAACTGGAAGTCTACTGCTGGTATTGAAAGTGATTGTTTCAGTCTGCATGTCAGAATTTTCTAATGAAATAGAAGAGGATTTGAGATCTCACTTAAAACATGCACTAAATTTTCTTTTTGCAGCACTAACCATAATTTCTATGGCAAAATGACCCCCTCATTTTGTTCCTTTTTAAATTAAATGTTTTAAGTGTTACCAGTTTATTCCAATCAAGATGGCTTCAGGTGTGCCATACTTTTGTCATAAGTAAGACTGTTAGCGCTCTAGTTGTTCTTTAGAACACTCTGGGAAGCTGCAGTAGAACACAAAGGCATCAACTGACAGGCTGCTCCTGTTGAAATATAACAGGAAGATATTTGAGATCACACTTGAAACATGTCCTAATTTTTCTTTCCAGAGCACTAACCATAATTTCTATGACAAGATGAACCCCATCATTTTGTTCCTTTTTAAATTAAATGTTTTAAGTGTTACCAGTTTATTCCAATCAAGATGGCTTCAGGTGTGCCATACTTTTGTCATAAGTAAGGCTGTTAGCACTCTAGTTGTTCTTTAGAACACTCTGGGAAGCTGCAGTAGAACACAAAGGAATCAACTGACAGTCTCTGCCCTTGTTGGATGTACATGTTTTACTGAGAATGTCAGACTTCATTCTCACATGACTGAGAAAGATAATGTGAATTTACAGAAAATATGCTCTCATTTTAGCTTCTGGGGCACCTTCCAAAACTGTATGGGACAAGCATGTGAAAATAGTTTTCTCTCAAACATGATTCATGATATCCCAGCAGAAGATTTTTCACAGGGTAAAATCACCTTAGAACACACCACAATTCCTGAAATTAGTATGGTACCATCAACAAATGAATTCTAATGTAACTAAAGTCTGTTATCACCCTTTATAGTTCTCCTTTTGGTAACCCTCAAAATCTTCGATTCACTACAATGCATTTCAAAGGGGTACTATCATTTATATTGGTCCCAAGATGGCTGCCAGCAATTCCAGGATGAAGTGCTGACAGCCAATCAGATCTCACGATGACATGTGTGTTTAGGCTCCGCCCAGATATATATGTGTTTTTACTTTTGATTTTCTCAGCAACTACTGAACGGATTTATACCATTTAACAAAAAGGGTTCTTTTTGAACCAAGAACTACCTCTTTGCCAAATTTGGTGTAATTCCGTTCAGCAGTTCGGGCTGTAGCCTTGCATAAAGTTTCCTATGGGAAATTGATTTTTGACTCTTATTTTTTAATTTCTCCGCAACTACTGAACGGATTTACACCATTTAACAAAAGGGTTCTTTCTGAACCAAGAACTACCTCTTTGCCAAATTTGGTGTAATTCCGTTCAGCAGTTCGGGCTGTAGCCGTGTCTAAAGTTTCCTACGGGAAAATGAATGGGGAAAACATGTTTTGGGACCCCCCTTTTTTCTCGGCCCCCGCTTGACGAATCACCCTGAGACTTTCAGAGTAGGAGCGGACCGGAGCGGGCCATAAAGTTTGAAAATTTCACGAAGATTCGTCAACCGACGCAAGAGTTATTTCAAAAAGAATGTCGCGGATTTCCTATGGAAAATAGGTCCTAACTATAACTATCTACTGGCGACCGCCAGTAGATAATATATATATATATATATATCTATCTATATATATATATTATCTGTACTGTATCTGTGTTTTGGCTGCTATAACTAATTATATGACAGCCTGGATTGATGTGCAGCATGCCACAAGCCCCAATTCCAGTTTACATAATGTGTCGATAAAGCACTGTCACTTTGAATAGGTATGAAGTGCTGGCGCTTTGAGAGCTTGATTAAGTGAAAAGCTGTAAAAAAAATGCAATAACGTGCTGACGTCAGGATTAGGTTCAATTAACGTGGCAATGAAAAAATGACGGTTTGACGAAGATCGCGGCTGCGATCAAAACATGTTACCTGTGCAACAAATAAACCGTTTCCAAAAGTGATCCCGAGCGTCCTGGTGCTTGTTCTGTGTGTGGACAGGCGTGTTGAAGGTATAGGAATCCATCAACGGTGTCGGACTCTGGGACGCCCTCTCGATAAGGAGCACCGCGTATATCAGCAAGGTCTGGGAGTGCTGTACTTGAAGTACACGATGCAGAGCCCCCCCACCAAAGTGCGAGGAGTGAATACGGCATACGGAAGAGAAACGCCGGCACCGCGGAACAGAGGCTGTCTGGAGCAGCGGTAAGCCGTGCAATATTCTCTGACATTGAGCAGTGGGGAGAGAGGATAGTGGTATTCAACCACATAAAGGGACATGAAATTCAAACGGTATTTGTTGACAGTGCTGCTGAAAACATGGAATGGATTAAGGAGAGGGAGGCGGATGCTGAAAGGCCTTTTTGTGATACTGAGGCGACGGATGTTCAAAATGAAGGGGGTACAGAGGCTGGTGTAAACAAATCAAAGGGGAGCAAAGAACTATTAAGGTCATTGGAGAAATTGATTAAAAGGGAGACATCAAAGTGGTGGGAGAGTAAATCCCTAACCCGCTACCTAGAAGTAGGACGGGTCCAACGTGGCCTAAGAATTCTAATTGCTCCCACTTATGAAAACCCCCACCCCGACATGCTGAGGGAATGGGCTGAAAACAACGCCGAGTCATCAAAGAGAATGTTGGCGATTCTAATTAAATACGCTGACATTGACAGGTCAGCCCTTTTGAAGGAAATTGACATCTGAGTGAGGAACTCAGCAAGCAACCAGACCAGGAAGTAGTAAAAAAACTACAGGCTGAGATGCAAGAGAGGGTAAAGAAATATGAACAAGTCATCAAGGACAGAAAAGCGGTCACGTTTAGACGTGATAAGCTTGACTACCAACGTGGTCAAATCTTTACCTTCTCTAAGCGATTTGGAAACATCCTCTGCCAAAAGCTATCAGAAAGTCTAAAACCCAGTACATCACAAGGAAGAGAAGAGTCTGGCTCGCAAATGAGCTCAGAAGTTGATACAGACAGGGAAGATATCAGGCCAATGCAGAGAATACCATCGGTAGTAGATGAACTTGGTTTTTTACGATGGGACCGAAACACCAATCTCAGACCACTGAGAAGTCAAGAAACGGTGTTTCGGGGCGGAGGAAGAGGAAAAGCAGGAGGACAAGGCGAACAATTTGGCAATCAAGAAGCCAACAAGGCACCACGGAAGAAAACCAAGTAAATGACAGTGTGCTGGACATGAGCGTAGTGAATTTAACGAATTTGGAATTAAATCCAGCTGAAATCAAAATACTGTCCCGTGGTCTATCATTTTGCACCATAGAGAATATGGACTATGTTCAAACGAGGATAGACTGCTTTATATTCACCCGTAAATTGAGATTGGCAAAATACTATGCTAACCAAACTGCATCTGGAACTGGGCAAGAGAGCAATAGAGGCATTGATAATGATGATTTGTTGGTCTCAGATTTGAATCTCTTGAGGGACTTGGATAGTCTCTCCAGAGGAGAACATGTAGATGTCAGTGACGACATATTGGCAAGAGAATATGCTTTGAGTTTACATGAGAAACCTAATACACCGTTTAAACCTAGGTCAATATTTTGTCCCATGGTTCCAAGGGACTCAATAGATATCTTTTTAGACCGGGTAACATATGACATTAAAGAACTGTACAACAGTGTAGAGTGTAATCCTAAACAAAATAAATCGTCAATGGGTTACAAAAGTCTGATGACCAAACTGCGATTGCGTCCTGATATAGTGGTGAGACAGGCCGACAAGGGAGGCAATATCATGCTCTGGCCGCTCAACATGTATCAGGACGAGGCCCTAAAACAACTTAATGACAACTCCTGTTACTTGAAAATCGGTAAGATAAATTTGGAACAAGTAACAAGGGATTTTCATCAGGATCTGCAGCAATGGTATTCAGCAGGTCTATTGTCACAAGCAGAATATAAGTTCCTCAAGTAGATGCTCCTGTCACTCCCATACTATACCTTATACCCAAGATTCATAAGGATATTAATACACCACCTGGCCATCCGATCATTTCGGCTATAGGGAGTTTATTTGAAAATACTTCCAAATACTTGGATTATTTCCTCCAAGATTATGTAAGGAACTTAAGCTCATACACTAAAGACACAGGAGATTTCCTTAGAAAGATTTATGATGTAGAGTGGGAGCAGGAATTCCTAATGATCACACTAGACGTGTCATCTTTATAGACGAGTATTTCACATACAGATGGTATGAATGCAACACAATATTACCTGAACTCGCGATCTTTGTCACTATATAGACACACTGAGATGCTGATGTGCATGTTAGGATGGTGTTTGAGAAATAACATCTTTCTGTTCGGTTCTGACTTATACCAACAACTGTGCGGTACTGCGATGGGCACCTGCTTCACCCCCAGCTATGCTAATTTGCATATGGGCTGGTGGGAGGAGCAGGTGCTCAGCAGTAAGTATGCCAAAGAGATGTCGGAGAATGTGGTACTTTGGTCGAGATACATAGACGATTTATTTGTCTTGTGGCGTGGCAGTAAGGATTCAGCTGAGAAGTTTATTGAAAATATAAACATTAATGAGCTGAATCTCAAATTTACTGCGTACCTCAGTGAGTATGAGGTACAGTTTCTTGACTTAACAGTATACGTGGCAGATGGAAAGATACAAACTAAGATCTTTAGAAAAAGCACAGCTGGTAATACCGTGCTCCATGCACAAAGTTTTCATCCCACGAAATTGAAGAATAGCATACCATATGCCGAAAATCTCAGAATGAGGAGGAACTGTAGCAAGCCCGGGCAGCTCGCTGAAGCACAGTCAGCCCTGACACAATGGTTCATAGAAAGAGGTTACAATACCACAATTCTGGAAGAAGCTAAGCGCAAGGCTAATCTTAAATCTAGGGCGAAGCTCATTTTCTCAGAAAAAAAGAACGATGAAACCTCATGTGCACCAGAACAGAATTTTTGCTTCATAACCGGATTCAATGCACAACACCAGAAAATAAGATCTATTTTTAGACAGCATTGGCACTTGCTGTGCAGCGATCCCATCTTAGGACCGAGTTTACATAAGAAACCCCTTATGACATTCCGCAAGGCTAGGTCGATGAGACAAGACTTAGTGGTTAATTGTCCAGGTATGAACAAACAGGAGACCTGGCTCAGTGCCGCAAAGGGGTTTAGAAGGTGCAACAAATGCAATGCGTGCACGTACGGCATAAATACCACAGAGATAGCCTTAATTTTTGGGGACAAAAAATGGAGAATCACTAAATCTCTCACTTGTAGGAGTGAATACTCCATTTACGTACTAAGATGCAGTTGCCAAAAATTGTATATTGGCAGCACCATACTTCGTGCACATCAGAGAGTGTTGCAACACATTAGAGCAATCAGGAACAAAGACCAAACTTACCCAGTGGCGAGACACTTTGAATTGAAACACAATAGCAACCTTAAAGAGTTAGAATATTTTGTATTGGATCAGGTGCCTGTGAGACTTCGAAGGGGAAATAGAGAACGATATTTGAGGCAATTAGAATCCAAATACATTATACGATTCAACTCCAGGGTGCCCAATGGTCTCAACACTGAGGAGGACCTGTATTTACATCTGTAGGGTGAGTTTCAGCTCTGTATAAAGGGATTTTATATTTGCATTTGATCTACTTCAGCAATATCTATATTCGCATTATCCCCAACAAATCCATATGATGAATTTTTATGTTATTAGTGATTTTTATCCTGATGTCATTGTATTAATTTTTGCACATGCACTTTAAGTGACTAAGTTGCTGAGACAAATTGATTTTGGCTTTGCACACCTTTGCACTAGCACGTTGATGCGATTTTGCACATTTTTTACTATTACATTACAGTCGTGGTCACATTGGGGGAGGGGAATTGATATATTAACAACATGAAATACAGGCACTTGCTGGGATGTATCTGAAATTTTAAGGAGAAATTTTATGGTACATTTTAGTCTTTTTAAATTATTTAAATCGTCTAAACAATGGTTGTGTCCCCCAACCAAACGTATATATTGTGATCCCATGTGACCACTGGATTTACAGACATATAAGAGATTGTGATGGTTTCAAGCATAATTGATTTTATGTGAATAGATTTGCATATCCATATGAAACATTGAGTATTGCAGTAGGACATTGATGGTTTTAATTAATCATTCTATGTACCGGCACTTGTCACTTTATTTTATCTGTACTGTATCTGTGTTTTGGCTGCTATAACTAATTATATGACAGCCCGTATTGATGTGCAGCATGCCACAAGCCCCAATTGCAGTTTGCATAATGTGTCGATAAAGCACTGTCACTTTGAATAGATATGAAGTACTGGCGCTTTAAGAGCTTGAGTAAGTGAAAAGCTGTAAAAAAAATGCAATAACGTGCTGACGTCAGGATTAAGTTAAATTAACGTGGCAATGAAAAACTGATGGTTTGACGAAGATCGCGGCTGCGATCGAAACGCGTTACCTGTGCAACAAATAAACCGTTTCCAAAAGTGATCCCGAGCGTCCTGGTGCTTGTTCTGTGTGTGGACAGGCGTGTTGAAGATATATATATATATATCTGCGTGTGTATGTATATATATATATATCTATTTGTGTATATATATATATATATATATATTCTTTGACTCTAGACCCATATATTCTTTGGCCTTAGACCCACCTGCAAGACGGCAAGACGTTTGTGCGTGTGTGTGTGTGTGTGTGTATACACATATATATAAATTTATATATACACACATATAAAATCTCGAAAACTTTGAAAAACCGACAATCAAGTTAATTAAAAGGATGTAAGAAATGATTTATATTTATATTTAGAAGCCCATCCAGTTAGGAATGTTTTCTTCAGAGGAAAGTATGCCGAGAGAGATTTTTCTAATACTGCATGTGATCATTAATGAGTAATACGATAGGTTATCAGGGCACTGAATTAGGCAGCAGAGCAACAAAACATGTATGTGGCACAGTCAGAGATGTTTGCAGTCCCAAAGGATATGCTTTATAATAGATGAAAGAAATATTGGTCGGATGTGGTACCTTAGCCAATAGTCTTTGCTTTTAAGGCCCAGTTGAATGGATCAATAAAAAGATATGCTCCTGCTACTTTTTAGGTATTGGTACAAATGAAATAACGTTGAACTTGGTAGACAGTCCATTTTCTGTACCAACACAATGTAACTAGCCAAGTTACATTGTCTATCAATTAAACACTTTCGCTGGAAAAACATGGAGGATGATTTCTTAATATTGTCTATGTATAAATGATTATATTTTCAGCCATGTCTGAAAAGTGCCCGAAACTGAAACTATTTATTACAATGCCCAATACAATTAAGCGAGACAAAGCTGTTTCACGATTATCTGGACCAACCTATGTTTGATGAATGTGATCATGTATCAACATCCTGAGACCTGGAGTATTCTGCGAGGATCACTGGGCATGGTATACTTATCTGCCATGATCTTTTTCATTATCACTGAGCCGATCATTTTAGCAGATACATTGGGAAGCCATGGATGAGTCTGTTTTTATCTCACAACATATAACATGCATCACTAAATTTCAGTTCGGCACATAGACTGCTAGTCAACCTTATCTGGGAGATGGATCATAATCAAAGAAACTGGGATGCTCTGCTGTCTGCATCACCAGCATCTTGTGTTGGGCATTCTAGGGCTTGGTACAGCCCCTACCTCATGTCTCTCACTTAGGTTAGAAAAGGCCAACCCCTAGGCACTGAGGTTCAAACCCTAGTTTAATATCACCTAAGATGCAGATACTATTAACTGCTTTCCATCCGCTATACAAAGAGTCATGAGTTTATTTAGGAAATAAGCCTAGGAATGCAGGGCATTGTCTGCTAATGCAATCCATCCCTGAAAGAATATCCTGCTTGGCAAAGAGTCCATGAACGACAGCATCTCCCAAATCTCCATCATCAACCCCACATTTCAATGCATGCTCATATGATTTTTTTGTATGTCTGCTTCGTGGCGGTGGCAGACATATTGGATTTCAGTGAGTGACACAGGACATACATGAATGAAGATGGGCAAAGACTACATACATGAAGTACAAAATACACTGGGTATCAGAAGTCAGGGTTTTGGGCTGAAACACAGACTGTTTTTGGTTTATTACAGGCACTTCTACGTTGTATAATACTGAAATTTTGGAAAAGAGACAAATGGAGACTGTGGGGAGGGCGACAGAGAATATTTTGAGCCTCAGGACACCTTCCATTTTTAAGCAGCAAAACAGGAAAAAGACAAAAAACTGGTAGTTACTTCTGCAGGCAGAAAGCTGAGGCTGGTTATAAATCAAAGGGTCAAATAAGTTTACCTGTCTACATTTACAAAAAAAACAGGTCTGTAAATGGTAGAAAATACCTCTGCCTTAACAAAAGATTTGTTTCTGTAAATCTTTGGTCTAAACATTTGAATTCTGCAACAATGTCAACGCAGCTCTGTTAGTTTGGAGGGAACGCTTACTTAAAAGGGTTTTTGAACTACCTGAGTGTAGCAATACGTCTAAGCATATATACATGTTTACATGGCAGAAGCTCCACACCCACTTTTTCTGACTGTTCTTAGAAGTGATCACAAACATGTAACCCAATAAGAGTGCACTGACTGCAGCTGGGCTACCTGCGAATGATAAAATTAATAATTTATTGTGTTGCTTGCTAATCCTCATAGCATGCACTACCCTTTCATCAACCAATCAGAACAGAAAGTTTAATTAAGATAATACCTGATCCCTCTTCTGTTACCATGCCAAGGCCTTCTGCTTTGTTCTGCCGTTCAAATGCGTTTAGGTCTAGCACGCTGCAAAAAAATATATATACGTAATACATTTATTTCAGTAGTTATTAACCAAACAACACTGATTTTTCTGTTAATGACGACATTTACCTGACAAAAGAAGGAATATACCTGTTAACTGTGTCAGAATAAAATATAAAATAAAATTTACTACCCGTTATTCTTCACCACTGCCGGCTAATGGGATTGGTATTCCAATGACAACAAGATAACTATGGGCCTGATTATGATGGTGGTGGGACCCCACCGTCAGCCTGTCATTGGCAGTCCCACCGCCATCAGATACCTCTTGACCGCCCGCCACATTACAATGGCAGGGGGATGGTCAAGGAGCCCGTTGGTGCATCGGAGGGACTTGAATCCCTACAACAGTGGCAGTGCATGCTCAGGCAACGCAGTAGGGATTACAATATCCCTTTCCGCTGCCCGTTTCATGGCGGTTAACCCGCCATGAAAAGGCAGGTGGAAAGGGACTTTCGGGGCCCCTAGCGGGTCCCCCTTGCTTTCAAACCTTGGGTTCTGGGGGGCACCTATGGTGTTCCCCTACATATCCCTGCACCATGTGGCAAGCACTGCATGGTGCCTGCCCCGTGGTGCAGGGATATGCAAAATGTGTATCTTTTGTACTGCGGTGTGTGCTTGCAGCCTGCAGCACAAGATGCAATACAAAACATACCATTGCGACCGCCTTGAAGGCGGTCGCATCGTAATCCCTATGGCGAGCCTGCCGACAGCTAGTCGGGCGGTCCCATTCCTGACAGGATGACCACCATCATAATCAGGCCCTATGTACTTCCTTCGAAAGTGATGAGATCTGTAAAGTGCTGACACCTTGTCTCAAGACCACTTCAGGAGTCTTCAAGAACTGCAGATGCAACAGATGTAATTGAACTAAACGGGCACTGGTGCACTGGAGAAGATAATAGTTGCTGTAGGATCTCAAAGGAATTAGGTTTCATCTCCTCTTGGCTTAGTGTAAGATGGGTGGGGGAATATGCCCAGACTCTGAAGATGGATATCAAGTCTTTTCAGTGGCCAGGTAGGCAAACTAAGCCTTCCTGGCCACTTAGCGGTGCCTTGTTGCCTCAAACAGTGGATTGTCATTCTATAGCAGGAGTGTTCATAGTAGGTCTAGGAGGGCGGATGTATTTCAGATATAGGTCCTCCTCGACCTATCAGCGGCGTTCAACACAGTCTCCCACCGCACCCTAATACGCAGACTATACGACGGAGGAATCCAGGACAAAGCCCTCGACTGGATCCGCTCCTTCCTCTCCGGCAGGACGCAGCGGGTCAGACTCCCCCCTTTCCTCTCGGACCCCACACCTACCACCTGCGGAGTCCCCCAGGGCTCCTCCCTCAGCCCGACGCTCTTCAACGTCTACATGGCTCCACTCGCCCCCATCGTCAGAACCTACAGACTCGACATCGTGTCATACGCAGAAGACACCCAGCTCATCCTCTCCCTATCCAACGAGCCCAACACCGCCAGACACAACTTTCGAGAAGGCATGGAAGCCGTCGCCAAATGGATGAAAAACAGCTGCCTACAACTAAACACCAACAAAACAGAAGTACTCATCATGGGCCCAAACCCCGAT
Organism: Calotriton arnoldi; assembly: GCA_963921515.1. Classification (NCBI taxonomy): domain Eukaryota; kingdom Metazoa; phylum Chordata; class Amphibia; order Caudata; family Salamandridae; genus Calotriton; species Calotriton arnoldi. Next base: position 344,053 of record CAWUFW010004233.1, on the reverse strand, counting down.
GCCTGGTGCGACACCTGGTGGCCCCCTGCCCTCGGAAATCCGCCAGCCCCCACGGACCACGCACGCAACCTGGGAATCATCCTGGACTCCGAGCTCAAAATGGACCGCCAGATCAACTCTGTCTCGTCTTCCTGCTTCCACACCCTCCGCCTCCTTCGTAAGACCTTCAAATGGATCCCCCTCGAACACCGAAAGACCGTCACTCACGCCCTGGTCACCAGCAGACTCGACTACGGCAACGCACTCTACGCCGGAATAAACAAAAACCTCACCCGCAAGCTACAGAACATCCAGAACGCCGCCGCAAGACTGGTCCTCAACCTGCCAAAACACAGCCACATCTCCCAGCACCTGCGCCCACTCCACTGGCTCCCCGTCGAGGCGAGAATCACCTTCAAGATGCTCACCCACGCACACAAGGCCCTCCACGGCACCGGACCAGCATACCTGAACAGCCGACTCAAATTCCACGCACCCCAAAGGACCCTACGATCAGCCCAGCTCTCCTACGCCGTGGTCCCCCGCACCAGAAAGACCAGATTGGGAGGCCGCTCCTTCTCCTTCCTCGCGGCCAAAGCATGGAACACCCTTCCTCTCCACCTCAGACAGACATCGCTTCCCATCTTCGCAAGAAACCTCAAAACCTGGCTCTTCGACAGACCCCCTCCTTGATAGAATGGAACCTGCACCCCCCCACCCATAGCGCCTTGAGACCCTTACGGGTGAGTAGTCGCGCTTTAACAAACCCCTGATTGATTGATTGATTGTGGACCACTGCTATCAAAGACTCCAATTTAGATGGGGCTTTCATCAGTTTATGATAAAGAGACATCTTAAAAATCTGGCAGAGTTCGTCGCTCTAGGAGTGATGTTAGACACTCTTGTTCTTTAGCAGGTTACTAACCAGCAACATGCTGGTTGTGCAGAGTTTCCTGAAAGTGAAATGGTTTTGGTTGCAGTGGTGGCTGGTAGGGAATGGGGCGTAGGGAAAAAATCTTACAAAAGAAAACAAAACTTTTCTGGTCATCGCCAGCCACCACCTCTCCTCCAGCAGGAACCCCGAAGCACACAGCCTCCCAGAATCCCCTGACCAATCACAACGCTGCCTTACAGCAACGTTGTGATTGGTCTGAGCACCGAACAAAAGAGGGACTGGGAGGCTGGGCATGTTCTCCACCCAGGCTGTTATGCAGCCTGGGTGTAGAAAATGCAATGTGCGTGTGACTATTTGGCCGGCCCAAGATGGCCGGCCAAACCATCATGCACACTTAAGGTGCAGCCACTACTCCCCCTCCGGCCTCGACGTCAGGGAAGTCCAGCCCCAACCCGCCCTAACAACCTGGCTGCACTGCACTGCAACTGAAATACTAAAAATAAAACAATGCAATGGGCGACTTACCTCTGCCTTAGCAGAGAAGCCGTCCCTGTTTGGTTGTGCCCTGAGTGGTCGGTATGTTTGCCATAGCAGTGGGCCATGCACTCAAATTATTTTCTTCTTAGTTTATTTGTTACACCTTGTTTTGTCAGACTGTAGAAGTACTCTTGGTCTGATATTTCCAACCACTTTCTGTCAGTTTTCCACCGCAACACCCATTGATTTTGACTCTGCCCCTATTTACAAAGCTGGCGTAAATAGGAGGCAGCGCCAACATTAAGCCCAGAGAAAACCTGATCTTAAACAGGCAAAATGAGGAGAAGTTCTTTATTTTTCCTTGTTTTTGCTGTTTCCTTGTGTGCTGCGTTGTGCAGAACACATAGAAACAGCAAAATGCCATTGATTGTTTATGTGCAGGAAGGTGACCCTTCCTGCACATAAACAATCAAAAAACAAATGATATTTTGCAACTTCTATGTGTGCTGCATTAAGCACCACACATAAAAGTTACAAAACGCCATTTAAAGATTGTTTATGTGCAGGAAGGGAGACATTCCTGTACATAAACAATCTTCCCCTCAACGCAGACACCCTTGCACTATGGTGCAAGGATGCCTGCATTGGCGCTAGGCTGCTAAGTTTAGCGCCAGCACAGGCAGAAATGCAGGGCTGCACCATATTGTTGTAAATATGGTGCAGCCCTGCGTTTCTGAAGTGGCAGAGTGCTGCGTTAAGCCAAGGAGGCTAACGCCGCGCTCCACCACTTCATTATAAATATGCCCCTGAGTTTCAAAATGCACAGATGGTGGTAGGGCAAACCAACAACAGGCAGCAGCACAGATACCTGTCGTAAATCTCAGATTTTGATTTAGGTACATAGAAAAGAGTTTGATTTGTGGAGTGTAAAAATCGTCAAGGACTGTTCCATTCCAGGTTGGAGGCAAGGAATTTAGATGTTCGCATAGATGACTTTATGTATGATAAAACTAGCCTAGCCTTAAAACAGACCATACTGCCGATGGACAGCCACTGTACAGACTTCACTCCAGGTGCATGTTTCCATCTAGGCAGTTTTGTGGTTATGCTGCTGAATTCGCTACTAAATGTAGGTGATGACGGAACTTCATTGAGGCAAGCAGGTAGTTGTAGTTACTACGGTCCAGCAGGCACTGGAATATGACATTAGACAAATAGTGATACTGTTGTTCAATGATGGAAACATTTACTTTAGAGTCTTGAGTTGAAGAAGGCAGAAGTTAGTAACCTTAGCAGCCTAGGTATCCAGAGATAGATTTGTGTTAATACAGATACCCAGGCTAGGTTGGGATTTTGGCAGAGAGAATTGACCAGTCTTGGGTGGCCAGACTAACTTGTTTCAAAAGGAAACATCCAGGGTGTTGAGAAAAATCTCTTTTTTACCTGAAATGAGTTTAGGGAAGTTGAATCGCACATACTACATGGTTTCTGACTTATTTGACAAACCAGGGTTTTAAACAGCTCAAAAAATAACCTGGAGGTTATCAGTCTACATGTAAAGTTGAGCCCCTGTCAGACAGAGAAGAAGTGTAAAGGGCTACAAGTCAGGGTCACCTTACATGGACAACAAGGCCAGCAGTGTGCTCCTTCACAGATTCTTTTTTTTTTCGGGGGGGGGGGGAGTTTTATATAGGGCGAACCAGACCTGAAGGTATCAGAGCGCTTTACATGAGCACCAGCATGACAGATGGACACATTCATTTTTGTTAGGCACAGGGAAATTAAGTGATTTGCCCAGAATCACAGGATGTTCAGCGTCCCTGCCAAGACTCAAACCTGGTTCCCCAGCTTCGAGGTCAACCACTCTAGCTGTTAGGCCACATCATCTTCCTTTTTCAGGGAGACTCAACATCTTAAAGGGGTCAGGTAGGGACTGTGGTACTCCGGCATCGAGTACAGAAATTCCAGGCAGGTTGGGACTGAAAGAGGATGCTCCAGCTCGGCCTCTGATGCCTTCGGAATGCCTTAGGAACAGGTAAACCTGGACAACTTCTTGCTCCTGATCTCTTCATTCCTGATTGTTTCCTTTCCCTTTGGGCTCTAACTCTTTTGACAGTTCTTTCTGAGGAGACCACTTCTTCTTCATGCTCCCTACTAGACCTGCTGTGTCCATGTGATACTTCTGAACATCTCCCTTTGCACTTTGCTTGCAATATTCTCTGTTCCTTATTGCATTTCGTGGTAATGCACAGTCTTCTACCAACTCTCAAAGGGACCCAGTTACATCCTGTTTCTTCACAGTAGGGCAATAACTCCTGGTTTATGGATAATAACTGCTGTCCATCTTACTGAAGTAGGAGAATCTGCACAGTACTGGACTACTACTTTTACACCAGTGGATTACTACGTACTTCCACACCAGTAGATTACCACTTCCTTCAGCAGATTTTACTTTTCTTTCTTATGTGGCTGAACTGAGTAGGAGCTAGTGGGTGATTAACTCTATGAGAAAGGACTTACTGGAATATTAAAGAAAGGGGTTCTAGTTGATTCTAGTAAGACTCCTACCCCTTCATACTGTAGTTCTCATCCTTACCTTGGGGTTCCTGCATAATGTCTTACTAATACTTCTGTCTTACTACCACTTTGCACCAGTCTTGCAGTACAACACACTCCTCCTTGTTGTTAGTCCCCAAGTTGCAATTGCCATTCAGGTTTTGATTTTGTGGGTTTGGGTGCACACTTCTATCGATGTCTAGACTCAGATAAGTGTCTGACATAGTAAGCACAAATTAACCAGTAAATGAGACAATATTATTTACACCACACAGGAGATCATATGTATCTGAGGAGAATGACAGTCTTTGAGTTTTTCGGGATAGTTTCTGAGATACTTGCTTTCGATAGTCTGTTGATTAAAACTTAATGGTGGATGATGTCAAATGCCATGGGTATATCAAATATGATCAACACCCTGATATCACTATCATTTTGCGCAGGTCATTCAGATCATTATCGTTCCTGTTATTTGACTCTAATCTTTCATCAGGAGAGGATTGTGGCACAAACCTTTAATATAATGATGATTAGAGGTTTGACCTGAAAATGTTAGTTATCATTAAGAAGAAATGATGAAACTTAGTTCACTGAAGTGAGAACTGATCGCAAATGTGTAAATTGGGTTTTGGGGCCTCTGATCGGCTTGGCAGGTGCTATAGCTTGCAGAAGAGAAAAAGCTCTAGGTGACTGAAAGATGTGCTGTAAATCCAATCTTGAAAGCAATACCCTTGGATTGGCTCACATGTTGCTTGGGGAAATTCAGTGATGCTCTTTCAAGGCAAAGCACCAATTCACAAAGACACTTTTTGTGACAGTGTCTTATTCTGTGGTAGATGTGACTTACCTCAAAACTCATGCGGTAAGATACATCTGCTCATGCCACAATGTTTTGTGACTTGATCTTTCTATTCTTTTGAGGTGCTAATAGCCACAGAGGCAGTTGAAGCAGAATTAATGTTTTTGAATTGGCTTCACGGTAGCTCTCAGAGAAGAAGCTTGAAGAGAGGACTTTAACTGGATTCCTTTTGAACTCAAAGCTGGCACAAACTAGCTTGAAATTTTCAAGTTGGCTTAATGGCTGTTTCATGAAATAAGCCAACACCCATCAAAGCCTAAGGCGGTTCCAGGGTCCTGCCTTACTATGTGTTTGGAAAAGCAACTATAGGCAAAGATTCTGGGCTTTGAGGTGCTTTGCTGTCAGTCTCCACACATACCTATCAGGTAAAGCTTGCAACTGCAGCCTTTCCCGATCTGAGGGCCTAATTCACAGAGGTATCTGTGCCCCTAAGTTAAACTTAGGTGTACAAATTCCTTCATGTATAAATAAAAACTGACATTTTGTTGGTGCAAAGTGTTGATGTACATTCATAAGTGGATTTGCTCATGTGGAATACTACACAAGCATTATATAACATTCCAGGAGAGGAAATCTGGTCCCAAGCATTGGTTGTTGGCGTTACAGGGTTAAAATGCCTGTCTAAATAGGATTAACAACCACAGACATGTCCATTTTTGGGCATTCACAAACGTTTGGTAGTCACATTCCCACCTTGGATACGGTCAGAGCTGCTTGCCTAAATTACTAACCAGCATTGGAATAAGGTTGTAAGATCCCCAGTGTGCATGCAAAAGAAATGCTCTCTCCACAGGGAATTGTTCTCCATAAGGAAAAACCAAAGCAAAAAGCTGGTAAATACAACTGCAAAACATGCTAACAACATTTACAAATGTAAACATGGTTGCTAATTGGAGTAAGTAGAAATTCACAAATAATTCTATAATATCTTCTTGAAAGCTACTTTATTAGCAATTTCTAAGTACTCTTTGAATTATTTATGAATTCCAAAAGAGTCATAAATGTACTCAAAACACAGTTGGAAGCCTACAGAGGACCTAGTAGAAGAGCTGGGCATCACAGATACCGTTTGCTTCCAGAAAATGTGTCTCAAGGTGCAGGGCAGTCCTCTTACTCTAATGATAAAATAAAATGATTACTGGACCACAGATGAAGGGCCTCATTTAAATGAGGGCAATAATGACACATCCTCAAGGTCCAATCAGAAAAAGCTCAGAAATATACCTCACATGCTGGTTCAAAACTGTCAGTGCTTTACAGATGTAAGGTATGTTACATCAAAAGACAGGTCCTTGCTTTGGGTCTGACATGTGGTATCTGACATCATGGGGTTTCTTGTGTGAAGCTGCTCTCAATTTTGACTGAGGTGCTGTTTGAGTAGAAAACGATTCACCAAACCAGTGAATGACTTTAAATTTGGTGCTCTATCTGTGCATGGGGTGTCAGAGGTGCAGCCTGCACCACACCAGCACTGCGGTGGCAATCACACCAAAGTCTAAATGATCCCCAAACAGTTACCAAGCAGTCATATTATGGAAGAAACATTAAGTATTTCATGAATTTAATCAATGAAGAAACTCTAGAGATGACAGAATAGGAAGATATAAAAAAAAAATTCAGGGAGGATCCCACAGTGTGGCATTGAGTAGAAGTGTCCCTAATTTCATGGGCTGGGATGTTAAGTCCGAAAATCAACTATTAATATTTCTCTAAACCTTTATCACACTCCTGCTTTTACTAAGAAATCACACAGAAAATGTCTTACTTCAACTTGAAATCTCCGTTCATGTTTGCAACTTTGCATATATAGAAGGTTGGAATATTTAAACTCTGAATTAAGGCAGTTTGTTACAGACAGCTTAGGTAACTAAACTCACACTGCTTTGTTAGCTTGTGAACTGGGAGTAAGGAGGGTTCGTTGAAGATTGGTGGCTGCCACATTTTCTAGCTTCCACTGCAGAACTTATGAGTTGGAGAACGATGAAGAGTAATGCAGGGTTGAGTATGAAATCAGCCAGTACCCAACTCAACACAGACAGTGAGTGAGTTTTACTAAGACTCCTTCCATCTCACCTTGTGCAGCTTTTTTGGGAAGATCACCTAAGATGGTGATATAATTTCTTTCTTCCTTAAATATGGAAGAGCTCTTCATGGAACTAGCTAAGCTTCATATGGTTGCAACTTGAGGTTACCTGGGTACATTTTCGGAACCCTTAAAAACCCATTGTTGTATCCTATACAAAAGGCACACCATATAACTTGAGCGAGTTCAAGCAGTGTAAGGAAACCACGTAAATCTATATGACGTTTTAGATGAGCACAGAGTAAAATATCTTAGCTCTTAAGAGTTTGCAGAACATGATTGCAAATGGAGCTGATTCCAGTAATCAGAGATTAAGTCAATGAATGAGACAACAGCATGTAAAGCCCCACCGTTCCAGGTAGATGTGTAATATAACTCTGAGACCTTGAGTTTCTGGGATATAACTGTAACACACTTTTATTGGTGGTAGATCAGAAATATGACACATTTTGAAGTGCTTATACTGGTAGTACAATCACTGTTAAGCAATGAACTTAAGGAAGATTATTTAGAATCATACCAAAAGTATTATGCATTGAAACCTGGAGAGTATGGTCAGTTGCCAAATTTGGTTCACATTTTGCAGATTGTTGGAAGTTTCACAAGGGATCTACAACTAGGACCTTCAAGACTGAATAGTTATGAAGGGCATTGCACACACATACTTCAAAATGCAAGGCTTTGTGTGACTAATATTGGTTTGAGCACCACTTGCAATAGACTCCCAGTAATGTATTGAAAGGATCACACACTTTCATAAATTTGGTTTTAACATCGATCTGCAATGCTGAAGAAGATCTACAACTCGAAAAATTATCACTTGTGTCTTAAGAGCGTCTGACATGTGAGTAGAGAGACTGCAGTAAGGAGCATAAGTCAAGGTGATATTATCTCTGTTGGAATGCAATGTTACTTCCACATCAGATCCATTCTTGTTCTAGGATCAGGAGATGATTGTCTTAGAATAGAGGGGCAGAAAAGCTAAATGCACAAAGGAACTTGGTTAAGACACATACCATATTTTGATGTGGTATCCATTTATGTTCAGTCTCATTTAAACTACAATAAGTTACCTGTTTTATTTTGAGGACCATTTCATTTAGTGAGTAAAGGTCGCCATGATAAATGGCATATGTACCAATAACTTACTTTCAAAACTCTACTTGCCTGCAGTACTATAGATATCCCAAGGATACTATTTACAAGTAAATTGGTCACGGTTCAATTCTATTACTACAAGAATTTGCTTTATGGCAAAATCTATTTACCCTGATGTAACAGATAACATGACTGAAAGCCAAAGCATACTAAGGTAATATTTGTTTGCAAGTTCTATTTTATCACAGGTCTTCTTTGTCATATTTCTATCCTCTCTTTCAAAACAGATATTCTAATTTCCTTCCTTCCTAGTAAATGTTCAAGCGCTTTTAAGGACTGAATGAAATTGGCCAATGAAGGAACACATGTTTGTTTTCATATTTTTTTAATTGGTAGGCATCTTGAATTGCTTCACTAGGGAAAACAAATTTATTTGATAAACACAAGTACCTACAATTGTGTGCAATGTTATGTCTGTCATGCAGCTAAGAGGAAGAGGGACAGCATTTTTCATTGAGGAGTAGAGCAGTAATTGCACTCCCAGATGACTTTATAATTCAAACGCTACAATGAGTATCATGAAAAAGCTTTTTGCAGGGCAAATACATTCAAGCACTAGAATGGAGAAAACTGTTGTAGGCATTTGACTGAAAAGAAGTACAAGGGTGTATAAGCAAGGAGAGTCTATTAGTTAGTTTAATCATAGCAATATTGGAAATATTTCTTAAACTGTAGGCAGTAGGAAGGCTGGTCCACTGGGACAAGCCATGAGGGAGGTGCAACATGATCCTAAATCAATTGTGTGTAAAAGAATGATTAGCACAAAGCAAAAGTTTAATAGGCCTCAGAATCCTTAAAGGTTGGTAAAATCCTGGAAAGATACTCTGTGACATTGCAATGCTGCACCTTATGGTATAAACTGAGTTTGCTCTTGGACTGGGAGCCAGTGCAGTGACTTGAGTGGGTCCATAGTGTACAGCCATGTATGAAGTATTTATGAGTGTCTGAGCAGTGTCCTGTATTTTTGTCTGTTGATGCTGAACCACATCAGTTCCATCCAGTTTCGATCATCTTTTAGACAGCTTATCACTGTGTGGCAGACTTGAGATCCCTCCTCTAAGAAAAGACATATCCTTGTGCCTACAGCACGCATACAAAGACCAATATCATGTACTACCAGTCTATGGTAGTTACATTGACTCCTGCATGTGTTGTCATGTGGTTGAAAGATGCCTTATACTCTATAGTGTTACACACTGCTGAGAGGTCTAAGAGGATCAAAGTACAGTCTAGGGCATGATCTTTGGAGAATAGCACTTCTCCATATTTAGCACTGTCCTTTGTCTCCCCTGTTGGTACTAGAGCTCGTACATAAACCACTTAACAAATGTTGAACTCTAGGTGGAAACAGGGGTGTTTAGTCACCACAGTTTTAAGTGACTTTGTGATGCAGAGAGGTTGAACATGGAGGGATAGAAAGGGTTTGGGTGTCAGGGATCAGCTTTTTTCAGGATTGGAATGATAATAGCACATTTAAGTTTCCATGGGAATGTGCTCCAAGATAGTTAGGCAATCAGGAGTCTCACATTGAAGATACTACTTAAACGTGAAGGATTTTAGAAAGTTGGGAGAATCTTAATAAATATTGGTTCAAGAACCACAACAAACTCTCAAAAGGAGGGCAAACAGATGTAACACTGCATTACCTGATTCAGAGGGAGTGCATGGTTTCCTCTTAAGGTGGTACATTTTGTTGCTGAAGATGGAGACTCGGTTGTTGCGTTATGGTATAGTGCTATATATTGCAGATTTCTAAGACACTAGAAAGTTCTAAATTATGGATGCTATACTGAAGGATTCTCTGAAGAAGTGATGAGGGCATGTATATGTGCTTTATTGCCCTGCTTCAGGTGGCTCCATTGCCTCTCCTGAGTATATGGTAGATGGCACAGGGGTGTTTAGGATTTTGAACCAATATCTCTCAAGGGCTCTATTTGGCCATTTCATATAGTGTGCCTCAGTTATGAACCAGTGGTCGTTTTTACATTGAAAGGGATGGTTCTGCGAACATTCAGTGGAGCAACATAGTCAAGAACCTGTGAGCTTATCTAGCAGATTCTCTAATATTTCTGTAGAGACTATTAAAGGGGGATCTTTTATGGCACATGCTCTATGCAGGAAGGTCCTTGTGTTGAGGATTTCCAGTTTCTGTACAGAAGGATTGGAATCATTTTAGATGGTGGCTTGGCTATAATGCAGAACTTGATTTCCAGTGGGAGTTAACCAATATGGCAGCTAACCAGGAGAGGGACTGATTTGTGATTTAAGGTTTTGAGATCTACATTAATAGACAATTAAATCTGTAGTTTTTGGCATCAGTTGGCTTCTCATTTCTTTGTGTCAAACCTAGGTAGTGTATGTCATTAAATATTTCTTGATCAGGCTTGCGCAACAGGACTTCAGTTTAGGGTAATACCTCTCCTAGAAGTAACAGAATGCTTTGGGTGAGGTGAAGGAGTTTACGAGGAATGTCAGTGAGATTCTTTTTCATGGTTGGTGGATATCTGCTCATATGAAGAAGCAGACTGTTCTTATACATTTTTGTTGTTAGTTTGCAATGGTGTTTACTTTCTTAGTTGCTATTTTGCTAAAGCTGCCAGTAATCATTAATCATCCCTATATTTGGACATAGTTTTAGAAGGTATTTCCAAAATATGAATGGCATGTGTGTGGATGAGTAGGTCTGTGTTTATGATGTTTTTGACTGGGCTTAAGTAATTTTCTGCTATATCAAGCTCTGAGGGTGCTAGATGAGGATGTTAGTTTCTAAATCATGCAAAAGGATAATTCCACATATAACTCAAATGAGTGTAGATTTTCAAGTTGACCATATCATGCAATATATTTTAGGTTTTTATTAAAAGTTGTAATGCAAATCTGTAGGCGTCAAATATGTCTAGTTTATGCTTATCCTGACTAAACAAAGGCTAAGAAAAAGAAGACCTCATGGCATTACTGGTGCAGCAATGAAAATACAAAATTTCAAGACTAGTCCAAAATATGTGTTCTGTTATATGTTATCTAGGAAAGCAGTAATAATCCAGCATGCCAGCAGACCCTTTTCAACAAAACTTGGTCAACTCAGAGGAGACAGTTTGCTGAATGTTTGTCCAAAAAGATGGCATTGGAAGAATGAGTTTCAGAACCTAACCACTATAATTAAACAGGTGATGCTATATACAGAATTCATAGGGCAAAGAGTTATAGATTATTAGCATGCAGAGAGATTGTTACCTCATAAAATATGGTAAGAGCAATTTTTCGCTTTTAAAATCAGGCCCCGGATGTTGAAATGAATTACCCAATCAACACATCAAGAGTGCACTTCCGTGACTGTGGAACTGCAGTTCTACTTGTCCCTGACTGATAGGATAACAACTACGGAACTATATTTTCATTGTTATTATTAATAAAATAAGTAAACAAATATAAACATAGGTGTATCAGTTTGTAAAAAAACATTCATTGTTATAATGGAATACATAGCACCCCGAGGTCAACAATTACTACACCAATCGCCCATAAAATGTGCACATGAATTATTCAGACCATAATCATGATAACAACAATCAAAATAAAATGTACAACCAAAATCTTCACCAGGTTGGCAATATACTAGTACCTCCTAAAACCCCTCCATCAATCTAAAGCACAATTCAGATAACTACCTATCGTAAAACAGTCATACCAGCTATTCAGTTTAGTTAATCTAAAAACAAATTCTATTTAGTGTTGACCTATGTAGCTATGGAATGGTGAAAAATAATCTTTCCTCCCTAAAATGTTCTCTAAAAGGAAATGTTGAATATGATACTCCCTTTATCCAAATAAATGACAATTCCATGTTTTGGCTGCTATTTTATACCCTGAGCTTATGATTTTTAAAACGGAAACTGCCATTCTTCATATAATATATGGCAATCTTACTTTACGTAGTTTAGTGTCTCACAGGGATCCATATATGTGCTCGTAGAAGATTTAGTACATAATGAGGATAAATCAGGAGACCTGGCGCAATGCTTGGACACACAACAACTTACTACTTTAAATTGAAAGCCTTAAATTCTTTCTTAGCCAATACGTCTTTCAAATTCAGATAGTCCAGAAATACAGTTCAGCATCCCAAAATGTCCTCAACCCTGTGTTGAAACACTTTTTCTTACCATCTTGAATTTTCCCCTGCAAACTGACATTACTCATTCAAAAATTTCCTAAAGCCGAGAGGCATAAAGACTTGAATGCCAGCTCCAACCTTACTGCTTCATAAGGTGTATCAGGAAAAATACCTTAATGCCCTCACATATGCAGCCATTCTGTCCATCAGTGTCATGGTCACAGTCTATGTACCAAACAGGGGTACCATGTGTAATTGCAGGAGGTGCTTTGACCATTCATGCCTTCATATAAACTAGCATTGTCAGGTGTACCATGTGTGATCCTAGAAGGTGCATTGACCATTTATGCCTTATACAAACTAACATTGAATGGACACCAGGATTCCCACTGAATTGTGCCAAGGTACCTGCCACAGCAGTAACAGTATGCTTTTTTTATTTACCAAAGCATAGCTCAATAATGACAAATACCTACTTATATATAGACACCACCAATAGTTTATTGGAATGCAATATTCAGCTGCTCTTATTCCTTTCTTGGTCAAAATACATATTTTAAACTTAGGTAGGTCATTTTGAAAATTGTCTTCTGAACAGATGTCAAGATGATCAGTTCCCTTCAGTAGTTGGAGAGGTCACATCAAGCAACATATTGTCTGTGTTCACCTGCCAGCTTATGTGAAACTCCTAATTGTCTGCCATTGCTATAGCTAGATTACCGGTATGAATGTTTAAAAGCTAGTTGAGTGAGCATAAATCTCTAGTGAACCCAGAAATTACTGCATGTTAGTGCAAAGAAATTCCTAGATACAAAACATTTTGTATAGGCCCACCCTCCAGTACATACACCACCTGCAATTTGCACATGGCAGGTAGCAGCCCCCTAGGTCAACATTTTCCTCCACAGTCTAGCTTGATCTATCTATATGAATGTCTTGGAGAAGTTGATAAATGCTCATTATAACAGAATGATCCCCTGCCGAAGGGCAAATTTGTTGACAAGCTTTAGGACGGTTGCATCATTCATCTGTGGTATGCCCACGTAAAGTCTGTTTGAGCCTCAGGAATAATGCTTTGGCTCTAGTCCTTCAAGATATTTCTGATCAGCTCCACAGACGGACAAATCAAAGACAATATGCAATAATTTTTCTGGCACTTAAAATTTACCGTTTTGTGATGTGGGGCTTTCATGGCTTCCTGCCAAAATGGTGGAGAATATCCTGTGTTGATAATTGCATATTAAAATGGGAAGCCATCTTTCAGTTTTAATGATGACCACCCATCAGCACCAAAGGCTCTATAGGTTTTATACTGTAGAAAAAAGCTTTATAATTATTGGCTGAGAAAGGAATTCAATTAGGGGTCAATTCTGACTTGCCGCTCTCTCCAGCAACAAGCAAAGACACCTGTTCCCTTTTAACATCTGCCTTTGTGGGTGAATTAGACTTCACCTGGAAGTCTACTTTATCCACAAAGGCAGATGTCAGTGCAACTGGTACTACACAGAGAAGGAACAGTTAGGTGTCCATTCGGAGATGTGGCTTTCAACATGGGATCATGGTTTATAAAAAAGAATGTTGGCCCCCTGTCAACAGTAGGAAAGGAACCAATATGTAGATCCCAGCAGCCAATTGCCACTTGGCAAGATGGTACCACATAACCATGCACAACGCCTCACTGGCACCATTAAAAGCGATCTGTGGGGGCAGAACACAAGCTTTCCCTGGCCCCATCTGCCTGTGGAAACCGGCTTCTTCCTGAAACAAGACCTCTACAAGGAGCACCATAGCTTGACAGAGTGGACATGTTGAAGTAGCTTCACCTCTCAAGCCATGCTGGTCAGCCAATATTGTTTATGACAACAATGATGAAGGTAGGAGACAAAAATGAAGGAGGATGTGGAGGCTTTTGGATAAATGTTAGGTTTCTCTATAACATCCCTTTAGCTTTATGATATAGTTAGGCAGTGCCTACTTCATTCTATTTGATATTTTTGTGTTTGCTTAGGTTAAGAAAATAGAACACATGTCTTTGAGTTCTTATTTCCTTTAGGTTCAAAGTAGAAGGTTTTCCACTAGTTCCTTGGTGCCCAATTCCCACTGTGACTAGCATATGCAGAGAGGACATTAGGCAGAGAAAAACAGAAATGTAAACTATTTCGAATGGATTATACATTTGCTTGCATGGGTGTGGAGTGATTGCCAGCAATAATTCCTTATTCAAAGTTGGCAAGCTGTGCTGCATCAGGTCATTTAAAAAAAAAAGATGACTTTCAAAAGACCAAAATTAAACATGGCAGTAAAAATATCGGAGAAGTATCAGACAAATTAAATGACGATAGTTGCTTACCTACATGATTGCATGAGACCAGCAAGGCTCTGAAAGAAACCCACATCCTTTTTGTCCTTGAGGTAGTCTAGCATTTTCTGCAACAAACATAAACCACAAAGCTTGCCAAATATGCAAACCAATTTGCAATATGTACAATATGTTAGGCAGTAAATCACTAATAACCAATCTTTAGAAACTATGACAGAGGAGCAAATTCCATTTTATGACACCAGGCACTATATTGTATCAGACCATTGTTCACCAGCGTCGCCCAGGGCACCTAAATGGCCTGCACCAGGTGCTAACATAAGTCAAGCAATGGAACACAAAAAGATGTGCTCTCTCTAGTTCAGGCACTAACTTACGTGTTAGGGAATTTACAAAGGAGAGCATCCAGAGAAAGATGGCGTGGTTGTTTCAAAGTACAAATTAGCCACATTAGGACTGGCTAGGTCTAAGACATTGATCACAGTAAACAAAAAGGTGCAATTGAAGATGCATCGAAGTATCCAAAGATGCAATGTTTCAGTAGGATTCAGTGGATCTCTCTCCTCTATTCAGTTTTGGGGTATTGGGCTGTTACCTCTGTGGCAAACCCTCTGCCACAGAGGTGATACAGTCTGGCTACTTATGTGCCTGGAATGACACCATCTACATAGTTTACAACTTTCACCATTGTTTTTCTTGCTTACAGTGCTAACGGAGACCGCTGAGAGAAGTGAGACAAAAATGTAAAAGACCCAGATAAACATATTCATATAAAGCTTATACCACTCTAAATTTCCAGAGATTCATAAACTGTTTTCTGTAAACAGCTGTGTCTTACTGCAGATTTAGGTTTGATATACTCATGGCTTTGTAAGGCATTAGTAAGACATGCTTCCTCACAGAAAAAAGATTTACAAATGAGGGGCTAGAGTGAACATTCCTCACTCCCGGAACTTTCTGGGTATATCACACCTAGTTCAGATGCAAAACATAAGTGCTCAAATAAAATGCTCTTTAAATCAGATCTAAAATTTCATGAATACGTCACGTAAGAAAGAAGTAAAATACAACCATTCACAGGAATGGAGTGGTGAATATATTTTAGGGGAAATACTAACAGAAGAAAATGGTTTCAATTTGAAATGTGAATGACACATATAATAAGGTTTGGTCTGTGGTTCTCTGTTGCTAATACTCTACCTTTTTTTTTAGATTTCGCTACATTGTATGTAAAAGCATAGATGTCACAAAAGGCAGATTTAGTTCAAGCATTTATTCAAGCATAGCAAGAGTTAGAAATTTTGGGTTGTCAAAATAAATATATAACATTGATTCTCAAAGTAAATGTTGTGCTTTTTTATAAATTTATATTGAAGAGAATCATCAATTTTGCTGTGACATTACAGAACTTTCTAAAAGCTATATGTGGCACATATAACTGTTTTCTTAAAAGGGTAGTTTGTTGACTGGACAGATATTCTTTTATATATTGTGATTAAAACCAATTTTTCATGGTATATAGAACCAGCCTGAAGAAAGGCATTTTAGTTTGCAGCTCGAAATATAAATGATTTTTAGCAAATCTGCATCACCAGGTACATCTCTGCAGGTTCGTAAATAGGAGTATTCCCATGCAAATAAAAAACAGCAGCTGGTGGAGAGATGGTGCAACAGAATACATAATGAAGTAAATCTCGTTTACACTGGGCATCTGGACATTCTGCAGAGTTTTTCATTTTCTAAAGATTTGTATTTAGAACTCTCCACTGACAATATATCCAAAGACATTTGGCAGCGAATGAGACAATGGCATGAAGAGCACATTAATTTTCTGAACTGAATGATAGGACCTGACACAATTTACTATGAACACGAATGCGTCTTCATAATACTAAATTATTTTTTGTGAAAAAATTGATAACATTTATAACACCTTTTCTAATCCGAGGATAGCAAATCTAAATGTTGAGGACGACTGCATGAACATACACAGGACAGCACATTTTGATGTGTTTACCGAACTAACTCAGGAGGAGGTCGGAGTTGCACTTAACATGATCAAATCGGGTTCCCCTGACGATCTAGCTCCACCCCACATTTTGTCTATTCTGTCTCCCGCAATACTTAATAGCCTCACCAAGCTTTTCAATATGTCTTTACATTTGGAGACTTTTCCTATCAAATGGGAATCGGCAAGGGTTAAACCAATTCTAAAAAAACAATTGGCTGATCCGAAAGAACTTAATAACTATCGGCCAATATCCTTGCTGCCATACTTTGGGAAAGTAATTGAATCCCTGGTGAACAAACAACTAATGGCCTTTCTAGAAACACATCAACTGTTTGACCATTCCCAATCAGGCTTCAGGGCCGGTTTCAGCACTGAAACAGTCCTGTTGGAGGTAGTAGATAACATAAAACTCTCTTTAGATGACGGGCAGTCAGCAATGCTGGTCCTATTGGACTTATCGGCTGCCTTCAACACAATCTCTCACACAATCTTAATACAGAGGCTAGAAGAGATTGGAGTAGGAGGCAAAGTCCTTAACTGGCTGAGAAACTTCTTAAAAGAACGTACCAGCATTGTCCAAATCGAATCCCTAGTCTCCTGTAGTTAAAGGGTTGACAAAAAGGTTCCCCCAGGGATCAGCGCTAAGCCCTATCCTGTTTAACGTCTATGTAGCACCTCTGGCGAGGGTAATCAGAATGTATGGCTTCGATGTAATCTCATATGCAGACGATACCTAGTTGATAATCACCATGGGACCCAACCCTGATGATACAAGAACCAGATTTATTAACTGTATGCCTCACATTACCAACTAGATGCAAAGAGCAAGACCGAAGTGATTCTATTTGGTAGATCACAAGAACTTTGGTCAAATGACTGGTGGCCAACCAGCATGGGTCCTGGCCACATGCTATGGCATTATGCGAATGCTATGAAAAATCTTACAATGGATACCTCTGGAAGTGAGGAAAACGTTGGTTAAGGGTCTAATAATTAGCCATTTAGATTATGGCAATGCATTCATGGCGTTCATCAATGAAGATCTATATACCACACTCTAAGTGTTGCAAAACACCACCGCCAGACTCCTGCTAAATCTTCCATCTCAGTCCTCATCTGTACCGATCTTGAGATCGCTGCACTGGCTCCCAATTAGGAAGCGTACTTGTTTCAAATGTATGTGTATTGCACACAAGTCCCTTTGCAGTGTTGCGCCAAGTTACCTAGCCAAGAAACTTAAGTGGTGTCTACCAAAAAAAAAACTCAGGTCTGGAGGAAAACACCTTCTGACCCCCCTTAGAGTTCGAACCACCAGAAATGGAGGTAGATGTTTCTCCCACCTAGCTCCTCTACAATGGAATAAGCTTCCAACACATATCAGAGCCACTACAGATCACAAATTGTTTAAAAAGCAGCTGAAAACCTGGTTATTCTAACCCATTTTCCTATGTCTGGGACTCTTCCTTAGTCGGACCCGCTATAGCGCCATGAAACCCCTCGGGGTGATATGTGCGCTTAATAAATGGTCATAACATAACAGTACACAATACATCAGCACAACTCTTGCCATTCCGTAATGATTCAGTTGCTGGTGTTACAAAATTAAACAGCGCATATTTGGTAGTTGGGCAACAATGCTTTGGAAATGCAGTTTGAAATGTTCTTCCTATTTTGTACAAGAATTTATGAAGCAGATTCTATAAAATATTGAGATTAAGAAATGGCAACGCTACCTGCTGAACTGTAGAGTTCCCACCATTCAATATGGCAATTCCCAGCTTCAGTGTGGCTGCAACCATTGGACCCATCTCACCTTAAAAAATTAACATTTAGACTTTTTAATTATCTTAACATGTGAATGCCAATGTGAACTATATAAATCTGATGAATGTTTCCATTACAGTTGAAGAAAACAACCTTGTATATACATTGGAACCCTCGCGTATGATAGCACACTTTACAAATAAACATAACGTAACATAACTTAATGTAACATAACGTAACCAGAGAAAATGTTCCTCACAAACAGAAAAAATGTACCTTTGTGAGAAAATAGAGTGAGATGTGTATGTCTTTGATTACACCAATATCATTTAGATTTTAGTTCCAGGAACATCAGAGTTCCCTTAGAATACAAAAGGCTGAGACATAAAGACTTTCTGAAGGCATATATTATGTTATTGCAAGTGTTATATTTTGCAATACATTGATACGTTGCTGAAGATATTAACCTTGCCTGTAGATCAGCAGCGGCCGGTGCAGGTAAGCATGGTGTCCGGGGGCAGGAGGGGAGAGTTGACAGACGACCGAATAGGAATTATTTACTTATTTAATATTTCCTATTCCGTCATCTGTTGACTCACCACGCCCCACCGCGCTTACCTGTCCCGGCTGCTGAAGAACTATCAAGATTGTCAGGGATGTTTTTCTGCCTTTTGTCCTCCTTTTGGGATCCCCATAGGAAGACACTTGACACCCTTCATGTGTATGTTAAGTGCATGGTGACACCGTGGCTAATAAGAGGCATCAGCCTTTCCTTGAACAATCACAAAGGACATTTGAAAGACCTTCACTGCATCTAGTACTTGGCAATCACATATTGTTTACAGCTTCTCATGTTGGTCCACTGAAATACTGCGCAATCTAAAAAACACTTTATACAAAGCAAAATCACACCCTGTTGATGGTCAAGGCTCCTCGTGTAAGTAAGAGACTAAGGGGTATATTCACAAGAACGTGCAATAAACATCGCCATAATAGCTTACCGCAACTCCTCACATCGCAGTCCATCGTGGGAAAATAACTCCGTGTTAACATGGCATTCACAACACGGCGATACCGTGCGATATTCGCACGATAACGCGGCAAATGTCCGCGAAACAACTACCGCGACGGCGATAAAAATCCAAACCCTAACGCTAAAAAAGCTGCGATGCGCCCAATGGCGATGAAACAACCGTGATAACCAGCAGGAGGCCAGCAATACCCATGCGCCATGTGTGAAGAGGCGCCATAAAAGCACCCAAAAAAGACACCATCAAGTAAACGAACTGCGGAGCACCATGGAAGCACCTGGCCCGAGTGCTGAGGCCAACTCGAACCCCACAAGCACAACAGAGGACCAGCCCGGAACGCCGGGGTGGGGAAGGGCAAGGAGAAGAGGAAGAGGAAGACGGGGTACCACACCGCAGGAAAACCGGATCCACCGCACGGTGTGGACAGAACACCACCAACAACTGTCCGTCACCACCTCCGTGTCATTGGCAAGACAAATGGAAAAATGGCAGTCCAATGAGATGACTGCGTAGGACTGAACTAGCTGTGGGCACATCACCCATGAACAACATACTCGCAACCCCCCAACGCAGCCCCACGTCCATATAGGAAAGAGGTCTGTGTGAAAAGATGTCAAAGTCGGTAGCAGGCCTGAAGGTGTGTCCACCATCACATGTGACAACAGCACCTACCGTCGCATACCTACCCACACCCACCTGGGCGGACACAGACTGTCCAGAACTATCACAGTGACCCACATGCCAAGAAATTAGACCCCATACCCACAATGGTGTCGTCACGGAGCTGCACAGGTCTACCAGCAACTATCCCAAACCACCAAGTCTGGCGCACAGAGGTGGACCTGCCAATAGGGACCCACCCCTAAATGAAATGCGTCATCCAGTCCCCCCCTGTGTACGGACAATGCCCAATGAGGCACACAAATTGCCATCCTACCCAACACCCATCACAGTTGAACACAAGTGTGGCAGCGCAGACTTTATTGGCATGTGCATGGAACTACGGGCAATACAAGGGCCACAACATGCAGACCAAGGCATCAGACAATCACAGGCAGCATAGGAATGCAGCCATGTCCACTGTTGTTGGGGGAAATGTGGACTCATCACCAGAATGCTACAAGGTGTTGGGACCTGTGCCATGGGTTACCATCAGTCGTGGCTGCTGGAACGTCGTTAGTCGTCCATGAAAGCGAGCGCAGCTTCCTGTGCAATCAGTTCCAGGAGTACGTCGTTGTCGAGCTCAAGGAACACGAGGGCGAGCCAATCCATCAACTGGTCCGGACAGATGTGCTCCGTCCAAGCCGTCTCACCAATCCGCAGAACAGCCCAATAGGGGGCGCCTCAATGTGGTCACTGCACACGAGGAATCGTGCAAACTCCCATGTCCAACTGCCAGCACATATGCCAAACATCCAGGCATCCCATGAACGGGAATCATGGTTACACTCCTGGTCATGGGCCAACAGGGGGCGCACACACAAGTCATAATCCAGTTCAGCTACCGTTGCATTGGATAGGCAGACATCCATGGGCCACTCGAAGATGCATGTTCGACAGTGGAACCAGGGCTGGATGCAGGTGACGTACGCAAGACGGAAGTTCAGACGGTAACTGATGCGCAACACAGCAAGTGGCAGGGCCCCCAACATTTGCAGCATTCGGGCACGGTACAGTCCCACGTGACTGGCGTTGTGCATGTGCCCGTGATGTTCGGCCATTGCAGTGGTGGCACTCGTAGAACCGCCACTCCACTGACCTGCGGCAGTGATGTGGATGAAAAGCCACAGCTCGGAGCAATGAGTCGTATGGGTGTGCGACGTCAGGACGTATGTGCTGTTGTGTACGTGAGTGTGAAGGCCATTCCATGCAGGAGTACCCCGGGCAAGGGCCTCTGTGTGTGGGGTGTGGATACGTTGGTCCTTCATCATCGCTGTGTGAAGTGTGGGAGTCGTCTACATCTGCTATATCTTTCCCAGGGGGTGTCTGCCGCATGCTGTATCCAAGGTAGGAGGTGCAGATGCCCGTCCGCCTCCTGTGTGGTGACAAAGGAGCATTCATCCCCAATGTCAGTCTGACTACTGCTTACAATGTGGAAATGTGATGTGGTTTACACGCTGCAATTGAGGCTAGGCCTTAGGCCCATGGCGCACCAAGAACGATACACACGGCAGTTGGCATGCATGAGCCAAGAGCCCGAGCGGACTGGCGCACCTTGTACATTCCCACGTGCGCGTGCGCCCTCTGGTTGCATGCAACATTCCAACATTGCACATCGCGGCCCATGTTGCGCAGACACTGCGACAGGGGCACACGCATATGTACATTTCCTGCCCAGCACAGGACCACGCCCAGAGCCTGGAGATGATACTTCACACCCCTACGCTGGACGTGCATACGGAAGCCCAGCCCACTCCGTATACGTATAAAGGGTGGGATGACAGAGCTACATGGACCAGATCTTCCACAATGCCCGAGGGGACAATGCTGCGCCCGCCTGACATGTCACGTGACGCAATCATAAAGGGACCATGACTTGCGGGGCACAGCGCTGAACTGCGTGCGGCACGGCCCGCGCGACACGGGACGGTGACTTTCGTTGCACTGGGTTAGTGGCACACGGAGCAAGTCGGCTGGCACGGGCATGCCGCCACGGGTCGGTGACTCACAGGGCACTGAGGTAGGGCCACCTGATGTGCTGAGCGGGTGCGTAGCCTGCGATGATGCCCCATCCTGGCTGTCCGGGCTGGTGGGGGTTGGTGTGAGCCCTGCTGGACCGCAGTGTAGGCCGGAGCCTGCGTGCGACGCGGGCCTACCGCCACGTGGCGTTGCCTCAAGGTTCACGGAGTTAGTAGCACCTATGATGCTGAGCGGGTGTGCAGTCAGCGTTGATGATGTGTGCACTGTTATGGACTCTCCCATTCCGAAATCAAGACCCAGATCAAGGTGTGTGGCCTAGTGGCCCGCGGGGCAGGTCCGCGTGATGTGGAGTCTGCCAAGGTCGCGTGTCACGGGCTCGGAGCATGCACCGGCACGTGGTTGGAGACACACCGGTGGCGGAAGGTGAGCAGTGAGGCCCTGGGGGCGCATGGGCGGACAATGTCCAATGGGCGGCGGGAGGGGCTGGGGTGCAGCAGCATGTGTGCGCAGGGGCGGGCGGGCGGGCGATGTTGCCGTGTGCAATGGTATGTACTCTGCCATCATTACATCTGGACTCCATTGCAGATGAAAGGACATGGTAGACTGCAGTGGATACCGGCACGTGGTTGGAGACACACCGGTGGCAGCAGGTGGGCTGTGGGGCATGGGTGCGCAGGGGCGGCTATGTCCCGCCCTCTCATCCTTTCGCTTTCTCTCTCTCCCTCTCTCTCTCTCGCCCTCTCTCTCTCTCTCTCTCCCTCTCCCTCCCTCCCTCTCTCTCTCCCTTTCTTTCTCGCTCTCTCTCTCCCTCTTTCTCTCTCTCTCTCTCCCTCTCTCTCCCTCCCTCTCTCCCTTTCTTTCTCGCTCTCTCTCTCTGTCCTTTGATGAGCGCATGACACACGTTCTCATCTCGGATTTTGTCTTGCAGGCTGTGGCTTCCAGATTGTCCGGAGTGGATCCGCAAGGACTAACCCAATTTGTTGTTTTGTGTTGTGTATTAATAAAGTTTTGTTATGGAAATTTCACAGTTGGATGTTTGATTCTCCTTATTCTGACCACACATGTGTGTTTGTTGTTGTATGTGTGCGACATCAGGGTCTTTCTTATCTCGTGATTTTGTGAAGTTGCTGTGGCATATCTTTGTCCGGGGTGGGTGGGCCGGGGGAGGGCCCAGGGGTGTGTGGGGGTCCTGGGAGTGGTGGCGGTGGGTGTTGTGGGCCTCTGGGGTCTCCGAGCTGCATGAGCAGTGGCTCCATGGCATCTGTTGTTCTTCAGGTGTGGCTGTGGGCTGGGCTCCCTTCTGTGGTGCAGGTAGTCGTCCTGCTTAACACCAGCAGAGAGCAGGTGTAAAATCGCTGCTGCTAGCGCATCTCATTAGCGTTAGTTGGCGGTGTCAACCGTGGCGATGTTTTTTGCAGCAGCTATCGCTGGATATGTGGCGATGTAGGCAGTTAGCACCAGCTTGCTAATGGGGCGATAATTATATCGCCACTTTTGCTGCGCTAAAGTGCCGATAACTCGGCGATAAGTCCTTGTGAATATGCCCCTAACAGTATCCCTTCACAACAAACAAATGTAATTGCGATTGATTTCCTTCTTGTGGCATTTATTTTGTCGAGTGCGGTTGAAAGCAGGACAAAAATTACTAGTGTGCTTCAATACAAGAAAATATATCTGAAATGTCTACTTTTCACAAAGGATGAAATCTGTGCACCTTTTTTATCCAATGACACTGTTCCACTTGCACACATGTATCTCAGAATTTCTTTAATGTTAGCACATGTGGGGCCGACAGCATAGCTCGGCAGCAGTGAGATTGGATTTCTCTATTTCATAGTGTGGATCTGCAGCTCCTACACTAACTCCGAGAAATATGAACTTAAGTATATGCACATTAGATGTGTGCAATGTTATAAAAATGGGCCCACATCTGTGTCCTGCCCGAGTGTACTTATTCCTGATGCATCTGCTGATTCACAGAATGGAAGGGGGATTACTCCTATGTTACAAGAAAATACAAGCTTTCACTCAAATTCTGTGAGAATTCCTGGAGTACTGGGGTTGTAGGTTTTGCGGAGATCCTGCATACGTAAGGTTTACACGTCTTTGCAACAGGTGAAAAAATCTGCATTTGGAAATGCAATGCATAAGTGCATTAGTATTCGAAACTTTTTCCCCATGGAGAAACCCCTTCCAATACAAGCCCATCAAATGTGGGAACATTTCCTACTTTTTCCACCCTATACACAAATTCACCTCTCCAAATATGGAAGTACATCTCCTTTTATTCCCTATGTGGAAAACTAGCTGCAAACTGTTGTGGCTTCCTCACAAATCTGAGTCTGAAGGTGTTTACTAAGTTTCATAAATGGATCTACAGAGAAAGCACCCAAATACACCAATACAGCTAACTGTATGCCTAAGAATTCCCATATTCACAAATGCAGCGTGCACAATCTGTAGTCCATCTATCTCTATAGCTATAAACCAGTATGTGAAATATCTGTGAGTAAACTGAGAAGTCAGCACACTTAAATTGATAATAGGGACTCAAAATGATTTTGAATTGAGCCCAAAGAGAATGTATTGCCTTCATACTTCTTATATTTCTTTGGCACCCTAATTTAGGATATCTGAGAACACTTTTATAGGAAAGCAACAATACAAACTTTCTAATTAGAAATTGTTGGACCTGGCAAGCTTGGCATGGTTTTCCATCTTACTTTTTGCCTTCAGACCTCCTGTTTTGCTAACTTCGTTTTTACTGGCCTTAGGACTCTGCATACTTTATCACTGCTAACCAGTGCTAAAGTGCTTGTGCTCTTCCCTTAAAACATGTTATAATGGCTTATAACTAATTGACATATTTAATTTACTTGTATGTCCCCAGTAAATTGGCACTACCAGTGCCCAGGGCCTGTAAATTACATGCTACTAGTGGTCCTGCAGCACTGATTGTCCCGCACTGCCTTCACAGTTTGCAACGCCTTCGGCACCACTACAGCACAACGCATCCTCGGCACAGGCCCTTGCATCCCTCGTCGACAACAGCTTCGACAGTGATATCCCCAGTTGGCGCTTTGTGCTTTTTGGCGCCATTGTCTCTAAAATCTTTAAACTTGAATGTATCAGGTTCTGCTAATTGTGTTTTTGTCATTTTTGTCTTATTTTGTTAATCATAGAAAGTTCTATTTTTCTAACTTGGTGTGGAAGCCTTTTTGTGTGGTGTTTTTCACTGTATTACTGTTTGAAGTGTTGCGCAAATACTTTTCACATTGCATCTAAGTTAAGCCTGACTGCTCTGTGCCAAGCTACCAGAGGGTTGAGCACAGGTTAACTTAGGAAAGGCTTGTGCCTCACCTTGACAAGTAATGTGGTTGCTGCTTGACCAGGGCTCTTACTCCAGTCAACCAGTAACCTCATTTCTTACAGAAATGCAGAAAACATGCACTTGCGTTGAATGTCTACAAGAAAAATTATTAGGCCACAAACTGAGTTTGGTCAGTCTTTCAGCTGCTTAGCATATACATCAGACTGTAGGCAATGGCATAACACAGGCCCTGTAGCCATCATGGCACGGGGGGTCTGGTGCATCCAACCCATCAGGGGCCCCAAACCCTTAAGGGGAGGGGCTTGCAGCTCAAGGCCAATGAGTATTTGTGAGCGTTACACATCTATCTGTAGATTTAATTGTGGTCTATATACTGGTATTCAGACAAAATATTGAGTTTAAAATATCGTTCTACAGAAATATCGAGTTTAAAATATCGTGATATAGAAATATCGTCTGCAAGAATATCGATGTCAAGAATATCAATTGGAAGGTAAGTAATATCGATTTTTAAAATATCGAAGTTATTAATATTGTCTGCAAAAATAAAGTTGTTTAAAATATAATTTTTTTAATCATTGTTATGCATTTTAGCATATTCTTTAAATGTATATGATGTTAATTTTTTGTATAATTATTGCTTATGATATTTTATATATTTGCTAATTTTTTAGAAGTTAATACATTTTATTTAACTAAACTTTGCGATTTTTACTTTTGTAGCAGGTTGTGGGTTTATAGGGGTATAAAGCAAACACAAGGAGATAATGGAGGGAGTGCTGAAACTTTTCAAACACTCACCCCCAGTCACAGATCTGGGTTGAATCCATCATCATTCTTTAGCTCACTTTGCCACCCCAGTTCAGACACAGCTATATGCAAATCAGTCTTGACCCTGTGCCTCATGGGAACAGTCCAGCCCGAACTTCCAAGCCATGTCTTCCCTGGACCGGAAACAAGCATCCTGGGACCGGTTTCGGGCTAACAGCCCTCTTCAGCCAGGCTAGCTTGAATCCAGTGGCAAAGTGAGCAAGGGACCCACGTCTGGGGATACCCCAGGATGCTTGTTTCCGGTTCAGGGAAGACCTGGCTTGGCAGTTCAGGCTGGACTGTTCCCATGAGGCACAGGGTCAAGACTGAGTTGCATATGGCTGGGTCTGAACTGAGGTGGCAAAGTGAGCTAAAGAACGATGATGGATTCAACCCAGATCTGTGACTGGGGGTGAGTGTCTGAAAAGTTTCAGCGCTCCGTCCATCATCTCCTTGTGTTTGCTTTGTTTGCCCTAAGCTGGCAGGGTATGCCCAGACGTGGGTCCTTTGCTCACTTTGCCACTGGATTCAAGCTCGCCTGGCTGATGAAGGCTGTTAGCCCTAAACCGGTCCCAGGATGCTTGTTTCCGGTTCAGGGAAGACCTGGCATGGCAGTTCGGGCTGGACTGTTCCCATGAGGCACAGGGTCAAGACTGATTTGCATATGGCTGGGTCTGAACTGAGGTGGCAAAGTGAGCTAAAGCACGATGATGGATTCAACCCAGATCTGTGACTGGGGGTGAGTATCTGAAAGGTTTCAGCGCTCCGTCCATCATCTCCTTGTGTTTGCTTTGTTCGCCCTAACTTGGCAGGGTATGCCAGACGTGGGTCCCTTGCTCACTTTGCCACTGGATTCAAGCTAGCCTGGCTGATGAGGGCTGTTAGCCCGAAACCAGTCCCAGGATGCTTGTTTCCGGGTCAGGGAAGACCTGGCTTGGCAGTTCAGGCTGGACTGTTCCCATGAGGCACAGGGTCAAGACTGATTTGCATATGGCTGGGTCTGAACTGAGGTGGCAAAGTGAGCTAAAGAACGATGATCGATTCAACCCAGATCTGTGACTGGGGCTGAGTGTCTGAAAAGTTTCAGCGCTCCGTCCATCATCTCCTTGTGTTTGCTTTGTTTGCCCTAAGTTGGCAGGGTATGCCCAGAAGTGGGTCCCTTGCTCACTTTGCCACTGGATTCAAGCTAGCCTGGCTGATGAGGGCTGTTAGTCCGAAACCGGTCCCAGGATGCTTGTTTCCGGTTCAGGGAAGACCTGGCTTGTCAGTTCGGGCTGGACTGTTCCCATGAGGCACAGGGTCAAGACTGTTTTGCATATGGCTGGGTCTGAACTGAGGTGGCAAAGTGAGCTAAAGAACGATGATGGATTCAACCCAGATCTGTGACTGGGGCTAAGTGTCTGAAAAGTTTCAGCGCTCCGTCCATCATCTCCTTGTGTTTGCTTTGTTCGCCTTAAGTTGGCAGGGTATGCCCAGAAGTGGGTCCCTTGCTCACTTTGCCACTGGATTCAAGCTAGCCCGGCTGATGAGGGCTGTTAGCCCGAAACCAGTCCCAAGATGCTTGTTTCCGGTTCAGGGAAGACCTGGCTTGGCAGTTCGGGCTGGACTGTTCCCATGAGGCACAGGGTCAAGACTGATTTGCATATGGCTGGGTCTGAAGTGAGGTGCCAAAGTGAGCTAAAGAACGATGATGGATTCAACCCAGATCTGTGACTGGGGGTGAGTCTCTGAAAGGTTTCAGCGCTCCGTCCATCATCTCCTTGTGTTTACTTTGTTCGCCCTAAGTTGGCAGGGTATGCCCAGACGCGGGTCCCTTGCTCACTTTGCCACTGGATTCAAGCTAGCCTGGCTGATGAGGGCTGTTAGCCCGAAACCAGTCCCAGGATGCTTGTTTCCGGTTCAGGAAGACCTGGCTTGGCAGTTCAGGCTGGACTGTTCCCATGAGGCACAGGGTCAAGACTGATTTGCATATGGCTGGGTCTGAACTGAGGTGGCAAAGTGAGCTAAAGAACGATGATCGATTCAACCCAGATCTGTGACTGGGGCTGAGTGTCTGAAAAGTTTCAGCGCTCAGTACATCATCTCCTTGTGTTTGCTTTGTTTGCCCTAAGTTGGCAGGGTATGCCCAGAAGTGGGTCCCTTGCTCACTTTGCCACTGGATTCAAGCTAGCCTGGCTGATGAGGGCTGTTAGCCCACAACCGGTCCCAGGTTGCTTGTTTCCGGATCAGGGAAGACCTGGCTTGGCAGTTCGGGCTGGACTGTTCCCATGAGGCACAGGGTCAAGACTGATTTGCATATGGCTGGGTCTGAACTGAGGTGGCAAAGTGAGCTAAAGAACGATGATGGATTCAACCCAGATCTGTGACTGGGGGTGAGTGTCTGAAAAGTTTCAGCGCTCCGTCCATCATCTCCTTGTGTTTGCTTTGTTCGCCCTAAGTTGGCAGGGTATGCCCAGACGTGGGTCCCTTGCTCACTTTGCCACTGGACTCAAGCTAGCCTGGCTGATGAGGGCTGTTAGCCCGAAACCGGTCCCAGAATGCTTGTTTCCGGTTCAGGGAAGACCTGGCTTGGCAGTTCGGGCTGGACTGTTCCCATGAGGCACAGGGTCAAGACTGATTTGCATATGGCTGGGTCTGAACTGAGGTGGCAAAGTGAGCTAAAGAACGATGATGGATTCAACCCAGATCTGTGACTGGGGGTGAGTGTCTGAAAAGTTTCAGCGCTCCGACCATCATCTCCTTGTGTTTGCTTTGTTTGCCCTAAGTTGGCAGGGTATGCCCAGACGTGGGTCCCTTGCTCACTTTGCCACTGGATTCAAGCTAGCCTGGCTGATGAGGGCTGTTAGCCCGAAACCGGTCTCAGGAAGCTTGTTTCTGGTTCAGGGAAGACCTGGCTTTGCAGTTCGGGCTGGACTGTTCCCATGAGGCACAGGGTCAAGACTGATTTGCATATGGCTGGGTCTGAACTGAGGTGGCAAAGTGAGCTAAAGAACGATGATGGATTCAACCCAGATCTGTGACTGGGGGTGAGTGTCTGAAAAGTTTCAGCGCTCCGTCCATCATCTCCTTGTGTTTGCTTTGTTCACCCTAAGTTGGCAGGGTATGCCCAGATGTGGGTCCCTTGCTCACTTTGCCACTGGATTCAAGCTAGCCTGGCTGATGAGGGCTGTTAGCCCAAAATCGGTCCCAGGATGCTTGTTTCCGGTTCAGGGAAGACCTGGCTTGGCAGTTCGGGCTGGGCTATTCCCATGAGCCACAGGGTCAAGACTGATTTGCATATGGCTGGGTCTGAACTGAGGTGGCAAAGTGAGCTAAAGAACGATGATGGATTCAACCCAGATCTGTGACTGGGGGTGAGTGTCTGAAAAGTTTCAGCGCTCCAACCATCATCTCCTTGTGTTTGCTTTGTTCGCCCTAAGTTGGCAGGGTATGTCCAGACGTGGGTCCCTTGCTCACTTTGCCACTGGATTTAAGCTAGCCTGGCTGATGAGGGCTGTTAGCCCGAAACCAGTCCCAGGATGCTTGTTTCCGGTTCAGGGAAGACCTGGCTTGGCAGTTCAGGCTGGACTGTTCCCATGAGGCACAGGGTCAAGACTGATTTGCATATGGCTGGGTCTGAACTGAGTTGGCAAAGTGAGCTAAAGAACGATGATGGATTCAACCCAGATCTGTGATTGGGGGTGAGTGTCTGAAAAGTTTCAGTGCTCCGTCCATCATCTCCTTGTGTTTGCTTTGTTCGCCCTAAGTTGGCAGGGTATGCCCAGACGTGGGTCCCTTGCTCACTTTGCCACTGGATTCAAGCTAGCCTGGCTGATGAGGGCTGTTAGCCCGAAACCGGTCCCAGGATGCTGTTTCCGGTTCAGGGAAGACCTGGCTTAGCAGTTCGGGCTGGACTGTTCCCATGAGGCACAGGGTCAAGACTGATTTCCATATGGCTGGGTCTGAACTGAGGTGGCAAAGTGAGCTAAAGCACGATGATGGATTCAACCCAGATCTGTGACTGGGGGTGAGTGTCTGAAAGGTTTCAGCGCTCTGTCCATCATCTCCTTGTGTTTGCTTTGTTCGCCCTAAGTTGGCATGGTATGCCCAGACGTGGGTCCCTTGCTCACTTTGCCACTGGATTCAAGCTAGCCTGGCTGATGAGGGCTGTTTCCCCGAAACCGGTCCCAGGATGCTTGTTTACGGTTCAGGGAAGACCTGGCTTCGCAGTTCTGGCTGGACTGTTCCCATGAGGCACCGGGTCAAGACTGATTTGCATATGGCTGGGTCTGAACTGAGGTGGCAAAGTGAGCTAAAGAACGATGATGGATTCAACCCAGATCTGTGACTGGGGGTGAGTGTCTGAAAAGTTTCAGCGCTCCGTCCATCATCTCCTTGTGTTTGCTTTGTTCGCCCTAAGTTGGCAGGGTATGCCCAGACGTGGGTCCCTTGCTCACTTTGCCACTGGACTCAAGCTAGCCTGGCTGATGAGGGCTGTTAGCCCGAAACCGGTCCCAGGATGCTTGTTTCCGGTTCAGGGAAGACCTGGCTTGGCAGTTCGGGCTGGACTGTTCCCATGAGGCACAGGGTCAAGACTGATTTGCATATGGCTGGGTCTGAACTGAGGTGGCAAAGTGAGCTAAAGAACGATGATGGATTCAACCTAGATCTGTGACTGGGGGTGAGTGTCTGAAAAGTTTCAGCGCTCCGTCCATCATCTCCTTGTGTTTGCTTTGTTTGCCCTAAGTTGGCAGGGTATGCCCAGACGTGGGTCCCTTGCTCACTTTGCCACTGGATTCAAGCTAGCCTGGCTGATGAGGGCTGTTAGCCCGAAACCGGTCTCAGGATGCTTGTTTCTGGTTCAGGGAAGACCTTTCTTTGCAGTTCGGGCTGGACTGTTCCCATGAGGCACAGGGTCAAGACTGATTTGCATATGGCTGGGTCTGAACTGAGGTGGCAAAGTGAGCTAAAGAACGATGATGGATTCAACCCAGATCTGTGACTGGGGGTGAGTGTCTGAAAAGTTTCAGCGCTCCGTCCATCATCTCCTTGTGTTTGCTTTGTTCACCCTAAGTTGACAGGGTATGCCCAGATGTGGGTCCCTTGCTCACTTTGCCACTGGATTCAAGCTAGCCTGGCTGATGAGGGCTGTTAGCCCAAAACCGGTCCCAGGATGCTTGTTTCCGGTTCAGGGAAGACCTGGATTGGCAGTTCGGGCTGGGCTATTCCCATGAGCCACAGGGTCAAGACTGATTTGCATATGGCTGGGTCTGAACTGAGGTGGCAAAGTGAGCTAAAGAACGATGATGGATTCAACCCAGATCTGTGACTGGGGGTGAGTGTCTGAAAAGTTTCAGCGCTCCATCCATCATCTCCTTGTGTTTGCTTTGTTCGCCCTAAGTTGGCAGGGTATGCCCAGACGTGGGTCCCTTGCTCACTTTGCCACTGGATTCAAGCTAGCCTGGCTGATGAGGGCTGTTAGCCCGAAACCAGTCCCAGGATGCTTGTTTCCGGTTCAGGGAAGACCTGGCTTGGCAGTTCAGGCTGGACTGTTCCCATGAGGCACAGGGTCAAGACTGATTTGCATATGGCTGGGTCTGAACTGAGTTGGCAAAGTGAGCTAAAGAACGATGATGGATTCAACCCAGATCTGTGATTGGGGGTGAGTGTCTGAAAAGTTTCAGCGCTCCGTCCATCATCTCCTTGTGTTTGCTTTGTTCGCCCTAAGTTGGCAGGGTATGCCCAGACGTGGGTCCCTTGCTCACTTTGCCACTGGATTCAAGCTAGCCTGGCTGATGAGGGCTGTTAGCCCGAAACCGGTCCCAGGATGCTGTTTCCGGTTCAGGGAAGACCTGGCTTAGCAGTTCGGGCTGGACTGTTCCCATGAGGCACAGGGTCAAGACTGATTTCCATATGGCTGGGTCTGAACTGAGGTGGCAAAGTGAGCTAAAGCACGATGATGGATTCAACCCAGATCTGTGACTGGGGGTGAGTGTCTGAAAGGTTTCAGCGCTCCGTCCATCATCTCCTTGTGTTTGCTTTGTTCACCCTAAGTTGGCATGGTATGCCCAGACGTGGGTCCCTTGCTCACTTTGCCACTGGATTCAAGCTAGCCTGGCTGATGAGGGCTGTTTGCCCGAAACCGGTCCCAGGATGCTTGTTTACGGTTCAGGGAAGACCTGGCTTCGCAGTTCTGGCTGGACTGTTCCCATGAGGCACCGGGTCAAGACTGATTTGCATATGGCTGGGTCTGAACTGAGGTGGCAAAGTGAGCTAAAGAACGATGATGGATTCAACCCAGATCTGTGACTGGGGGTGAGTGTCTGAAAAGTTTCAGCGCTCCGTCCATCATCTCCTTGTGTTTGCTTTGTTCGCCCTAAGTTGGCAGGGTATGCCCAGAGGTGGGTCCCTTGCTCACTTTGCCACTGGATTCAAGCTTGCCTGGCTGATGAGGGCTGTTAGCCCGAAACCGGTCCCAGGATGCTTGTTTCCGGTTCAGGGAAGACCTGGCTTGGCAGTTCGGGCTGGACTGTTCCCATGAGGGACAGGGTCAAGACTGATTTGCATATGGCTGGGTCTGAACTGAGGTGGCAAAGTGAGCTAAAGAACGATGAAGGATTCAACCCAGATCTGTGACTCGGGGTGAGTGTCTGAAAAGTTTCAGCGCTCCGTCCATCATCTCCTTGTGTTTGCTTTATAGGGGTTTAGCCTGCGAAGTAATTTAATTATAATAAATTAATGAATATATGTGCCATACATTTTTTAAGGTAAAATT
Organism: Calotriton arnoldi; assembly: GCA_963921515.1. NCBI lineage: Eukaryota > Metazoa > Chordata > Amphibia > Caudata > Salamandridae > Calotriton > Calotriton arnoldi. The sequence continues at coordinate 311,271 of CAWUFW010004233.1, read as the reverse complement.
TAAGTGTGGGTTGTGGGGTTTATAGGGGTAAAGGGTGAGAAGTAATTTATTTTAATTAATTATTAATTAGTTAATTAACATTAATTAAGTAATTAATCATTAATTATGTTAACTGGGTAAAAAATTAATTGGTGCGGGTTGTGGGGTTATAGGGGTAAAGGGTGGGAAGTAATTTATTTTTAATTAAATAATTAGTTAATCAGCATACATTAATTAATAATCAATTATGTTAATTGAGTAACTTTTTTAGGTGTGGGTTGTGGGGCTATAGGAGTAAAGGGTGGTGAGTAATGTAATTTTAATTAATTAATAATTAGTTAATTAACATTAATTAATTATGTTAATTGTGTATTTTTTTAGGTACAGGTTGTGGGGATATTTGGGTAAAGGGTGGGAAGTGATTTATTTTTAATGTATAATTAATTTTTAATTAAAATGAATGAATTGATTGATAATTATGTGAATTGTCTAAGTTAATTCTTTTAGGTGAGGGTTGTGGGGTTGAAAAAGGGAAAGGGTGGGAAAGAATTCATTTTTAATTAATTGATATTTAGTTGTTAATATTAATTAAATAATTGATAATTATGTTAATTTTTAAATTACAGTTTTGTAGGTAGGGTTGTGGGGTTTATAGGGTAAAGGGTGAGGAGTAAATTAATTTTAACTAATTAATAATTATTTTTAATTAATATTAATTATTACTCTGATAATTATGTTAATTGTGTAAATATCTGTCTGTGTATTGTGTGTTTTGGGGGTATATTGTGGGAAGTACATTAACTGTAATGAATTAATAATTAATATTTAATTAATTATAAATAGTTTGTTAATAAATATTTATATTATTAGTGTAAATAATTTGTTTTTTAAAGTTACATTTTATGTGCAGGTAGTGAGTCTTGTGAGGCTATAGGGTGGGAAGTTACTAAAGTATAATTATGTAATACATTTTTGGGGTTAATAAATAACTATAAAAAAATGATTATTTAAATGAAAATTATTTCTGTATTTTATTTATAAAAACATTTGTAGGTATTTTTGATAAGTATTTCACACTGTAATATGTTTTTTTTTTAACATTTTGAATATTAAATATATTTGTTTTTTTTCACAACATATTTATATTTTTCATTATCTACTTTGTTTTTATAAATAATGTTGTTTTGTGCAAGATATTTTGTTTCATTTTAACGTTGCACGGACTGGAGTGGGAATAGTAAATTTTACTTCTCCGCATTCCAACACTTCCCCTACTGTTGTACTGGCTGGAGTGAGAATAGTACATTTTACCCCTCCTCTATTTAACACTTCCCCTACTGTTGTATTGACTGGAGTGGGAATAGTAAATTTTACCCCTCTGCAATCCAATATTTTCCCTACTGTTGTACTAATTGGAGTGAGAATAGAAGGTCAGAGGTTTTCCGAGTCACATCGGGGGTTTCACTTTTGACCGCCCCATTACAATGCAGGCGGTGGAAAGGGAAACCGGCCGGTCATTCCGTCTGGATTCCAACGGGCTCAAGGAGCCTGTCGGCCAGTCGGAGGCCTCACCGTAATCCCTTTGGACGGCGTTTCCGACATAGGGATTACGATGTCGCTTTCCGACAGGCCTTCCATGTCGGGCTTTCTGACACTGAAGGCTTGTCGGAAAGCGACATTGAGGGCCCCTAGCAGGGCTCCCTTCTCCCTGTGGCCTCCGGTTGGGGGCTGAGGGGGCGCCCCTCTGTTAATCCCTGCACCGTGTGGCAGGCACCTTGAGGTACCTGCCACGTGGTACAGGGATGAACAGATTCTCCCATTTCTTTTTGGGAGCTTGTGCTACGGCCAGTTTACGGCCGCAGCACAAGCTCCCATACAGAAATGGGAGTATGCGGTCGCATTGTAATGCTGCAGTTGAGCGCCAACCGGAGGTCGGTCAGTCCCGATTCCGCAACAGTTTTGGGTGGGCGTGAGTCCACCCAACATCGTAATAAGGCCCTAAATGTTATTGGTATATGTATATATATATTTTTTTGTTATCTTTTTATATATTTTTTAAATTTTGAAATGCTAAATAAATGAAAATTATTAGTTAAATAATTGGCTTTTAACCCTTTCCGTGCGTCGGACGGCCGGGAGCCGTCCGACGTCATGGGTGGCGGTGCGTGGGACGGCTCCCGGCCGTCCTAGCACCCACCCACGGGGGAAGCGCTGGCGCTCCCCCCATGGGTCGCCCTTCAAGCTGCCCCCACCGGGGAAGGCAGGGCAAGCCCTTCCCCTGCCCCCCCGCCCCCGCCCCCACTCCACGTAATCTAATGACGTCAGCGGGTGAGGCGCGCTGGCGTCATTAGAGGATACCAGATGCACTGGAAGCCATTTGCTTCCAGTGCATCCAGGGAAGAGGAGGTGAGTTTCTCCTCGGGGAGGGTGGGGGGTACTTTTTAAAAGGCATCGGAGGAAAGGAAGGGTTTTCCTTTCCTCAGATGTCTTTTAAAAAAGCATTCCTGCTGCACGATCGCGCCTGTGGCAGGAATGCCCGTTTTGTTTTTAAAGGGACATTTTGTTTCGGGGAGCGGCCCCTTGGGCAAGGGTCACTCTCCTTGGGGAGCAATGTTTCTACTTTGTTCTGCCCCCCTTGGGGGGGGGCAGATTGCTCAAAAAGTAAATTATTTATATGTATAGGTGCAGATCGACATAAAACAAAAAAATATGTATATGTATATGTGCCCACTAGGCCACCAGGGATTTTTTTTTTTTTTTTTAAATGGCCATTTTGTTTTGGGGAGCGGCTCCTTGGGCAAGGGTCGCTCCCCTTGGGGGAGCAATGTTTTTACTTTGTTCTGCCCCCCTTGGGGTGGGCAGATCGCCTAAAAAAAAAAAGTTATATTTATGTATAGGTGCCCACTGGGTCACCAGGGATTTCTTTGTTAATGTTCTTTTTGTGTTTTGGGGAGCGGCCTCTTAGGCAAGGGTCGCTCCCCTTGGGGGAGCAATATGTTTTTGGGGAGCGGCCCCTTCGGCAAGGGTCGCTCCCCTTTGGGGATCATTTATTTTGGCCGTTTCTGCCCCCCTTGGGGGCAGATCGGCCTTGTGTGTCTTGGCCAATCTGCCCCCAAGGGGGGCAGAACCCATTAGACACCAGGGATTGTTTTAGTGTTGTTGGGGAGCGGCCCCTTGGACAAGGGTCGCTCCCCTTTATGGGGTGAATATTGTGGCCGTTTCTGCCCCCTTTGGGGGCAGATCGGCCATATGTTTTCAGGCCCATCTGTCCCCTGGGGGGCAGAAGCCACTAGACACCAGGGCTTTTTAAATGTTGATTTTGGGGAGTGACCCCTTGGGCAAGGGTCGCTCCCCCTTTATGATGGTGAATTTTTTGGCTGTTTCTGCTCCCCGCGGGGGCAGATCGGCCTTATGCTTTTAGGCCCACCTAGTACCTTTGCTTGGCTGGTGGATAGTGTGTGGACTAGTGCATTATTTGCATATGTGATTGTAATGTGTTTTTTCTCCTTTTTATTCTAGTGCAAAGCTTTTGATTCTTGTTTGCGGTTTCGGCAGTGGTTGATCTGCAGTTTTGCGTAGTTGCATTTTTTTGGTAAGAAAAACATTTTCGTTGTGTTTACTCCAATTGAGTATTAATGTCATGCATGAATGAATTTTTGTGAGTGGTGTCATAATAGCAGCATATTTAGTTAGTGTTTTGTGCATGAAATTCTTTGCAATGTGTTTTGCGTTGTCTTATGTGTAATTTTTTTTTTTTCTTTTTACTGGGATACTGTTGGTCCTTACTGTGTCTGTGCAGAGTAGGTGGTGGTGAGTCTAGCTGCTTCTGGCAAGTGAGTGGTATAGTGTTGGAGTATATAGGTCTTAGTGATAAAGCTACATTTTGTTTATTTCTTTTTATACAAAGGGTTTGTTGTTGTTGACTTGTTTGACAAGTTACCTTTATTAGTAAGCATTATGGCTAGCCGTAGAATTACTGCTCAGCAGGTGGTTGGTATGCTTCTTGAATCTTCCTCTGAGCAGGATTATGAGACTGACAGTGCGTCTGAGGGAGAGGAGGGAGGGGAAGATTCAGGCAGTGAGTTTTCTCTCCACATGGAATCATCGGATGATGAAGATACTCTCAGTGCGGATGAAGCTACTCTCAGTGCGGATGAAGTGCCTGTTTTAGAGGAGGACACTGATGTGCCGATGGTGCAAGAGGCATCTGGATTGCAGCCTGAGGCTGCTAGGCTTCCTACTGGAAGTGCTGGACTCTGGGTTGATCCAAACATGGTGCAGCCGGTGCTGCCTGCCTTTAGTGGTGATGCAGGGTGTAGAGTGGATTGTGAAAATGTTTTGCCTATACAGTTTTTCAGTTGTTCATGGATGATGTATTTTTGGGTGAGATTGTTGAGCAGACTAATTTGTATGCTGAACAGTTTTTGAGGGACAACAGTGCCAGACTTAGGCCCCGCTCTAGAGCTACCCGGTGGACTCCCACAAATCTGGATGAGATGAAGAAGTTTTTGGGTTTGACTTCTTTGATGGGCTTGATAAGGAAGCCGTCCCTGGCTTCATATTGGTCTACCAGTCCCTTGATGGCAATGGCCATATTTCCTGCAATTATGAGTTGTGAACAGTATTTACTTTTGCTTCGGATGCTGCATTTTGTTGATAATGCTTTGGCGTTGCCACGAGATAACCCTGACTGTGACCGTCTTTTTAAGATTCGGCCTGTTCTTGATCACTTTGTAGATCGATTTTCAGAGATCTATACTCCAGACAAAGAAATATCTGTTGATGAGTCTTTGGTCCTGTTCAAGGGCCGTTTGGTTTTTAGGCAGTACATTCCTAGCAAGAGGGCACGTTATGGAATTAAGATGTATATGTTGTCTGAGAGTAGGACAGGATATGTCTTTAATTTCCGGGTGTACACTGGTAGGGATTCCACTATTGACCCCCCTGGTTGTCCGTCCACTTTTGGAGTTTCAGAGAAAATTGTGTGGGATCTTGCTAGAGGACTGTTTAACAGAGGCCACCATGTGTACCTTGATAACTTCTACACTGCTGTGCAATTGTTTAAGGAATTGTTCAAAGTGGACACTTTTGCTTGTGGCACAATCCGCTCTAACAGTAAAAGTTATCCAAAAGAGCTTGTTTGCAAAAAGCTTCAGAGGGGACAGTGCAGTGCCTTGCGTAGTGAGGACCTGCTAGCTGTGAAATTTGGGGACAGGAGGGATGTGTACATGCTGACTACCATTCATGATGAGAGTACTTCACCTGTGACTGTTTGGGGTCAGGTTGGTGAAGTGCGCAAACCTGTGTGCATTGTAGACTACAATAAGCACATGGGTGGTGTCGATAGAGTAGATCAGAGGTTGGAACCTTACACTGCTATTCGTAAGGCTTACATTTGGTATAAGAAGTTGGCCATCCATCTCTTCAATTTAGCAACTTTTAATGCTTTTGTTGTGTACAAGGAGTGTTCTCCTGCGTCAAAGATCACTTTTGTTCAGTTTCAGGAGTCTGTGATAGGCAGCCTTGTTGTTGTGAAACAGGCAAGTGTTCCTAGAGTAGGAGTGGTGGAGGATGTGGCTAGATTGAAAGATCGCCACTTTCCAGATTTAATTCCTCCCACGCCCAAAAAAACCAATCCCTGTAAGAGATGTAGAGTCTGCTTGCGAAGAGGTGTGCGGAAGGAGTGTCGTATGCACTGTCCTGATTGTCCTTCAAATCCTGGGCTGTGTGTGCCCACATGTTTCAGATTGTATCACACTCAAAAGAGTTTTTGGGAGCAACCGTGAGTCTAATAGTGTACTGCCTGGTCTGTATGGTTTTATATAGTTGTTCAGTTATCACGTTTGGCAATAGAATGATGTTTTTAATTACTGCTGTTGTTTTTGTAGTTATAGTTTTGTATCTAGTTGCAATTGGTTTGTGTTTTCTTTCTTGTTAAAAAAAAATTATGACGGTGTGCGTGGACTGGCGCTTGGCTGGCGGTGAGTGGACTGGCGCTTGGCTGGCGGTGTGCGTGGACTGGCGCTTGGCTGGCGGTGAGTGGACTGGCGCTTGGCTGGCGGTGTGCATGGATTGGCGCTTGGCTGGCGGTGTGCGTGGATTGGCGCTTGGCTGGCGATGTGCGTGGACTGGCGCTTGGCTGGCGGTGTGCGTGGACTGACACTTGGCTGGCGGTGTGCGTGGACTGACACTTGGCTGGCGGTGTGCGTGGATTGGCGCTTGGCTGCCGGTGTGCGCAGACTGGTGCTTGGCTGGCGGTGAGTGGACTGGCGCTTGGCTGGCGGTGTGCGTGGATTGGCACTTGGCTGGCGGTGTGCGTGGATTGGCTCTTGGCTGGCGGTGTGCGTGGACTGGTGCTTGGCTGGCGGTGAGTGGACTGGCACTTGGCTGGTGGTCTGCGTGGGTTGGCGCTTGGCTGGTGGTGTGCGTGGATTGGCGCTTGGCTGGCGGTGTGCGTGGACTGGCGCTTGGCTGGCGGTGTGCGTGGACGGGTGCTTGGCTGGCGGTGTGTGAGTAGTGACTTGCTGCTGGTCACTACACACACTGCTAGCTAAAGGCCACTCCACGCAATTCGCGAGCTGGTGTGGTTGCTGTGTCAGGAATGTGGGCGTGTGAAAGTGATGGGCCCTTGAATGGCGCTGTCTGCTGGTGTGAGTGTTGTAATGTGATGGGCCCGCGGCTGGCGGTGTGAATGGTTTTGTCTGCAGAAATATTTGTCTTTTCTGTTTTTCTCATGCAGGGTGTACCTTGTCCCTTTTTGTGAATGTTGTAATGTGTTGGTTTCGTGCCTGGTGGTGTGAATGGTCTTGTGTGTATCACATATGAAAGGTGTGTGAATGGCCTGTAAAGCGGTTGGTGCCTTGTCGTGGCTTTACAGCTCACGAGCTACGAGTCACTGGTTCAGTTTATGTCCTTTCAATTATTGACAGTGCATTTAATTTTTGTGAAATCTCTTGTTAATAAAATTTTATATACCTAACCATCACTCGCCCTCGTGCCAAATCCAACCAGTATGTGTGTGTGCTTGAGGAATAGATGGCTGTGCAGTAATCTTTGTCTTTTTTGTCTCTCTGCCGAGGTGTACATTTCATCTAAGAAAAACCTACCAACTGCAGATATTGTTGTAAACTAAACACCCATGGGAGTACATGGTGATGTCTCTCTTGTGGATCCCAACAAGTTATCTTACCCACAATGTCCAGCAAACCTCAAAATGTGACTGTCACATTTTCCTTGCATTATTGTGCCCAAATTTTCACGCTGCAGAAAGAAAACAACAAATTTCCACCCCCCAGCATTTCTCCAAGTATCCCAATAGAAATGGTACCTCACTTGTGTGGGTGGGCCAAGTACCCGCAGCAGGGAAGGGCCCAAAACCTATTGAGGCGACATCAAAATTACCTTTCACAAACCAACCTGGTTTTGCAAGGGGGGGTCCCATGAGTTTTTGGCCCGGGGCTCGGCGGCCATCTAGGGAAACCTACCAAACCCACACATGTCTGGAAACTAGACACCCGGGGGAGTCCAGCGAGGTATGGCTTGCGTGGGTCCCCCAACATTCTCCTACCCAGAATCCACTGCAAACCTCAAATTTCGCTGAAAAAATCACTTTTTTCTCAAATTTCTGTGTGGGAAAGTTCTGGAATCTGCGTGGATCCACAAATTTTCACCCACCCAGCGTTCCCCCAGGTCTCCCGATAAAAATGGTACCTCACTCGCGTGGGTGGGTCAAGGACCTGCGACAGGCAAGGGCCCAAAACCTATTGAGGCGACATCAAAATTACCTTTCACAAACCAACCTGGTTTTGCAAGGGAGGTCACATGAGTTTTTGGCCCGGGGCTCAGCGGCCATCTAGGGAAACCTACCAAACCCACACATTTCTGGAAACTAGACACCCGGGGGAGCCCAGCGAGGTATGGCTTGCGTGGGTCCCCCAACATTCTCCTACCCAGAATCCCCTGCAAACCTCAAATTTCGCTGAAAAAATCACTTTTTTCTCAAATTTCTGTGTGGGAAAGTTCTGGAATCTGCATGGATCCACAAATTTCCTCCCACCCAGCGTTCCCCCAGGTCTCCCGATAAAAATGGTACCTCACTCGCGTGGGTGGGTCAAGGACCCGCGACAGGCAAGGGCCCAAAACCTATTGAGGCGACATCAAAATTACCTATCACAAACCAACCTGGTTTTGCAAGGGGAGTCACATGAGATTTTGGCCTGGGGCTCGGCGGCCATCTAGGGAAATCTACCAAACCCACACATTTCTGGAAACTAGACACCCAGGGGAGTCCAGCGAGGTATGGCTTGCGTGGGTCCCCCAACATTCTCCTACCCAGAATCCCCTGCAAACCTCAAATTTCGCTGAAAAAAATCACTTTTTTCTCAAATTTCTGTGTGAGAAAGTTCTGGAATCTGCATGGATCCACACATTTCCTCCCACCCAGCGTCCCCCAGGTCTCCCGATAAAAATGGTACCTCACTCGCGTGGGTGGGCCAAGGACCCGCGACAGGCAAGGGCCCAAAACCTATTGAGGCGACATCAAAATTACCTATCACAAACCAACCTGGTTTTGCAAGGGGGGTCCCATGAGTTTTTGGCCCGGGGCTCAGCGGCCATCTAGGGAAACCTACCAAACCCACACATTTCTGGAAACTAGACACCCGGGGGAATCCAGCGAGGTATGGCTCTCGTGGGTCCCCCAACATTCTCCTACCCAGAATCCCCTGCAAACCTCAAATTTCGCTGAACAAATCACTTTTTTCTCAAATTTTAGTGTGGGAAAGTTCTGGAATCTGCGTGGATCCACAAATTTCCTCCTACCCAGCTTTCCCTCAGGTCTCTTGATAAAAATGGTACCTCACTTGTGTGGGTAGGCATAGTGGCTGCAACAGGAAATGGCCCAAATCGTACTGTGGAGACTTCAAAATTACCTATAACAAAACTACCTGGTTTTGGGGGCGGGCACCTGGGATTTTGGCCCCGGGCTCGGCGGCCATCTTGGGAAAGTACCAAACCCACACATTTCTGAAAACTAGACACCCGGGGGAGTCCAATGAGGTATGGCTTGCGTGGATCCCCCAACGTTTTCCTACCCAAAATGCCATGCAAACCTTAAATTTAGCAGAAAAAAACACATTTTCCACATATTTTTGTGTGGAATCACCGTGTCTGCACAAATGTCCTACCCCACAGCGTTCTCCTTAGTGTCCCGGGTAAAATGATACCTCACTTGTGTGGGTGACCAATGCAGAATTGGCTAAAAACGTATTTTTAAAAAAATGTAGCGCTTAGAAATGTTGTTTTTTCAGATAAATTTGAGGTTTGCATGGCATTCTGGGTAGGAAAACGTTGGGGGATCCAAGCAAGCCATACCTCAATGAACTCCCCCGGGTGTCTAGTTTTCAGAAATGTTTGGGTTTGGTACTTTCCCAAGATGGCCGACGAGCCCGGGGCCAAAACCCCAGGTGCCCCCCCACCCCCAAAAAACCAGGTAGTTTTGTTATAGGTAATTTTGAAGTCTCCAAAGTACGATTTGGGCCATTTCCTGTTGCAGCCACTATGCCTATCCACACAAGTGAGGTACCATTTTTATCTGGAGACCTGGGGGAACGCTGGGTAGGAGGAAATTTGTGGATCAAAAACTACAGCTAGGCACTTTGCAAAAAAAGGGTCATTTTTCACTGTGAAAATGTGGTGTGTCCACGTTGCGTTTTGCGCCGTTTCCTGTCGCGGGCACTAGGCCTACCCACACAAGTGAGGTACCATTTTTCTTGGAAGACCTTGGGGAACGCGAAGTGGGTGGAATTTTGTGGATCCACGCAGATTCCAGAACTTTCCACCACAGAAATGTGAGGAAAATGTGTTTTTTTAACAATTGTTTAGGTTTGCAAGGGATTCTGGGTAACAGAACCTGGTGAGAGCCAGTCAAGTCACCCCATCCTGGATTCCCCTGGTTGTCTAGTTTTCAAAAATGTATAGGTTTGCTAGGTTTACCTAGATGCCGGCAGAGCTAGGGTTCAAAAACTACAGCTAGGCACTTAGCAAAAAAAGGGTAATTTTTCACTGTGAAAATGTGGTGTGTCCATGTTGCATTTTGGGCTGTTTCCTGTCGCGGGCACTAGGCCTACCCACACAAGTGAGGTACCATTTTTCTCTGAAGACTTTGGGGAACGCGGGGTGGGTGGAATTTTGTGGATCCACGCAGCTTCCAGAACTTTCCACCACAGAAATGTGAGGAAAATTTGTTTTTTTTGACCATTTTTTAGGTTTGCAAGGGATTCTGGGTAACAGAACCTGGTGAGAGCCAGTCAAGTCACCCCATCCTGGATTCCCCTGGGTGTCTAGTTTTCAAAAATGTATAGGTTTGCTAGGTTTCCCTAGGTGCCGGCAGAGCTAGTGATGGAGCAAGGTCTCGGACACGAGATTTGCTCGGAAGCAATCTCCTCGATTTAACTTACTAGCAAATTACTAATGACATGTCTCGTGATTAATAATATGCATTTTTCATTATATGCGGGAAAAGAATGAATCTTGCTTATGTGTTTACTAACTGCAAATAACACGGACGTAGGACTAGGACGCATTTAACATGGGATCTTTTCTGCGCATGCGTCTACTGCATCTACGTAGTATGATGTACATTCGCTTGGAGGGAAATTCTGGCGCTTGCGCAAAGAGCTATAAAATGGCTGCTTGAAAGCTCACATGCATGGCACCTGCTTGCTGAAATTAGAAATGGATTTATAACTAACGCAAATGCAGAGAGAGAAATAACAAATGGTATGGGATAGAGTAGAGGTTGGAGGTATACAGCGAAACCATTTATTTTTGAGAATAACATTTCTCTTTTTGACTTTATTATTAGTGGGTATTTGGGCCTGTTAAAGTTGTCCGAGTTGAATAAACCAATATGGCGCGACGCATGCGCCCTGACACGAAAGCCTGGGAGATGACTAAGAATTTGACACGAGTCCAAGGTCGGCGGAGATGTGCCCTGGGAACATGAGGGTGAAGAGTTCATATGAAGGAATTTATTCAAGACATCAGTTACAAATGTATTTAATAAAGTTTAAAGATGTATGGAAAAGGAAGGGCGGAATAAAGTTTGATGGGAGGAGTTTGGAAAACAATGGTTAAAGGGGAATATATGAAAATAAGTGTGGTGTGATGATCATTCCCCCCACCCAGCCGTCCAATCAGAAGTTAGTATTCTGTGCAAATGAAAGATTAATGGGTGGTACATGCCTATGGAAGGGTATAATTGAGGTAGTTTAGTTAGAAAAAGGGTCGAAGCTGATGGGCACGCACTGGAGAGTGATCTGGGGAAAGTCACGAAGAAGCTTTGATGCGTGTTGAAGAAGCTTGACAACGGGGGTTCTGGGGTGGTGCTCTGAAAATCTGATGAAGAAATTGAATGCAGAATTATCTACCAGATTTGGGTGGGTTTAGAAGGGTAACTGCGGAAGAACCACGACGAGGAAGAGTGTGTCAGAGAGGGGTGCAACGTAATGATCGGTAACTAGTGAGGTGAGGTATCCTGTCCTGATTTCCTGTCCTGAAGCCTTTGTCTCCTGATCTGTCCTGGGAGGCCTTTACCAGCCCTTTGGCCAGAGGGTTGGTCTTCACACCATACTTTGGTAACTATGAGATACATCGTTTGATAAATGCTCTTCTGTCTCTATCCTCTCCTTTCTGAGCAGAGTTATTGTGTGGATCTGAATTGATAAAAGTTTAACTGTGAGATTTTGAATTTGCACTCCCGCGAATGAGGGTGTTTGTACTGAAACGCTTTGAGATGGTTCAAAACCCCTAACTTTAGATAAAGATTTTAAAACTTATTGAGTCTGTCATTATTCTTATTTATTAAGGAATGCATAATAAGTTATGTCAATTATCGCCATCAACTAGTTTTACCTAACTGGTCCATTGACCAGAGGAAAGAACTGTTTGATCAGCAGAAGGTTTAGTTAAAGAAGTAATAACTAGATCTTGAGGTATGAGTAACATATAAAACTAATAAACTCCAGTGGTTTACTTAGAGCACAGCGAGTTGTATGGGCCCAAGAGAGTATATGATAATAGAGTATCTATTATTAGTAGACCGCTGGATCAGTTTTCTGGTAGCAGAGCTATGGTTGTTAGTAACTAGTTTGGTGATTAGTATAGATTATTGATTTTTGGTTAATGTTTTAACAAAATAGTTAGTGTCCTGTTTTATGTTGTCTGGAAAATTCCCGGGGAATGTATAGCGGGTGGCGATAGAAACCACACTTCAGTGAGGTTACTCGTCTGTTGGAATAACACTGTGAAGCTAGGTAGGGCTGGCAGTGTTAAACTAGGGACTATCTTTTCTGAACAAAAGTGAGAGTGGTTGAAAGCAAAGAGTTCGCTGATTAAACTTTAGGCGTTATATCACCTAGTAAGGGTAACCCTGAAGGAGTAGTAGGTTCTTCTAAGCTAGATTGACAGCAAAAGGAGTTCGCTGGTGAAATACCGGTTTCAAAAATTCCTTAACGGAAGATACTGGAAGAGTAGCAGGTTCTCTGGAGCTTAGGTGAAGAGTAAGCGGAAGGTTTTACTCGCAGTGGAAGAAAAGAAACTATCCTTTTGGTTTAGTGGAACAGACAGAGTAGCGAATGTTTTTATGTTGTTAATAACAAATAAGTTCAAAGAATTTTGAAGAAATAAAATTTTCATATTACCTTGCAAAGGGAGGGTCAGTTGCCGGAGTAGTACTGACGTCACGGAGAGCCACGCTGGGATTGGTAGAAGCAGCGGGCACGTGACAGGAGGAGGCTGGTAGGGTGAGAAATCGCCTGGGTAGGATCGACGTCACAGAGAGCCGCGCTAGGATTGATAGAAGCAGCGGGCGTCCGACAGGAACAGCATTGTAAAGGAGGGGTCAGTAGTGAGGAGTAAAACTGACGTCAGGAAAAGACCCCGCTGACATTGGTCAGAGTACGAGTGTGAGCCTGATTCCATTGGACACTTAGATAGAAGCCGCACTAGGATTAAAAGAGAGAAGGATTGTATGCGGGATTTTGATTTGACTGTTAGTGCAAGACGTACAGGTAGAAGATTTCAAGGGTTTGCAGAATACAATTTCTTGCACCATTCTTCAAGAATGTATGGAGAGAAAAGAAAGATGTCAATTTTTAAAAGAATAAAGAATTTCTTGTCAAGGATAAGCCTGTGTTGACTAGAGAGGGTATTACTATTCCACCACCAAAGACACCAGCATCTTTCATGATGATGGAGAGAGGATATCGAACTTGTGTATGGCTAGAAAACTGGGTAGAGTACACGAAGGACGATGGAGTGTTAGCATTTCCTAAGGATGGTACGTTTAATGGGAGGATTCTCCAGAATTTGAGACTGAAGATGAATGATTTAGAACTGAGACCTAGGTTAACTCAATATGAGGCTTTGGAAGAATGGGAGACTGAGTCATACGAAAGAGAGAAATGGAGAGGTGGAAGATATAGAGGATTCTTTCCAAGATACTTGCATGAGTCAAGAGAAGGACAAATGAAACAGTGGAGGAGAGCGATGGTATCGGAAGGGTTATATCCAGTGTTAATGGCTGCGGAACATTCTGGAGGAAAGTGTAAAGAGAAAACAAAACATATGCATTCGACAGGATATGGAGACTCAGATGATGAATTGTTAGAGGATATTTTAATTAAGAACCCACCACCATATCAAGAAGCAGCTAGTAAGGTTGTCCCAAGTGCGCCAGAAATGGGAATACCATTAACACCATAAATTTTACATGAGACATCATACAATAGAGTGTTGCAAGATAATGAGAGAGAAACCTTGAACAAAACTAGGGAGGAACTAATTCAAAGAATAGGTCAATTGAATTTAAATACGGAAGCTTTGACAGTACCCGTAACCATTGGTCCAGTAATCCCATTGTATGGGGATAATAAGGATACCCAGAAATCACAGCTTGGGACAGTTCCATTGAATAGTCCAAGAAAAGAGATTGTAATCGCGGATGACCAAGTTAGTGAAAGTGAGTCAGTTATTTCATTAATGGATCTCCCTATTGTGGAACCCAATGTGGAAACTCAAAAGAGAGCCACACCTATGAATTTGAGAGAGAGAAGACCTTTAGTTCCGCTTGGAACTTCGGGTACACCAATAGTTACCCCTGAAGATATAGAAAGGTGGGCTCAGGAAAGGGAAAATCAGATCACAAAACCAAAGATTTTAGATATTAGCCGATTGAAAGTGGAATTGGAAGAGATGATGACAGGATGTGTGGGCACAGAAAGATTAAATGTTTATAATGACAAAGAATTGTTGTTTTTATGTAAGAGTACAACCAGGAGAGCAAGGCTATTTCATGAAAGATTGACTGAAGTTGCTTCAGAGATTGGAATAGATATAAGGAAGTTGAAGTTGTTACAGAAGCCTTATCGAGTGGATTTTACTGATAAAGATTTAGAAAGTGTGAATGCTTCAGGAAAAAGGTTACAGATAAAAGAATTAATGAACATTTTACGGAAATGGGGAAACATTGATAAATGGAGGATTAGGTGGATAAGGAAGAAAGAAGAAGTACAGGCAAGAGAGGCAATAGCTGCATTTCCAGTGAGAGAAACAGGAAAAGTAGAAAGGTTGTGTCCAATGAGAGAGGTTCCTGGAGGAGGATATGTTCATGTCCCTTGGAGTAGACAAGATATTTTATCATTTACAAATGATTTTCCAAAACTGAGAGAAAAGCCAGTTGAGTGGTATAAACAGGTAGAAAGGTTTGTAAAGGTCTCAAAGGTGTTGCTGAAAGATCTGGATGGACTATTTGACATAGTAGTACCTGCTGATTTATGGGCAGAATGTAAAATCACAAATGATTGGCCTAATGAAGAGTATCCTAGAGATGCAAAAACAGGAGCACCGTCAGAAAAAGTGATGAAAAAGTATCATCAAGTGATTACATACTTGAAAGGGAAAATTCCTCCTAAAGAAACAGATTGGGTAAAAATAGATAGAACAACAGAGGAACCGAATGAATCTGTACATGCGTATTATGAGCGATTGTTGCAGTTGTTCAAGCAGTATAGTGGTTTTGAGAACATTGGTGACAAGGATATGGGACATTTTGTGTATCGGTTTGTATATGGCTTGAAACCGGAAATTAGTCAGATGATACAGCAGCACATGTTGTGCTGGCAAAGTAAAACAGTGGATGAGATTTTGAAGTACGCGAAATATTGCGGGGATGACATAGAGGCTAGGCGAAGGAAGCAGAAAGAGAAAATGATGTGGGCTCAAGTTAAATTGGCAGAACAGCAGGAAGAGAAGACAAATGAGCAGAATAGTAATCCAGTAAAAGAACAGAGTCAGACTAATCAAGGAACGAATGGTAATAGATTTAAAGGGTGAATGGACAGAGAAGAAGCGAAAAAGAAGTTCCCTTGTCATGTGTGCGGAAAACTTGGACACTGGAAGAACGAGTGTAAGAGTATTCAGAATAATAATAATAATAATGGGACAAATCAAAATTTAATCCCACAGATGCAGAATGAAGTACTATAGAATCAGCAGCAACAGGTAGTCACTCCACAATATCAGGTACCACCAGCTCCTATGCCATATTTTGTGAACCATCAAAGTTTCAGTTCGAACACCGGATTTCAAGGAGAAAGTGGTAAGAATAATAGAACAATTGCTCAATATTTTTTGCAGAATGATGCGGTATGTTCAGATGTTACACAATGACGCTGCCTGAGGGGGGAGGAAGAGGAGTGCGTGCTTGGCGCATCCTTGCCGGTAGATCAGTCAGGTCCATTTGTTGATGGGAGAGTAGAAGGTAAAGACATTACTTTCCTATTGGATACTGGTGCTACCAGGTCTACTGTGAGAACAGCAGACATCCCAAACCTACCCATCTCGGGAGAGACAATCCAAGTTGTAGGTGTATCTAACCAACAGATTAGAACACCAATCACAAAGCCAATGGAGGTGCACATTGGAAGCTTCAAAGAAATGCATCGATTTGTAGTTTGTGATTCTAGTCCTGTAAATCTGTTGGGAAGAGATCTTTTGTGCAAAATGAACTGCACGATCTATTGTACACCGGATGGTGTCGCTTTCCAAACCCTTGATGAAGATGTGGCATACAAGATGATGCTGGCCCAGCAAGGAACAGAAGTAAATTAAATGTTTTCACTGATAACTGAGAATGAATTACCAGAAGAGTTGAGAACCACAGTTAATCCAGAAGTGTGGGATTTTACAGGGAAAGACATTGGGCTAATGAAAAATATAGACCCAGTTAAAGTGACAGTGAAAGAAGGTGCAGTGTATCCAAATACCCGACAGTACAAAATGAGTCCAGAAGTAAAAGCAGGAATTATTCCAAAAATCGAACAGATGGTTAAACAAGGCATTCTGAAAGAAGTGATGGGTAGTCCCTGTAATTCACCAATAATGGGACTGAAAAAGCCTAGCGGAAAGTACAGAATAGTGCAGGACCTGCGAAAAATAAATAAGATTGTAATTCCCTGTTGTCCAATTGTGCCAAATCCAGCAGTGATTCTTTATCAGATACCATGGAATGCAGGATGGTTTACAGTAATTGATTTGTGCCAAGCGTTCTTTTCTATTCCTTTGCACCCAGACAGCCAATATTTGTTTACGTTTAAATTTGAAGATCGTATTAACGCATGGTGTCGTGTTCCTCAAGGGTACACAGAAAGTCCTTCAATCTTTAATCAGATTTTGAAAAAGTTGTTGGAATCATTGATTATGCCCAGAAATTCTGTTTTAGTTCAGTACATTGATGACCTACTGGTGGCATCAAAAATGCGAGAAGATTGTGTTACAGATACAATTGCGTTGCTGAACCATTTGGCTGAAGGAGGACACAAGGTGTCTCCAGAAAAATTGCAGTTCTGTCAACAAGAAGTAAGGTATCTAGGGCATAAAATAGAAAGAGGAGTTAGAAAAGTGACACCGGAGAGAATAAAAATAATCAAAGAAATGCAATTGCCACAGACTCAGAAAGAAATGAGAATGTTTCTGGGAGTGGTTGGATACTGCAGACAATGGCTAAATGGATTTTCTGTGTTAGCGAAACCATTGATACAGATGATTCGGAAACGAGCGAAAGATCCAATTGAATGGAATGACGACTGCATAGAGGCATTTGTGAGATTGCGAAATTGTCTGTGTGAGGCTCCTGCTTTGGGCATGCCAGACTATACAAAAGACTTTGCTTTATTTTGTTGTGAAAGAGAAAATTGTGCACTTTCAGTTTTAACACAGAGACATGAATCGAGTCGGCGTCCAGTGGCATATTTTTCAGCTACAGTGGACCCAGTGGCTTCAGCATTACCTGGCTGCTTAAAGGCAGTAGCTGCTACTTGTATGAGTCTGGAACAAAGTGAGTCGATAGTGATGGGACATCCAGTAAAAGTATTTGTTCCACACTCAGTTGAGATTCTTTTAACCAGAACAAGAACACAGCACCTGACCCCTAGTCGTTTGACAAAGTATGAAAGAGTAATTTTGAGTGCTGGAAATTTGACTGTGACAAGGTGTACGATTTTGAACCCAGCCACCCTATTGCCAGACCCCTGTGATGAAGAAGTAAAAGATGAAAATGATCATGATTGCTTAGACGTAACTGAATTATGCACAAAGCCCCGCCCAGATATAAGAGAGCCCTAAAAGAAGCAGATCATGAGTTATTTGTAGACGGCTCCTGCCTTAGGACACAAGAGGGAGGTCTAAGTGCTGCATATGCTGTTTGCAAAATTTCGGGGGTAATTGAAGCATCCTGTTTACCTGGGGTCAAGTCTGCACAAGTAGCTGAATTGGTTGCCTTGACAATGGCATGTAAAAAGGGGAAAATTGGAGAGTAACCATATTTACGGATAGTCAATATGGTTTTGGGATTGTGCATGACTTCGGCCAGCTCTGGATGCAGAGGGGATTTCTGACTTCTTCAGGGTCTCCAATCAGAAACAGCAAAAATGTAAAGGATTTGTTGGAAGCATTACAATTGCCAAAAGAAATAGCAGTTGTAAAATGCGCTGCACATCAGTCAGGAAATGACTATGTGACTGCTGGCAATAATTATGCTGACCAAGTGGCAAAATACTGCGCTAAAAATGTAGTAGCCATAAACAGAAAAATTGAAACGGGGGAAACCAGATGCCAACTTATGTACTTCTCAGTGCCAGAGACATGGGATGAGATTAGACAATTGCAGGAAGAAGTTGAGGAAAAGGAAAAAGAAATCTGGATAAAGGCAGCCTGTACTAAGAGACCACATGAGGAAGTATGGGTGTATCTAGATGGAAGACCAGTCATGCCAGATTGTTTGCTTTCAAAAATGGCAAGAGTATACCATGGAGCAACACACATAGGAAAAGATTCAATGATCAGACTATTCAGACAGAGCTGGTACAATCCGAAGTTCAGGGTAATCGCAGAGAGCCTTTGCCAAAGATGCTTAACCTGTCAACAGCAGAACCCAGGTAGAAAGACAGTGGTAAGCTGGGGAAAAATCGGAAAGGCAGAAGGACCCTTCACCAGATTACAGTTAGATTTCATTGAGTTACCCCCTTGCAACGGATTGAAATATGTACTTGTCATAGTGTGCCTTTTCTCAAGATGGGTGGAAGCCTACCCTACAAGAAGAAATTACAGTCTTACAGTTGCAAAATTGTTGGAGAGGGAGTTGGTGCCACGCTTTGGTTTTCCGGTCACTTTGGAATCAGATAGAGGCCCTCATTTTAATAATGAAATAATTCGATTAATCTGTGCTGCATTTAACATTGAACAAAAACTACACTGTGCTTATCGTCCAGAGGCTTCCGGAATTGTTGAACAAATGAATGGCACAATCAAGTCAAGATTGGGAAAGGTGTGTGCATCCACAAAGCTGAAATGGCCAGATGCATTGCCTCTTGTGCTAATGGGTCTCAGAAGCATTCCAGACAGGAAGACAGGAATGAGTCCACATGAGGTACTCATGGGAAGAGCCATGAGACAGGCATTTATTCCTGGAAATAAAGTAATGAGTATAACTGATGATCTGGTATTGGACTATTGCAAAGGATTGGCTGAAATGATGCGTTCTATCCCTCATCAGGTTGGAGAAGACGCAGTTGAAAGACAGCCAGATCAAGCGCATGATTTGAATCCTCGAGATTGGGTACTAGTGAAGAAGCACGCAAGAAAATCGTGTCTAGCACCAAGGTGGGACAAACCAAGGCAAGTCATACTAGTCACTACCACAGCAGTGAAGTGTGCAGGTTTGCCCAATTGGATTCACGCTAGTCATACCAGAAGAGTACCGAGCCCATTAGATCAACAAGAGCCACCACTGACTGAGCAAGCTGAAGCATCAGGAGTTGTAAGCTGTGAAATAGAAGAATCTAGACTGATAGATTCTGAAAGACAACCATATGAGGAGCAGCCCGAGCTGAGTCAGGAAGAATGGATCCCAGTGATTTAAGTAATTGATGATGCCATTGAGACCAGAAGAAGAACAGAACTGAAAAGACAAGAAAGTAGTCAGGAAGAGATAGAGGAAGAAGAACACACTCAGGAGAAAACAGAAAAAGACATAAACAAACCTGAGGAGGGAAAAAGAGAAGAACACGTTCAGGCAGAAGAAGAAAAGTTTGAATTTAGACCTGAACAGGACCAGATAGAGTTAGAAAAACAAACTCAGGCAGAAGAAGAAAGATTTGAAGTAAGACCTGAGCAGGATCAGACAGAATTAGAAGAACAAGCTCAGGAAGAAGTAGAACAGAAAACAGTAGAACCTGAGCAGGAAGAAGCAAAAGAAGGTACAAGCACAGAAAATAGAGAAATAGAACAGATTGTGACCAGAATAAATGAAATAAAACGAACTTTACAAGGAGATAAGGAAGGAGAAAAGGCAGTACAAATCAAAAGAGTCAGAAAAGGGGACAATTGGCCAACTGGAGTAAAGAAACTAAAATATCACCTGAGGAAATCTGAAAAGAAACCAGAACAAGTGAATGAAATCACAAGTCAAACAAGATCTAAGCAAACATTAGCAAAAATAACTCGAAGAAGTCCAAGATTGAGAAACTTAAACAGAAGATACAAAGCTCCAGAGTGGACGTACGTCATTCTTGAAGAATTTGAATCTCTGGATTTGACTGATGAGACAGAAGAAGTCCATATTGCACAAATTGACGAAAGCCAATTGAAACCTCCTTAAGAATAAAAAGACAAAAGACTGTAAAAGAGAAAAGATAAGAGAAAAGAAATTTTCTCGGAGACAAAATGGCCGACAACGAAGTTAGCGGAAAACTAAAATGTGGAGTTAAAAGAAAGTGTCTTAAATTTTGTTTTTGTAGTATTTTATTAGCAATATTAGGATGGTTATTCCTAACAGTAGGGGTACCTTTCATAATGGAAACAAGTGACAAAAATAATACAGATACTAATGTTGAAATAGATCAATTAAGAGAAACTAAAATAGAAATAGGAGTGGAAGATGAGATAAATTATCATAATGAGTCAGACTATAATACGTCCTCTAATGTGTTTGTCAAATTATTATTTCAGTATGTTAGCACCATGCAAATTAACAACTGTATGTATGCATGAAGA
Source organism: Calotriton arnoldi (assembly GCA_963921515.1). NCBI lineage: Eukaryota > Metazoa > Chordata > Amphibia > Caudata > Salamandridae > Calotriton > Calotriton arnoldi. The sequence goes on along the minus strand of CAWUFW010004233.1, from coordinate 290,682 downwards.
TGCCCGCATCAGTATCAGAAGGGATGACATATCACCATATACCTTTAACGTATGGAGTATCATGTAGTATTTTGTCAAGTTTATTTTACACTACAGGGAGATTGCAGTATTTTAATTCTAACTTAGATGTAATATTTCCTGAACTTCCTATTAGAAAGAATATGAATCCAGTAGTTAGTTGTAAAAATGCACGATTTATGGGTGAATTTTTCATAACAATGAGTTCAATAGATTTAGTTCAGGCACATGAAGATAATTTAACATGTACATTAAGAAAAGAAGAAAAGGAATTTTTAGATTTAGTAGAAGAAAGGAGACAGGATTTGATAAAGAAGGCAACTACACAGAAAACCCATGTACCTCCATGGGTTGGGAAGGAGGGAATCTATGCAAGTGGCAAGGCTCATGCTGCGATGTCCCTGGACTTTGTGAAAAGGGGAAAATTCTGCCTCCATAGATTAAAGACAGAGTTTAACAATAATTTCATTGATTCCAGTGAATGTGAACATAACTTCCTAATATTAGGAGGATGGGGACTAAAAGGGGGAACTAATCCTGTGTTTCCAGGAGTGTATTATGTTTGTGGGAACAATGCCTATTACAGGTTACCTGCAAGATGGTACGGAAGCTGTTATTTTGGAATAGTTTTTCCAAAAATTTACCATGTAGATAAAATCAGTGGAACCAATGGAAATTCTAATGGACTAACACGAAAAAGAAGGGCTAGTTTTTCTGAAATTGTAGGAGATATTTTTAGTGCACTGATACCCTCAGTTGGAGTCATTCTAAATTCACAGAAAATGTGTAAGTTATCAACCATAGTTGATCGTCTTTCTACAGATACTGCAGGAGGATATTTAATGATTAACACAGAAATGGTTGCAATTAGATCAATGGTTTTGCAGAACCGTCTTGCTCTTGACATATTATTGGCAAAAGAAGGTGGAGTTTGTGGCATGTTGAAAGTTCAGCATTGCTGCACTTATATTCCGGATAAGAGCAGAGAAATTAAAGTATATATTGAAAATATTAGGAGAATGCATAAAGATTTGACCCAACTGGAAGTTGACAGTGTGTGGAGAAGACTAACAAAAAGTATAACATCAATAGGGAAATGGTTTGTTGGGTTTGGGAGAAGTTTTCTAGGTCAAATAATGATACCATTAGTAGTGATAATAACAACAGCAATATTAATAATGATTACATATAGATGTTGTAGAAAAGGTACGAAAGGAAAAGTACACTTGAACAGAAGAGGAAAGGGACAGACACGTAAAAGGAAGTACGAAGAAATACGCTTGGAAGAAATGAAAGGGAGATTATATAAGACGATGCGAGATTTAGAAGGAAATGAGATAGTTGATGGAAGGTTGGGAGGCCAAATAGAGAAAACTGAGAAGTGCTAAAGTTGATATCTGGGATGGATTGGAATTTTGCTTAATATGCCATCAGAGAGGGGATTGATGGAGCAAGGTCTCGGACACGAAATTTGCTCGGAAGCAATCTCCTCGATTTAACTTACTAGCGAATTACTAATGACATGTGTCGTGATTAATAATATGCATTTTTCATTATACGCGGGAAAAGAATGAAGCTTGCTTTTGTGTTTACTAACTGCAAATAACACGGACGTAGGACTAGGACGCATTTAACATGGGATCTTTTCTGCGCATGCGTCTACTGCATCTACGTAGTATGACGTACTTTCGCTTGGAGGGAAATTCTGGCGCTTGCGCAGAGAGCTATAAAATGGCCGCTTGAAAGCTCACATGCATGGCACCTGCTTCCTGAAATTAGAAATGGATTTATAACTAACGCAAATGCAGAGAGAGAAATAACAAATGGTATGGGATAGAGTAGAGGTTGGAGGTATACAGCGAAACCATTTATTTTTGAGAATAACATTTCTCTTTTTGACTTTATTATTAGTGCATATTTGGGCCTGTTAAAGTTGTCTGAGTCGAATAAACCAATATGGCGCGACGCATGCGCCCTGAGACGAAAGCCTGGGAGATGACTAAGAATTTGACACGAATCCAAGGTCGGCGGAGATGTGCCCTGGGAACATGAGGGTGAACAGTTCATATGAAGGAACTTATTCAAGACATCAGTTACAAATGTATTTAATAAAGTTTAAAGATGTATGGGAAAGGAAGGGCGGAATAAAGTTTGATGGGAGGAGTTTGGAAAACAATGGTTAAAAGGGAATATATGAAAATAAGTGTGGTGTGATGATCATCCCCCCCCCCAGCCGTCCAATCAGAAGTTAGTATTCTGTGCAAATGAAACATTAATGGGTGGTACATGCCTATGGAAGGGTATAATTGAGGTAGTTTAGTTAGAAAAAGGGTCGAAGCTGATGGGCACGCGCTGGAGAGTGATCTGGGGAAAGTCACGAAGAAGCTTTGATGCGTGTTGAAGGAGCTTGACAACGGGGGTGTTCTGGGCTGGTGCTCTGAAAATCTGATGAAGAAATCGAATGCAGAATTATCTACCGGATTTGGGTGGGTTTAGAAGGGTAACTGCGGAAGAACCACGAGGAGGAAGAGAGTGTCAGAGAGGGGTGCAATGTAATGATCGGTAACTAGTGAGGTGAGGTATCCTGTCCTGATTTCCTGTCCTGAAGCCTTTGTCTCCTGATCTGTCCTGGGAGGCCTTTACCAGCCCTTTGGCCAGAGGGTTGGTCTTCACACCATACTTTGGTAACTATGAGATTCATCGTTTGATAACTGCTCTTCTGTCTCTATCCTCTCCTTTCTGAGCAGAGTTATTGTGTGGATCTGAATTGATAAAAGTTTAACTGTGAGATTTTGAATTGGCACTCCCGCGAATGAGGATGTTTGTACTGAAACACTTTGAGATGGTTCAAAACCCCTAAATTTAGATAAAGATTTTTAAACTTATTGAGTCTGTCATTATTCTTATTTATTAAGGAATGCATAATAAGTTATGTCAATTATCGCCATCAACTAGTTTTACCTAACTGGTCCATTGACCAGAGGAAAGAACTGTTTGATCAGCAGAAGGTTTAGTTAAAGAAGTAATAACTAGATCTTGAGGTATGAGTAACATATAAAACTAATAAACTCCAGTGGTTTACTTAGAGCGCAGCGTAAGCGAGTTGTATGGGCCCAAGAGAGTATATGATAATAGAGTATCTATTATTAGTAGACCGCTGGATCACTAGGGTTCAAAAACTACAGCTAGGCACTTTGCAAAAAAAGGGTAATTTTTCACTGTGAAAATGTGGTGTGTCCACGTTGCATTTTTGGGCCGTTTCCTGTTGCGGGCAATAGGCCTAACCACACAAGTGAGGTACCATTTTTCTCGGAAGACTTTGGGGAACGCGGGGTGGGTGGAATTTTGAGGATCCACGCAGATTCCAGAACTTACCACCACAGAAATGTGAGGAAAATGTGGTTTTTTTGGACAAATTTTTAGGTTTGCAAGGGATTCTGGGTAACAGAACCTGGTGAGAGCCAGTCAAATCACCCCATCCTGGATTCCCTGGGTGTATAGTTTTAAAAAATGTATAGGTTTGCTAGGTTTCCCTAGGTGCCGGCAGAGCTAGGGTTAAAAAACTACAGCTAGGCACTAGGGTCATTTTTCATTGTGAAAATGTGGTGTGTCCACGTTGCGTTTTGAGCCGTTTCCTGTCGCGGGCACTAGGCCTACCCACACAAGTGAGGTACCATTTGTATCGGGAGACTTAGGGTAACCCAGGATTGTAGAGCAACTGTTATTACCTATTGACTTTCGATGCATTTCTGCCTTCCAAATGAAATACAATGTGTAAAAAAGAAGTCATTTTGAAAAATGACCTATAATTCTCATGCTAGTATGGGTACTCCCAATTTCGGAAATGTGCAAATATCTACTGTTTCTAAACTCTATATTTTGTTCCCATTTCAGAAATACATAGGTGTCTTTCATACCGATTTTTCCATGTAAACATTATCCCAGAATAATTGCCATATATGCGGTACATAATAAAAAACCATTGCAAGACGCTGCTCAGTTATTGGGTCTGGGTTCGTCGGGTTCTTGGTGAACCTACAAGTCCTATATATCCCCACAACCAGAAAGGTCCAGCGGATGTAACGGTATATTGCTTTCAAACAGCTGTCATAATTAGAAGAAGTTACAGGTGAAAACGTTGACACAAATGGCTGTTTTTTTCAACTAATTTTCAATTTTTCCTATATTTAACTGTTAGTTTCTATAAAGAAACCTTGAAGGATCTACACAAATGACCCCTTGCTGAATTCAGAATTTTGTCTACTTTTCTAAAATGTATAGCTTTCCTGGATCCATTATTGCTTTCATACCCATTTCTACCATTAACTGGAAGAAGGTTGAAAGCACAAAAAATTGCAAAAATAGGCTATATCCCGGTAAAATGCCAAAACTGTGTAAAAAATTTGTTTTTCTGTCAAAAGTCTGTCATTCCCTAAAAGCTGGGAAAATGTTGATTTCAGCCCCACAAACCCTTTTTTGATACCATTTGCAGGGAAAAAACCAGACACTTTCATTTGCAGCACTTTGTTCCCATTTTTCCCCAAAAAAACAAAATGTAGCTGTATTTTGGCTAATTTGTGGGTCCCCTCCAGGGGAATCCACAAACCCTGGGTACCTTTAGAATCCCCATGATGTTGGAAAAAAAGGACGCAAATTTGGCGTGGATACCTTATGTGGTCAAAAAGTTACAGGGGCCTAAGCGCGAACTACCCAAAATAGCCAAAAAAAGGCTTAGCACAGGGGGGGAAAGGCCTAGCAGCGAAGGGGTTAAGTAGATATATGTAAATATATATATTAATTAATATATATTTGTGTTTAACTCTTTTAAATTAAGTTAATTTGTTATATTTTTTAAAATATATATTAAATATATTTTATTTTTATATATTTAATATTTATTATTTTATTATATATATATATTCAAAAAATATATTTAATACAGCTATATTATTGACATCGATATTTTTTCGATATTTTTGTACTTACCATTATAAGTATACAATGTCGATATTTTTGACATCAATATTTTGGTCACAATATTTCTGTAAGGAGATATTTTGTCTGTCGATATTCTATCAGTGAACCCTATATACTATGGAGGCCAGCACAATTTAATTTCCTTACAAAAATAGCTAATTTAACTAATGTAAGTCGGTAATTTTGACAGCTAAAACATGGTTGAGGGAAATGTCAGATGAGAGCGCTTCAAATTTGTGGGAGGTAACAAAACAATGACAAATAATAAATCGAGGCAGCTTGTTTGAGTAAGAACCTCATTCTTTAAAAAAATGAGTTCATCTGGATCCAAATGTGTACAACACAGCATAGTTTGAGATTTACTCATATGTTCTGGTTGCAGCTAACTTTTTTTATCCTACACCCCTGCTAATTTTTAAAGCGTTCCCATTCCTTTTTCAACATACAATGGCATTTACTTCTGCCTTTGACAGGAATGTCAAGGGTGAAAAGGAGTCAGTAATTGGTTAATTAATGATAACATACAAGTACGTTTGATGGTGAATACAATCTTCCAGGGCATTCCAACCCTGTATAGCCCACTACCCAGAAATTACTCACACAAGATCTGGTGTCTGAGTAAATGTAAATGTATTTACGGATGCAGAACCATCTTCCTGAATTTAAACGGGTTATTTCGCTCATAAATGAAGATAGTCAAGTGTGTACATCTAACGTTTATGTGCAAATCGCTTCTTAAAAGATGTATGAAATGTTTGCTCCTTCGTATCAATGTCTTCTTGTCTCTACATGTAAGTGAAAAATAGAATAAGTACTTCAGCCATGATCAGCTACTCATGGACCTAGTGAACATCATCACAAGAGAAAGACCCAAAGCCTCAAAACGTTATGTAGGTTATGAGATCCTATGAGAAGCCTTGGACACAAAGGGGCATATTTACAAGCCCCTATCGCCACAGGAACATCACTTTCAACAACATTCCTGTGGCGATATAGGCTTCGCCTTATTTACAAGGTGGCTTTAAGCCACTTAACGTGGCTTAACACTGCCTAGTAAATAAGGCCCCCTTTCATGCTACACTTAGGGACCGATTCCGATGTCGGACGGACCGGAGTCCGTCCGACATCGGTCAGGAACTGTAACCGACCGACCTCCTGTCGTCGGTTACAGACCTGCAAGTAGGATGCGACTGAACCCTGTTCGGTCGTAATCCTATACTTAACAATGGGAGCATGCATTCCGAACAAAATGCATGCGCGCATTGTTAACTGCAGAGGTGCAGTTCATCCCTGAACCCTGTGGCGGGCACCTCAAGGTGCCTGCCACCGGATGCAGGGATCAACAGGGGGCCACCATAGGTGCCCCCTAGGCTGCCGTTCGGCGGCCTCGCACCCATGGGGGCCCTACTGGGGGCCCCCAAAGACAGTTTCCCACTGCCCTTTTGTGCCGGAAAGACTGCCACAAAAAGGCAGTGGGAAACTGCCATCGAACTCCCTCGGCCGAAAAGAGGCGGCCGGGGGAGTACTGAAGGGTTTCCGGATGGCCCGTCGTAAGCCATCCGGAAAACCGAGTAGGATTCCTTCCGACCGAGCCCATCAGAATGGTTCAGTCGGAAAGGAATCCGAACGGCACGTTCCGATGTGGGCAGGAGGGCTCTGACCGACGGTCGGAGCCCTTCCTGCCGACATTGGAATCGGGCCCTTAGCGTGAAAGGGGAGGGCAATAGGTGATGCAGTGGGCATTCTGCTGCAACACCCATTGATTTTGACTCTGTCCCCTATTTACAAGGGTGGTGTGGTTACATGGTGAAACGAGGAAAAATGCTTTATTTCTTCTAGTTTTTGCTGTTTTGATGTTTGCTGCATTGTGCAGTACACATAGAAACAGCAAAACGCCATTAATGTTTGTTTATGTGCAGGAAGGTGTCCCTTCCTGCACACAATCATTAAACAAATAATGATTTGCATCTTCTATGTGCACATGCACACATAGAAGTTACAAATCACCATTTGTGATTGTTTATGCACATAAACAATTATTCCCTCAACGCAGGCACTCTTGCACTATGGTGCAAGGGAGTCTGCTTTGACACTAGGCAGCTTAATTTAGTGCAAGCGCTAGGGAAAACGCAAGGATGTGCTGTATCTTTGTAAATACAGCGCATCCCTGCATCTTTGGAACGGCGGAGCGTGGCATTAGCATTTTGTGCTTAACGCCAATGCCATTCCCTTGCGAATATGCCCCAAAGCTGCTTGCAGTTCTTGGTGCCATGGAGACTGTAGGACTTTCCATTTCATAGGAAAGTGCCATAGGATAATACAGGTCCAGGGTGATGTGAATGCTACAGAGTTTCTCATTAAATGCTCAGTTTTCTAGTGGAAGCAACGGGTACAACCTTTGATAGCCATTGGGGAGCACAAACAGGGCTGGGCGTATTAAATACCCCTTTCAAATAACTGGGTAAATTCAGGAAACTTCATCCTTGTTTAGAACAGGCAAATTTACGGACTTGCTCTGGCATCATTGAGGAACAGTTTAAGGTTTCCGACCCACGTATGGTTTAAATTTTCTGTTCCAAGATATGCTAAAGCTGTCTGCAATCCTCTGCGCAACCGCAAGTAAGAGGTGGTGGTGTGGAGGGCATGGGCAGTACAAAGTGCATGTATTGGAGAAAGTGCACATGCATGGAGATCCTGTACAGCAGGGAAACAACATTGCTGTGCGCAGAGCTAAAAGGGACCACCTTCCACGAGGTGAAGCCAGGAGCAAAGGGGCTTGGAACTTTGCCTGTGCGATCTCAGAGCAAGGGACGACTGCAATCAGTTCTAGTTGACCCACTATCAGAGGCCCATCAAAGCAGCAATAATGATTTGCCGCTCCTGTGAAGGCCCACTAAAGATGCCTATTTTAACTCTTCATAAATTTCACTTCTCAAAGATTGAGAAGTTTAAAAAACTATTTGAAATTGCGAGGTTGGTGACGTGGCGGCACAATGTTCTATGAAATGTATGACTCCATTGATTTTTTTGATTTCAGTATGAATTACCACCTATAGTAGTTGATTAAGATGGTTAAAATATATATATTCTATCTCATTTTACTGCATAAAGAGCATTCCTAGTGCAAACACAATCCAAACAATGGAAAAAGGAGGAATTTATTACTGAAAAAAATGAAAAGCACAAATATGAGATAACATTTACATGAATCAACTGAAATAAGTCTACATAAATTCAGAAATCTAAATTGTGAGCCAACTTAAATTTCTTGGTGTGTGGACCAAATGTGTGATTTTAAGGATTTTACAGGTATGCTATAAACACTACAGAACTTGGACAAAAGTGGTTTTATTCAAGAATCAGAGATATACCCAGTAGATAAACCTGCTTGAGAAACAGCAAGAAAACAACAGGCAATAAAATCGATCTCTAGTTAAAAAAAGACTATAAAGTAGAATTCTCTTCAAATTAGATGGTCGATTTTTACCTTTGCTTGCACTGATCATTTGCAGCACCATCTCAGCAGCACCCCTGTCATGCAGTCTGGCTTGCTGGTATAGAAGCTTCTGTTTTTCCACTTCTTTTTCCTGAACAAAAATATAAGTCATTTAATTGATATCCTTGCATAACCATTAAGTCATTGCAATAACATGCAGTCTTGTTATGTACTATGCACAGTATTCGCTTTTGCAGCAAGCTTTTGTGACCGACCTAGCTTTAATGGACATGAGACTGGGAGATTTTTCCTGTAAAGAAAGAAATCTGATGCCTGCAGTAACGACCCATGCTGACTGGCACACAGGGCAGTTGTATGCATTGTCAAGGAGTTGCGCTACAGCACAATCATGCACAATCTCGCAGAACATAATCAGATTTTTGAGCCTCAGGGTTTATCGTTAGCTTGTGTACAGAAAATAAAAGATGGGCATAGTTTGTTTCTGATGCCTGAACAATGAAATCGAGCTCCTTTGAGAGATGATACAGGGATATTCCTGACCTTGACAAATTTGCATCATCTGTTTCTCTGTTGTACTCGCAGATCATTTGCATCAATCTATGTTTGGGGGTGCACCTTGCAGCGTCTTGGTCTTATCACCTGCACATGCTTCCCTTCAGGCCCAGAGGGGAAATAGGCTACCTAGACAATTTAATGTAATTACTTGCAGGCCAGTCCTGCTGGAAGGCCGGTAGGGCTGAGGTGGAGTCAGTCACATTTATAGCTTATGCTTGATTTGTAACTCACCCCTTCCTAGTCCTAATAGGCAATATACAGTAGATTAACTACTGACATATTTCCACGTCTTCACATCTAGCCACCTTCGATGAGAACAGAAACATTGGTTAGTCTGCTGTAACATGAATTAATAGGAGAAGAACACACACATCACTGTGAACATGAGAGTGCCTATAGGCTGGTGTCATGGTGCATTTGCTTTATAAACAAAGGGGCATATTTACAAGCCCCTTGCCCCACATTTTGCGATGCAACAGTGCACAAACCACTGAATCATATTTAATAGGCCACGCAAAGCCACTTTGCATGGCTCTGAATGGACGCATAGATGTGGAGTAAGGCGCAGCAGAGCAAATCTCTGCATTGCCTTACTCTGCCTTAGGGAAGCATTCCATGGGCGTTGCAGTGAGTGTTCCCATGCAACACCCATGGATTTTAAAGCATCCCCAGACTTACAAGACTATGTAAACCTGGGGTTGCACCAAAACCTTATGCTGCCCCAGGGAAGGCACAATCGAGGAGGTATAACTTAATTTCTCTTCATTTTGTCTCCTTTCTATGTGTACTGCATTCTGCAGGACATAGAAAGAGGAAAAGCCTCCCAGGATTGTTTTTTGCACAAAAACAAACCTGCATGCGACGCAGGCACCCTTGCACCCTGTTGCAAGGGTGCCTGCATTGGCACTAGGCTGTTGAAATGGTGCCAGTGCACGGGGAAAGGAAAGAAATGTGCTGTATGCCATAGAAACGGTGCATTCTTCCCCTTTTCAGTTTGACAAAGGGCAGTAGCGTCAAATTCCCATAAATATGCCCCAAAGTATTTTGACCATTAGAAGTGGGAAGAAATTAGTTATATATAAAGCACAAACTTTAAATGTGACATACACCAGGACGTTCGCGACCCACCAAAAATTGACTCGTGACCCACAGTTTGGTAAATGCTGCAATAGAGGCAATGCCACTATTTTAGAAAGTATGGTACCCTTCCACGCAGTTTTCTGCATGAAAGGGGCGTGCAATGGGTGGTGTTGTGGGCATTCCACCACATTGCTTCTTGATGCTGCACCATATTTACAAGGATATGTAAATCTGAGGCAGCGCCAAAAAATAACACAATGCAAAAGCAGGTGTTAGATTTTCACAACAAGAAAAAATACTTTTATTTCTCCTTGTTTTTGCTTTTTCTATGTGTGCCGCATTCTGCAGCACACATAGATGAGCAATATACCATTAATGATTGTTTTTGTGGAGGAAGGTGTCCCTTCCTGCACAAAACAATCATTAGATAATGGCCATTTACTACATCTAAAAGTAGCAAATCCCAAATGCAGCACAGAGAGAAGTAGCAAATTTCCACTATTGATTGTTTATGTACAGGAAGGGAAACTTTCCTGCACATAAACAATCATCCCTGCAATGCAGGCACCCTTGCACTATGGCGCAAGTGTGTTTGTGTTTGTGCTAGGCAGATACTTTTAGTGCCAGCACAAGGGAAAACACAGGGGTGCGCCATATGCTTGTAAATAAGGTGCATCCCTGCCTTGAAATGATGCAGCATGGCACTGCAAAATGTGTTGGATCACAACAGCTTGCGTTCTATCATGCAAGAATGCAAGCTGCCCCTCTGGCCTGATAGCCAGACTTCGACTCCCGCTTCACAAGACTCTCCTAGACCCTCCTCGCCGCCAAACTACACCTCCAAGCAGCCTCCACTGCTAAGAAGAGAGCCTGGTTTGGCTCCTGCTGGTGTTGCCCCTGTCGCTCCCACCTCATAGCCAGACTTCGACTCCCACTTCGCGGGACTCTCTTAGACCCTCCTCGCCACCGGACTACACCTCCCAGCAGCCTTTGCTGCAAGGAAGAGAGCCTGGATTGGCTCCTGCTGGTCCTGCCCCTGCCCCTCCGGCCTCATAGCCTGACTTCCACTCCCTTACGCAGACTCTCCTAAACCCTCCAAACTACACCTCCAAGCAGCCTCCACTGTCAGCAGTGCCGGGGGGTAGACAGGTACAAGGATGGGCCCATACATGCCTGTCAGAGCTCAGAGGAGGCAGGGCTGGGCCACCCCTCTTCTGCCTGATCCCGAGCTTAAGGTACTGTACCCCCGTGGCCTTTCCCCTGCACTGGCTGCTGTCCCTGCCCCAGTGCTGCTCTCTGTCCGTGCACCTGCACTGCCTGCTGTCTCTGCCCCTGCGTTGCCTATGGCCCCTGTGCTGCCAGCTGTCGCTGCCCTGCCTGCTGGCCCTGTGCTGCCTGATGTCCCTGCCCCTGCACTGCTCCCTGGGCTGCCTGCAGTCCCTGCTCCTGCGCTGCCTGCAGCCCCTGAGCTTCCTGCTGTCCCTGCCCCTGGGTTGACTGCTGCACCTGCACTCCCTACTGTCACTGCGTCTGCGCTGCCTGCAGCCCCTGCGCTGCCCGCTGTGCCTGTCCCTGTGCTGGTCCCTGTCCCTGCACCTGTACTGCCTGCTGTCCCTACCCCTGCGCTGCCTACGGCCCCTACACTACCTGCTGATCCTGAGCTGCCGGTGGCCCTGCACTGCCTGCTGTCCCTGCCCCTGTGCTGCCTGCTGTCCCTGCCCTGCTAGCTGCCCCTGCCCCTGTGCTGCTTGCTGCCCCCACATTGCCAGCACTAGGACCTCCTACCAGGACCACTAATGGAGGCCGCCACAGGGCAATGCAGTGGACGTGTGCAACAGGTGCGCCACCAACGCATTGCCAGTTGGACAATGCCCAGTGCCAGGACCCCTAGACCTCCCACCACCCGAGGTACACCACCAAGGAACTCCTGGACACTGAAACGACTGTGTCAACTCCTCCCCATGTTCCACCAAAGGTCTCTTCACCTGCTGACACTGCCACTTCTCCTGCGACACAACCTACGAAAGATCCCACACCATTCTAGCCCACAAAATCAAGAACACCTTGCCACCATTCCATTGTATACTGCCCAATGTCCGATCACTCTGCAAACATGCCCCGAAATCGGGGACATCATCACCACCCTCTCCAGGGGTATTGCCTTCATCACCAAAACGTGGCTCAATCCTCCTCAAACCCTGCATCACCACTGACACTTCCGGAGGCCACAAGATGATACACCATGACCGCACCAAGACACAAGGCGGAGGCATCGCCATCATCTTCAAGGAAACTATCAGATGCACCATCATTAGCGACGACCCTACTTCTCTCATAGAACACTTCAACTTCCTAATAAAAACTGACGTGAAGACCAAGATAAGAGGCGCCCTCACCTAAAGACCCCCGGGACCCCGAGCAACATTCTGCGACACCATCCCCAACATCATTGCCCCCGAGCAATCGACTCTCACCACTACATCCTACTCAGCGACCTCAACTTCCACATTGATGAACCCAACGACGCCAACTCCATCACACTCCTGGAAAACCTGAACAACATCAGCCTCGCCCAACTGGTCACCGAACCCATGCACAAAGCCGGACACACACTCAACTCCATTTTCACATCCACGTACAGAAATAAATACTGACCAGAGATAATTAAGACACAATTACTAGTCTTAAAACATTATCCACTCATTGTTTTTAAAATATACCCTGGGCCACTGGGAATAAAGTAATTATCAGTTAGAATCCCAGAGGTATTTTTATATTACACCACTTCATCACATTCACAAAAAAACAAAAAACCAGCTCCACTGTAACCAGGTGTCGCAGCACAGCTGAGTAGCATTCGGCTTCAGCTGGGGACCCGATGATGAAGCATGACACCAACTAGGTTGGTGTGTGAGGGTTCTTTTAACAAATCTTTGTGGTGCCAGACACTACAGTGTTGGATAGCCATTTAGATTGGTCCGTCCAAGTTGTTTTTCTATACTTACCAAGGGACAAGGACGGCCCGCTCACGGTCCTAGCTCTCCCATTTGTATTCCCAGAATTAAATACAGCCATATCACAGAACTCACCTGGACTGACCATACTATTGTACACTTTACCATCAACGATGCCCAGGATATCATCACCAGGCATCAGATCTCCTCCCACCGCAGCAGGAGCAAGGTCACCGAAACTCAGTGGGCACAGGCCCTCACCACCTCTCAACCCAAGCCTTCAAAAGACCTCAACACAGTCGTCCAGAAGTAGTTTGCCGCCTAGATCCCAGACAGCGCTGACAGAGCTGGTAGACGCCAGAACTCAGGCCCACCAAGCGCAACTGCCCCCAACTGGAGAAACAATGGTGCCGACAGAGCACCTGACACAACAGCCCTCAGCCACTATCACTGGCACATCTAAGAAGCCAAGAAAGCAGCCATCACCACTCGCATCGACTCCGCGCCCAGCCACACAGAGGAACCCTTCAAAATAGTTAAAGAATTCTCCAGCCCAACAGTCATATAGAACACCTTCCACCCCTCCCAAGAACCCTGCGACACCCTGGCAAACTACTTCCACAGCAAGATCATCTACAACAATTTCTACATCCATCCCGCCATCCTCATCCCTGATGTCCTCAACCAACCAGCAAACACCAGCCAAACCATCGCCACCTGGGCCCCGCTCACTGCCCTCACCACCTCAGCCATCATGTCTTCAATCCACTCTGGGGCGCCCACCGCCCCCTGCCTCACCACCTCTACAACCTTGCAATGAGCCCTATCAGTACGCAACTCACCAGTATCCTTAACACCTCCGCTGACCCCAATGATCTAAAAAATTATCGGCTGACCTCCCTGCTCCCCTACCGGGCCAAAGCTCTCAAGAAAGCCATCAACCAGCAGCTCACTGAATTCCTGGAACAAAACCACCTACTGAACGCCTCTCAATTAGGATTCTGTGCCAACCACAGCACTGAGACTGCGCTGATTGCCGCCACTGACAACATAAGAACACTCCTCGACCGTGAAGAAACCGTGGCCCTGATCCTCCTCGACCTCTCTGCGGCATTCGACACAGACTCCACAACTTGGGCATACATCAAACCTCCATCAAATGGATATCCTCCTTCCTCACAAGACACACACAGAGCATACAACTGCCTCTCTTGACCTCCACACCCAAAGACATCATATGCAGTGTACCACAAGGATCACCCTCAGCCCCACCCTATTCAACATCTAAATGACCCCCCCTCGTTGATGTCGTCAGATCCCACGGACTCAACATAATCTCCTTCGCAGATGACACTCAACTGATGCTCTTGCTCACCGAGGACCCCTCTACTGCCAAAACCAACTTCTGAAACGCCATGACCAACGTAGTCGAATGGTTGAGAGACAAACTCCTCCAACTCAACTCCGACAAAACCAAAGTGATGATCTTCAGGAAGAACACCTTTGTATGGGACCACAGCTGGTGGCCTGCAGAACTCTGACCCACACACACAGCAACCGACCATGCAAGAAATCTCAGAATCATCCTCGACAACCAACTGACCATGAAACTGCAAGTTACCACAGTCACCTACTTCTGCTTCCACACTCTTCACATGCTCCGCAGAATCTTCAGAAGTATTCCAAAAAACACTAGAAAGACCATCACCCATGCCCTCGTCACCTGCCGCCTCGACTACTGCAATGCTATCTACACCGGCATCTCCACCAAGGTCCTCAGAAGACTCCAGACCATACAGAACGCTGCAGCCAGACTCATCCTGGACCCCCCCAAATGAACACACATCGCCCCCTACCTGAGAGAACTCCACTGCCTCACCATCCAGAAAAGATGCCAGTACAAGATCCTCACCCACGCTACGAGGTACTCCACAACCTAGGACCTGCCTACCTCAACCACCGACTAAACTTCCACCAACCCGCTAGACAACTGCGCGCCTCTTCACTCAACCTCGCACAAACTCCCTGCATCCGCTGCAGCGGTCGGTGCTCCTTTTCCTACATTGCTGCCTAGATCTGGAACAACCTTCCACCCCAGCTCCGTACAGTGCTCTCGCTGGCAGTCTTCAGAAAGAGACTCAAGACCTGGTTCTTCAACAGAGACACAGATCCCAGATACCCCTAGGGGTGACAGTGTTGTGCTTTACAAATACTGTTTGACTGATTAATACAATGAACTGCAGAACATATGTTTGTGGATAACCACCCCACTTAGGAAAACTCTAGGAGAAAACAGTAAAGTAACGGATAGAAATACTATCATGAACCAGTGATCAGATGTCATAGCCTAAAGATAAAAAAGGACCAAATCACTAGAAGGAGGATATAACTCTGTGTTTTCGTTCAATTAAAGATTAATCTCACATTGTGAAATGTATGGATTCCTCTCTCCAAAAGCTTGAATCACTATCTACTAAAGTAAGAATCCTGGTAAAAACATTTGTTCCTACCTCCAGCATGAGAATCATCAGTGTGTGACTGAGAAAGCCGAGCAATGAATTTTTTATAATTGCAGACATGGCTGCTTTTCAGCAGATGGTTGGCAAAGAAAGTATTTACTCTTTCTGATCACCTACATCAACTTCATTTTGTGGTGGAATGAAGACACTTTCTGGGAACAAAATGCTTTGCAGTTAAATGGGGTTCTTCTCTTTTCTTTTCCAACATATAATATTTCTGTTTGCCTTCGTATCCAGATATTTATTTTGTTAACCTGCCTTCAATCTTTATATATTCTAACCAGCTTTATAAACTGCAGACAACTTGTTATCATGTTTAGGGGAAGGAAAACCATAAGTACAAAACAATTATATATGCTACGACAGGACAATCTTACTTAGTCACAATAAGGCTCTCATTGAAATGTGTGGGGAATTACCATGTGGTAATGCCACTCGGGGAAATACTGGTACTGCTGGATTCTTTTTTCCCTAGTGAGGTATTTGCTTACCATTGTGAGTTTGGAATGAAGCATAATATAGTAACACAGAAGGTTGTCACTACTGCGAGCTACAAACTTAAAAAATTATGTTTTTAGCTTGCAAACAGTTTGCAAGGGTTTTACCTGTGTAAGAATTGTGCTCTTGTAATCCTGCTACAGGCACAAACACTTGCACATAAGACAGGATTTCTTTCCACCGGTAATGAGGCCCTTAAACTGTACTAAGATGCAGTTTGCTCAGCCTATAATCTTTGCAAGAATGTTCTTTTAAAATTAAAGCTATACACTACAGAGTGGCAGTAGCTGCTCTGTAGTTATAGTTAAGATTCTCAGGGATAGGAATTCCTCAAATTTTTGCTTGCTGATAACTTTGGCAGCGTTTGACGACCTATTGCCTTTTTGCAACGGCAGAGGATGCAAAGTTTTGTGGAGATTAGTTAAGGGGTGCAAAGAAAAAAATGGGGGCCCAAAACGCATTTTTTAACCAATACATTTTCCATTCAATGCATTTTCCATAGACTTCTGACAGACATGCAGCAAAATGGCATAATTGATTTTCATTACATTTGGCAAGAATATAGATTATGGTGTGGAAAGGATCCCACTGGCTATTTCATGAAAATCTGTTCAGTAGTTTTGTACTTATAAGGCACTAAAATGTATTTATTTATTTATTGGGCCACAGTATACCACAGCAAAACCGTGGTACATGCAAGGCAGTATATGATTGGCTAATTGCTGCCTTTACATAAGTATAAAGAAGCCATGTTATTTTCACCACACTTTGGCTGTTTTCTGGGTTAAGGCCTTTAATATAGGTTAGGTACAGTGTATTTTGCATTTCTTCAAACAACGTTTACAGAGTACTGTAATACTACTTAGAAAATACCATGCTACTTAAAAAATAACAAATAATTAAATGTGTAAAAAATGAAAAAAAGTGAAATATGGTGTTTATGACATTTTTTTACACATTTTTAAAAATAATTTTATACACAGAGACTGATTCCGATGTCGGACAGCCTTCGACCACTAATCTGAAGCTTTCCGACCGCGGTTAGAGGCTTTCCGACCGACACGGTCGGTTTGCGGTCTGACCTTCCGATTACGATGTCAGCGGTCGGACTGGAAACCAGCCGGTCATTCCGACTCGGTTCCGACCGGCTCTCGGAGTCTTCCAGCTGGTCAGAACAGCACGGTAAGCACCTATGGACGACGTTTCTGCTGTCGGGATTACGATGTCGGTTTCTCACAGCCTTTCCGTGTTGGCATTTCAAACACAGAAATGCTGTCAGAAAGCAACTTTGGGGTCCCCTAGCAGTGCCCCCTTGTCTCTGCGGTCTACGGTTGGTGCTTAAGGGGGTCCTTGGGTCCCCCCCTACAAAACCCTGCACTGTGTGACAGGCACCATGGGGTTTTACACACACACCCATTTCTCTATAGGAGCCTGTATTACGGCCGGTTTACGGCCGTGACACAAGCTCCCATAGAGAAAAGTGAGTATGCCACCGAACAGTGTTCGGTCGCATCGTAATCAGGTGTCGGAACGGACGACTGGAGGTCGGTCGGACCCGAGTCCAAGACGGTGTAGGTCGGAGGCAGCTCCAACCGACATCGTAATAAGTACCTTAGCCTGCGTTCTGGGTTTTAAGGGTAAATATAGTGTATTAAAGTGTACATAAAAAATTTTAAAATAAAAAAAATGTAAAAAGTTTAAAAATACTTTACTGCACTAAATTATCCCTTAAAGCACAGAATGCACACTCGGTAATTCGCACTTTCAATTTTGGAAGGACAAAATATTGTTTACACCATACTTATTTTGCATTGTGAGTTTTAAGGGGAAATATAGTGTAGTACAGTGTAGTTACATTTAAAAAAAAGAAACAAATATGTATACATTTTAAAGAACTCTCTATTACACTATATTTTCACTTAAAACCCAGAACACAGACTAAGTGCAATCTAAACTATATGATATTACTGTGCTACTCCCTAATTCTTTTTTCTAAATGTATAAAGTGATAAAACAAGTTTTAATAACGTTTACGCACATATATATATTCATCCCTTCCTATATACTTACAAAACAGTAGGACACTATATTTACATTTAAAAGCCAGAACACTGCCAAAGTGTGGTCTAAAAAATATGGCTGTGTTTCACTTTTCTATCTATCTATCTATCTATCTATCTATCTACATACATGCATACATACATATATATATATTATTGAGGCACACCTCAGAGTATATATATATATATATATTCACTTAAAAAACCAAAGGTTACCGGGCCGTTATAGTTAGGAATTTGAGATGTCATCAGTGATGTCACTGACCATGTCATGAGTGATGTAATATGTGAGGTAATAAGCAGTGCATTGCGGGGCGCGAGTTATAGTTAGCTCAGCTAACTATAACTGTTGAATTTCTCTGGTTTTGTGTGTGTGAAATCGGAGCCTAACTATAACATCCCTGTAACCTTTGTTTTTTTCAGTGAGTTTCTAAGGTTTTTTTAAATTCTATTTCCTAACTATAACGGCGTTGTAACCTTTGTTTTTTTCAGTGAATTCTAAGTTTTAAAAAAAATGGTAATTCCTAACAAAAACGTCCCTGTAACCTTCCTCATAATCATGAGGAAGGTTACAGGGACGTTGCACTGTGGTGGCAATGACCTAGGCACATTAACTGGAGTAGGACTGGAAATACTAATGAAGGATACCTTTGCTGAATTGATAATGCTTTTCCCTCACACTGTCTTGGTGTACTCTAACATATGCCAAAGACAGAATTGGAAGTGGTCCAAACAATTCTGTCCACAGATTGTCAAAGCCAGGAAACATGTTAATAAAACTGTTTCTGCATTCCTCAGAGACCATCACATGAGCTGTATCTATAACAACAATCTGCGTTTTGACAGGCAGAGAATTTATAGAAATGAGGGAGTGCACTTTACAGATAAAGGCAACAGGGTGTTTCTAAGTAACCTGAAACTCTCCATCTGGTCTTTTGTGTAGTAGCCATATACACACAAGTAACACAAAGGCTCTATTCAGAGCCACCCAAGTCCCCAAAACATTGTTAATTTATTTTCTTTAAAAATAACCCTTTTTTCATTTTTGGGGATCTTTGTGAGGACGTCGCGATCCCCACAAATACGTTGCGAGAATGGAAAACAAAAGCAGACATTCTGAACTTTGCACTACACATATTACTATATACATACTTCTTTCAAAGCATGTTTAAAATCATATTTTTGTACTAAGTTTATTTCAAAACCATCTTTCAGACCTGTTTTCCCTTTTTATGCTTATTCAGGACATTGCGACAATTGCGCCTTTTCCATAAAGTATAAAACACATATATCTACACATACTATAGTATTTTATACACTAGGGGTTTCTTACAGTATTCTCTAAACTAATGTTTTATAGAGAGTTTCTATAAAAAACATCTCTAAAACCTATTTTATATTTTCACTGTGACTTCAGTAATAGCGAGCCCCCAAGGCACGCTGTGAAAACGGAAAACAAAAGAAGGAATTCAATAGCCACCACCACATAAAAAAATTATAACTTTATAATTATTTCTAACCATCACAGTAGATAACTCACTATCTAAATAACTCTCTAAAAACATTTATCAGAATCTCAATATCTCTATAACAATGCGTATTAATGATTCACAGATATATTTCCACCAATATTCGCAACAGGGTTGATAGTCGGGATGTCCCCGTGACGGTACATGGGGAGCCACGCTGGTGGTTGCATCGCCATCGCAAATATTGCACGTGATTGAAGAAATCAATTTTGGACACACAACTTGTGTCTCTAACACCCCCATTTCTCAACCATGGGGTCAGAGTATCTCCACTCTGACCCCTTATTTGGGCTTTCACACAAATTTTCAGCCCCAGGAACTATTCCTCATAGAAACAATGGCGGGCACAACTTTCTGTTCAGGTTGCGTTCAGCCAATCAGAGCATTCCCGTTGGCACGTGCATTTACGATTCATCGCAAAACCTCTGCAGCCAGAGATATCACTATAATTTTAAACTTACATTTCTCAACAACTACTGAACGGATTTACACCAAATAAGCAATAGGCACTTCCTTGAACAAACATCTACTCCCTGCCAAATTTGGTGTAAGTCTGTTCAGCGGTTCGGGCTGTATGTGTGGCTAAAGGTTCCTATGGGAATTAAAATTACAAACGCAACCTTATTTTGCATCCCAAATTCTTGGTCCCCACTACACGGATCACCCCAAAACCTTCCATGACAACCAGAAAATACCTTGACACTTTTTTTGGGAAAATTCCATGAAGATTGGTCAAATGACGCTAAAGTTATAGCCAAGTCAAAAAATGCTTTTCCAATGGAAATATGGTCCTAACTATAATTACCTAATCACCAGTAGGTAATATATATATATCCAAGAAAGAGGTGACTCAAACAGATGGATTCACCAAAGAACAAAAATATATTTCCATTACAACGTTTCAGCTTCTGTCTTCCTCAGGGAGTACAAGATGGTTTGCTCAGTGGCTACACAGATGACACAGCCGAATTTTCAAAAAGCATCATGAGAGAAGATTGCATTTGGAATGTGGAATCAATGCTGTCCTGAGAGCTCTTGAAATATGCAGTAAACAGTTGGTATTGTCAGTAATGTTCAGTCCATCTGGATGCACTGATTTTAACCGGTACATCCAGACGTTTTCTCTGGAGTCCAGTAGTTCTTCCTTTAAGACATGTTCCACAGGGAAAATCTTCAAATCTGATAGTTAAATATCCACAAGGTTAAAATGATTGGCTACAGGCTGATCAAGTTTCCTATTGATTATTGATTATTGCCAATTTGCGGTTCCTGAATCGTGTACGGACGTCGTTCACTGTTTGGCCTACATATCGTTTTTTACAGCTTTGGCATTGGCACTGAATCACATAAATAAAGCATGTTGAGCGACATGTAAGATGCTGTCTTATTCCATAGGTCCTGTTTGTAAAAGGTATTCACATGTGATGCACCTTTTAGGGTCACAGCAGTGAACCCCTGCATTTGTTACAACTTGCTTGAGTTCAGCTCTAACAATAAGAGATCGTAAATTGGGAGCTCTACGGTAAGCAATGACTGGCAGTTTTGGAAAAACCTTTTGCAATTTTGCACAAGTGGACAGGATGGGAAATGTTTTTTGCATTATATTTCTGTAGTTGGGAGCTGATGGATGATAGTCAACCACAAATGAAGTTCTGTCACTTTTGTTTCTGCTGTTGGTATTCCAAATAAGTGCTTCCCTGGGTAACTGCAAATACTTGTCAGTTTGTTGCTGTATGATATACAGAGGACAGCCTCGCCTTTTAAATAATGTAGCAAGCTCTTGTAGATGGTCTTCACAGGTGTCCTAATTGCCGCAGATGGGTCTTATTCTGAGTGCTTGGCTGTAGATGATGCTGAGTTTAGTGCGGTGTGAGTGACATGAAGTCCAGTTTAGATACAAATGAGCATCTGTAGGCTTGTCGTACGGATCAGTTGTATTTTTTGGTCATGAATGGTGATCAGCAGATCCACTAAAGGGAGATTATGCTTCTGTTTAGTATTGCTGCTGGTAAATTTGATGGTAGGATGGATATTGTTGATATAAGCTGTAAATTATTTCAATGTTTTACTTCCTGCATTCCATATTATAAATATGTCATCAATCTATCGTAGCCATACCAGTGGTTTGATGCAAGAAGTAGCAAGTATACAGTTCTCTAGTTTGCCCATGAAGATATCTGCATAGGATGGAGCCATCCAAGTGCCCATGGAAGTCCCTTGTATTAGCAGGTAGTAATTACCATTGCAGGTAAAATTGTTGGGTTTAAGGATAACCCTTGCAAAGTTGGTAAGCACATTTGTTGTAAAGCCAAAGCTGTAAAAAACAATATGTAGGCCAAACAGTCTATGACCTCCGTACATGATTCAGGAACCACAAATCGGCAATAATCAATAAGAAACTAGACTAGCCTGTAGCCAATCAATTTAACCTTGTGGATCATTTACTATCAGATTTGAAGATTTTACCTGTGGAACGTGTCTTAAAGGAAAAACTACTGGACTCCAGAGAAAACGTCTGGATGTACCGTTTAAAATCACTGCATCCAGATGGACTTAACATTATCGACAATACCACTTGATTACTGCATATCTCAGAGCTCTCAGGACTGCATTGATTCAACATTCCAAATGGAATCTTCACTCATGATGCTATATATATATATATATATATATATATATATACATATATATATATATATATATATATATATATATATATATATATATATATAGTTCAACGAGATAGAAGGGGAAATGAAAAATCGAATTATACAGAGAGGATACCCAAAATCTATTTTGGAAGTGGCATCTAAAAAAGCTACAGCCATTAAGAGGGAAGATGCCCTTTTCGAACCATCTAATACAGCTATAAGTAAACTTTCCCCAAAAAAGGACCACATAGGTTCATAACCACGTATAATCTGTAACACATCAAAGTTAGAGAACTTTTGAACAAACATTGGCATTTAGTGAAACAGGACCCAGTCCTAGGCACAAAAGTGACCAAAAGACCAGAGGTCACCTATAGAAAATCTAGCTCACTAAGGAATCATCTGGTTAGAAGTGATTTCTCTTCCAGAAGAATCAATAGAGCATGGCTCACTACCCAAGAGAGGTTTAAAAAGTGCTCTAAGTGCAAAGCCTGTAAGAATGGCAAAAATGTGACTACTGTCAGTACGCCTTTCCAAAAAACATAAACATCAAGGGCAATTTAACCTGTAAATCAAGTTTTGTCGTGTATATCCTCAAATGCCCCTGTGAAAAATGATATGTAGGGAGTACCACCTTGCCAGCACATAAGAGAATTTTACAACATATCCGTGCAATATCCAATAATGATCATAGCTATCCAATAGCTAGACATTTTGAGAAGAGTCATCAATGCAACCCAGCACATTTGAAGTACAGCTATATTGCAAAAACCCAAAAAAAGGGAGGAGGGGGATAGAGAAAAAGATTAAGAAGGCTAGACACCTTTTACATCCTGGAATTGGATAGCAGAGAACCAAATGGCTTTAACATCGATGAAGAATTGTATACATGCCTATAATTGACTGTGTTTCTCAAATGAATCTATTCCTCGTGAATGCTCAAAGGTAAGACGTAACTTTTCTTGTTTTTTAAGGTGAGCACAATGTCACTTTGGGTAGAATCTACTAAGTACAGGAGTTGGTTGTACTGAGCCAAAGTCCTCCTTTTTCTGTTTGGGGGTAATAGAGGTCGGTGAAAGGTTTGTAATATAAGGCACTTTACTCCTTGGGCACGGGCCATATGATTAGACACTAAAGCACTTTAGTCTTTGAAATGTGAGGAATGAGGTATTTAACAAGAAGGTGTTTTTAAGCATGTTTAATTGGGCACTGGCCATATGATACGGGTCCTTAATATTTTGATCCATGTCAAGTTGGGATTAACAAAATAATGAATTAAGGAGTAGTTGTAACCAACCAAAATGTTACGGTAATCTTATGATTTGTATTCAAGCTTTGTTAAATGCTTTTAAATATTGGCATGGGAGGCCCTACTGATTGCGGTATTTGCACACTTGTAGATGGTGCTGACAAAATCTGTAATAGGACAATTTTGAAGTCAGTATTCAATACATGGGCACTTGCCATATGATACTAGTATTTTTTATATATATTTTTATCCATACCAAATAGAGATAAACAAAATAATGAATTAAGGAGTAGTTACAATCGACTAAAGTGCTATTATAACATTATTTTTAATTCATGTTTTGTTAAATGCTCTTAAATAGTGACATGGGAGCCTCTAATGACTGCAGTATTTGCACATTCAAAGATGGTGCTGATGAAATCTGTCAAAGTGGCCTTTCACTGTTAGTAGGTGTTTTGTCTGACGTTATTGTTGATGAAGCAAAAGAGCCCTTTCAATGAAGTGTATAGGAGACACGTTTCATCGTGAACAAGGCTGCCTGTGTCAGCCGAAACACGTAGATGAAATGATATTTCTATGTTTGTGTGAGAAATAAATAAGGAAATATTTTTTACCATCTCTGTGGAGTGCCGCTTTAATGTCCCGACAAGGACGTTTCTTTCTTCTTTGATATATATATATCAAACTGTGCAGGCCTGTCCCACTTGTTCCCGGACAAACTCCAACACTCCACAGGATAGCTGGCTTCAAAATGTATTTGTTGTCCGCGTTGCCACACATACCGCATTTCAGCTGGCTCCCCAGCCTTTTTGAAACTCATAAAGATGCGTGTATATATATATTTTCTGCGACACCTCCCTCTCTCCATCAACCGCCTCACAGTACAGCCACATGAGCTATTTTTCTCCCTCTACCACCATCCCACTATTTGGGAAATACAAGCACAGTTTACTTGCATCAGCGCAGGCTGTACCTTAGACACAGTTCAGGGTTTACACGCAAGCGCAGGGAGACACAGCTATTATATGCCCTGGGAATGTTTATTTTCACTCCCAGTAAGGCAACATCAGTGATGGATGTAATTTCCTTTATTTTAGTGCTATTCTTTTTCGTCACTGTATGTGAGGCTAACACGATTTTATTGTAAATATGGAGAACACGGAGGAGTATCTCACAATTCAACTTGTCACTTCTATGTCCATGGCACTCGATTCTATGTGCCGCTCAAAGCAAGATCAAATCATGTCTGCAGGTCGGGAATTAGTGACAGCACACACTTTTCATTTTTCTCACTATGAGATACATTTGAGTGATATATTTAAACTCAAATTAGAATGTGTGTTTTTATTTTCGTTACCTGTAAAACCTTTGTATATTATTTCTTTTGCTTTATTCTGCATTGTCATGGTACACAGCCGTAGATTAGCTTCTATGTCTATGGTTGGTTCCGGTTGCTACGGCAACCTTGGGAGAATGTTGAACATGTATTTAAGATGTAAAATGGCAGAGCTTTTTATGCAGTGAACAAGGCGGTCTTGCCGCCGAAACGCGTCTGACCTTTGTTGGAATAAATCGCCATCTGTGCCAAAATTCTCACGGAGTCGGTGCCTGTTTGATTGACGCTGTCAGGATGGAATTTTATATATATATATATATATATAAACTGTGCAGTCTTAACGGCACTGAAGAAAGCGAGGAGCTGAAACGCGTCTGTAGAGGCACTTTATTATATCGACTTGACACCGCTGTACTTACCTCTTTAGTGGATATTAAACTCAATGGTTGTGTCGGAGCCCATTTTATTATAAGTGGGAGTTGGACAAGATATATATATATTTTTTTTTCCTAAGGAGTGACGGAAAACGGAGCAGATATATATATATATGTGTGTGTATCAAACAGGAAAGAAACGTCCTTGTAAGGACATTAAAGCGGCACTCCACAGAATAGTGAAATTATGTTCTTTGTATTTATTTCTTACTTTGTTACATCGTATATATATATATATATATTTTTTTTTTTTTGTTTTTTTTTAACAATGGCTCTGCAGCAGAAAAGCACTCGACAGCATCAAGGTAATTCCTTCATTTATTAGCATACCGAGGGTGGCTTAACATCCGTATTTTCATCTTGCTTGCCAACGCGTTTCTGAGCTGTCTGCTCCTTCTTCATGGGCTATGGCAATGCGGTATTGTTAGGCTGTTAACAGTCCCGTACCTCAGCTGCCTTTAGGAGTTGTCAGCTTCGTAGCTTGCTCACAATGAATCCTGGGACATGTAGTTTTGATCAGCAATGTAAAACACCCACAGTGGGTTCCGCTATGCCACAATAATTAAACAAGATCACATTGGCTGAATCCAGCACCACTGCGATATTTAAAGCACTCCAATGTGCCCCAGCATGTAATTCCACCCTCGCAATTGTCACAATATGCTGTGCCGTCTTCCACCTCGGGAAATCCCTGGTTTGACGGCCCCTTTCTCCAGCGGCTCCCTCCTCCATGACAAGGGGGTGCTCTTCCCACGACGAAGCTGTCGTGTGAAATATTTTTAACAATGACTCTGCAGCAGAAAAGCACTCGACAGCATCAAGGTAATTCCTTCATTTATTAGCATACCGAGGGTGGCTTAACATCCGTATTTTCATCTTGCTTGCCAACGCGTTTCTGAGCTGTCAGCTCCTTCTTCATGGGCTATGGCAATGCGGTATTGTTAGGCTGTTAACAGTCCCGTACCTCAGCTGCCTTTAGTAGTTGTCAGCTTCGTAGCTTGCTCACAATGAATCCTGGGACATGTAGTTTTGATCAGCAATGTAAAACACCACAGTGGGTTCCGCTATGCCACAATAATTAAACAAGATCACAGTGGAAATGTAAGATCAGGTTTAATAAATACAAGTTCAAGCAGACCTCAGAAAGAGCAGATATTTTGCTGTTATCCCGGTTTTCTGAGACATTGTATAATACCCTTTTAGAACAAGCTAATCATGTTTGCACCAACAGTACAGCATCCCTACCACAGCATATTCACAGAGATGCATATCCTCTCTTTTCAATTACTACAGGGATTTCCTTAGTCTATTTTGAGTTATTCATGACTGCCCTTCATCTGCTAGCTGTCATCTGCCACTCAAATATCCTGTGTTAATTAACTCATTTAATATTAATCATACTTACAATCTTGACAGCATGACAGGGAGTAATGTAATCCACTGAGAGCACTCAAAGGGCACACATCACTTCACAGCTGACCTCTTTATAGACCTCCTCATTGCCAGTTACAAAACTAATTGAATTATTTTAATGAGGGGCAACAAAGAAGCATTTTTCAAGGGCATGAGTGGGTAAAAGCTGCACGGTAATACACATAGAACCGTCATCAAGCTTTTTGTTGTCTGTACCCATTTGATTTTTATTTAAATTCATAAATGTTTGAGAATTTATATAAGCATGCCATCTACATGCTTTCCATGGAGGAAAGAAGAATGCTAATTATACGCTTGGAGAAAATTGCAGAGAATATTCAGATAAGCAATTTAAAAATTATGCAAGTGACATGTATGTGAGGTTTAAGATAAATTAATGTGGATAAACTTTTTTCATGTGTGTTATAAAAGGGATGCATTGTTATTGTTGATCAATTCAACCCATTGAATGTCTTTTATTTATGCCCTCAGTGCTTTTTTTAGTCAGGAACACAGATATTTTAAGCCTTTTATGGAAGAGAGTCCCTTGCTATTTTTTCACAGCTTTCTGCATAGACAAGCCAGAAGATCTTCCTTGGCCTTCAGCCAAGAACAGGTAAGAACCATGTTACCAGCTGCAGTGGACGAAACAGACAAGTTAAGATCCACACATTTCTCTCAGGCTTGCCTGGAAAAAATGTGAATTGGACACAGACCAAACCTATCACATGATGTTGTTGTGAGTTCTGGCAACTTTTCACCTTATCTGCACATACACAAAAAATCCACACTGCTATTTTTAAAGCTTTATTTTAACCCGAACTTAGAGTACACTAAATGTAACAAGATAACTGCAGAAATAAATATTACTCTAGCCAATTGGAAAACCCATAATGTACAACTATGAAAAGAGACTACATATTAGATTGTGCTCCTTTTAAGGAGGGGAGTAGGACCAGCGAAACTGAAGGCGGTAGAATAATGAACCAAAGTTGGGGGGTCTCTTCTGGTATAGAATCTGGACCTAATCTTAATAATATGATTCCAGCTGCTACCAACATCTGTCAGCACCCCAGGCCAGGTTCTGACCCCCAACTCACTATAGTATCCTGAAATGTGGCAGGACTAGGCAGCAAAATACCCCTTCCCCATTGGAATAATTTCATAGAGGGCTTTGATATGTGTATCTTTCAGGAAACCTGGTCCCTGGTTCCTGTACACAAATCAGGGTACGTTTGCTATTGCGTCCCTGCAGTCTCGAAAGGGAAAGGACGCCCGTCAGGGGGATTGATTATCTGGGTTAAGATTTCCCTGCGCTATAAGATCACATTACTGAATTTGGATAGACCAGATATCGTTGGGCTACGTATTACGGGCTCTTCAGGCAAACTTATTGAGCTATACAACATATAAGTGAGAGGAACAAAGGTGGGCAGACCATCAGCTACTCTTGCCCATTTGGGGGAACTATTGGACAAGTGTCCAGCACAGTCAAGACTAATGATAGCAGGGGATCTCAATATCTCATTCGAACCTTTAGACTTAACCGATATAACGGGGACAAGCGAAGAAGATCAGATGTGGGGAGTCCCCTCTCTAGACCTGCCGCCAGTTAAGAGATGGTCATAACTAGCTATTCAAGTAACTTCCCTAAACCTAGAGTATGGGCTGAGGGCAGCGAATGAGAGAACAAAATCGGATTCCTCAGGAGCAAACACCTTCAATAGAGCAAATAGCCCATCCCAAATCGATTATATCTTAATAGACTTGAGGCTATGGAGGAGTGTTGTTGACATGATTGTGGGTCACACAACCGACAGTGATCAAAACCCGTTTTGCCTAAGTATGAAGCCAGTGTGGGGTGGCAACCTTAACGAGCTCCCACCTCTGAATATTTTAAAGGAGGTCCTCCCAACAAAGGATGGCCGCAGATTGAAATGGCAAAAGGTCACTGTCTGTGAAGACAAACTTCGGGGCCTATGGCAGGATCTGTTGGCGGGTATTCTTGAATTACAATCTCTACCCAAGAGTCAAGAAGGCTTTGGCAAATGTAGGTTCTGTCCACTCTCGTTTCTTCGATCAAATAGGCTCCTAGGTTTATACATCCAATCCGCACAAAATGTAAAATTAATTCAGTTCAGAACTTGATCTCGCTTTGTAAGGCTCCGCCAAACGAATTTGTATGTTACAATTTATTCAAATTTTTTAAATCTTTTTTAACTTTGTATTAGTATTACAATTCTTATTATCTTACTGTCAGAATTTTAAGGGAAAATGTTATGTATTAAATATTTGTTGTTCACAGCCGAGAACTAAATCAAATAAACTTGAACTTGGAAATAGGCTCCTATTTTATCGAACCAGGGCACAAGCCAAGCGCCAGAAAATCAAAAACGGGCTCAGAAACCTTGTGCAGCAAGGATTGTAAGACCCAATGGCTAACTCTTGCCTTGGCTCTTAAATCCAAAGACATCAACCAAATCAGAGCCTCTAGAAGTAGCTATAAGTCTGCTATCAATCATGCGAAGAAGGAGTGGGACGAATCCCGCTGGCAGGCACTTAAGGAAGCTTGTGCCAACAAAGACTCAAAACTTTTCTGGTCCTTATTTGTTTGGGGAAACAACACAGGGGGCTCCTCGCCCCCAAACTATATCGAAGCCCAAGCCTGGCATGACCATTTCAAAAAGCTTTACACTGATGCCGCAGATCCACCCTCTGTGGGAGTCAATCTGTGCCCTCCCCATCAAGTGGATGGAGACTTCTTCTCTCTGAAAGAGATTGAGGGTGCAATTGGGTGAATAGTGTAGGCCAAAGCCTCAGGGCCAGACGGAGTTCCGGGGGACCTCTTTTTATCTGACACCCCGAATTTTGCCCGTTACATACTTCTTCTTTCTAACGCCATTGCAAGTGGCGCCTCTGTCCCAGGCTCTTGGCTGGGGGCGGAGGTGGTCCCTATCTACAAAAAAGGGGATAGAGCCCAGCCCTGTAAGTTTAGCCCTATTAGCCTGATAGATGCGTTGCAAAAAGTTTTTAGCAGAGCCCTCTTCAGAAGATTTTGGTTTGGGCAGATGACAATACTATTTTAACACAATATCAAGCTGGCTTCAGAGAAAAGACAGGGACCATTGACCAGGTTTTTTGCCCATTATTGCTTTACTGGAAAATCATAACTATTAGTCAGAGCAGCCTGTATCTGGCTTTTATTGATTTGAAGACAGCTTTTGATTTAATCCCCAGATCTAAGCTATGGCAAGTGTTGAATGACATAGGAATTCCTTTTCCTATCGTAAATCTAGTCATCCGACTCCACGGAAATAATTTTGCTCGGATAAGATGGTACACAGGGGCAACTTACTGACCGCATTCCAGTTAGCAGGGGTGTTCGCCAAGGCTGCGTCCTGGCGCTCACCCTCTTTTCCCTCTATATGAATGAAGTTGCAAGCTTTTTATCACAAGAGCCAGCTGATGCCCAGACTCTAGGTGGGGAGAAGGTAGTGACCCTCTTATTTGCAGATGATACCCTGCTGGTGTCTAAAACTCCGGCAGGACTGCAGTCACTATTAAATAGATTCAACCATTTTTGCACTGCCCGGGGCCCTGAAATCAACACTTCCAAGACAAAATGTATGGCTTTTAACCCACACAGGTCATACAAGGGTAAGCCAACTCTAGGAGGGATACCCCTGGAGAGAGTAAGCACCTTCGATTATCTAGGGGTTAAACTCTCGGAGAGAATGTCACATAACAAAAATGACACTAAACCACAAACGTGTAACGGGGGCCTTAGTGAAAGAACATCATTCCTCCCACATCAGACCAGTTGCCCCTGCCCTACAGGTCTATGATCTCAAAGCTGTCAGCTCCGCCCTGTACGGATCTGAACTGTGGGGATTCGAAAAGATATTGGAGCTCACTAAATCGGAGCATAAATTCATAAGGAATCTAGTGAGGCTGCCCCAAAGCACCCCAATCTACCCACTTATATTAGACATGGGCCGACGTCCCATTAGTGATATTGCTAAGCTTCGTCCACTGCTATTCTGGGCCAGAGTCAGGAAGACCCTGGAGTTATCATCTTATGCCAAAGCTATGGCAGAGGTCATCCGCGTAGACTTTTTTAATAAGGTGGGGTGTCTGAGCAACATAAAGAAGCTTGTATTTGGCATAGGGCTGAAAGAAGCCTGGGAAAACGATGATTCGCCCCTGCTTCAGAAAGCTGTACTAAAGAAGCACTACTGGGAATGGGTTGCACAAGCAGACATCAGCAGGGTCAAGAGGGGTAAACTAACAACAGAATGTTTACTTCACAAACAGACTAGACTTTTTGAACCCTATTCTTATCTAATACAAGTAACTCAAGACAGAAAGCTCTATGTCCAATTCAGGCTTGGCACGCTCCCAGTGAACGAGGTAAAAGCCAAATGCCACACTAAAGACCCGTGCCTCTAACTGCCCAGGATGCGAGGCTCCTATAGAGTCCATAGCCCATGTGCTGTTTGCTTGCCTTGCTTATGCATGCCCTAGACGGAAACGGATTAAGCCAATCTGCCAGCAACTGGGCATGCAGAACTTTCGGGAAGCTCTCCATATTTTAAAATCAGACAAAAGAGCTGTGTTTGTCTGCGCAGTTGCTAAGTTCCTCGGCCACATGTGGGGTATCAGGTAAACGAGGCAGGGGGGACACTCAACATGTAGCAGAGTGGCTACTAGCATCTAAATGGCCTATCCCTCGATGCAGTATATAGGGGGTATACCATCACAAACTGTTGGCCAACAACCAAGGAGGCCTTTTTACTGTACAATTATCACTAAAGTGATTTTGGGCTGTTTTAATATTGTCTACATATAATTTTTTTACTCTTATCTTCTTAATCCTAGTGATGTTCTGATGGTTATTATCTTAAATTTTTATAAATTTTTACTTGTATGCATGTGTTCTTAATATGAATGATTTTATCTAGATTGTTGTATGCGACACTTTTGAAGGTATTTCTGCCGAAATAAAGTAATTTGATACCTTTTAAGGATCCCTACATGCCGAAAGTTTAACTTAGCATCAAAGGTTTGCTGTTTTATGAGGGTTCAATATTTCCAAAACATTGACCTATATACATACCCGAACTTCAACTATTTTGCCAGTTTGAGGCCTCTCATTCAGAAGAATCCAAATTAGGTCTGTGCAGAAAGACTGTAATTGGAAGATGACCTTGATGCAAATTTCCAAGAAGCTGCTCTGCTCTCTGTCTTTGTCCTGAAATCAAAGCCTGTTCTTTCCAATTGGGAGGGCTGTGAAGAGCTATTTTGTACTTTCTAAATCATTTATTTGGAGAAAAATGTATCTTGTGCCTATTGATGACAGGTGGGAAAAATAATGAGATAATTCATGATGCATACACATGTTAAAGCCTAAAGGTATTATGTCTTTCAACCAATTAAATAAATGCATGGATATATGAACTAGAACCATGCTATTAGAATATATGATAAATGTAATACACATTGTCACATGATAAAGAACATAATTGCATCAGCTACAGCAAGCAAATAATGATTTATCTGGCCTGAGGTCTCAAATACATGATTAAGTGCACAACAAAAGGGACTCCTAAGAGACATACACAGCAAAATATGTAACACCCTGTGGACCACATTGTTTTTTTCTCTTCTCCATCATAACGCTAGCTGTCTTGTATCAGTGTTCCTTCCCACTCCGCACCTTTTATTCCTACATTCCTCTCTTCTTCCACCTTTTTGTAACCCTTGAGCTTCTCCTCTGATATCTCCTCCATAATGTCTATGCTTTTCACCATCTCCACTCACTATCTGCAAATACGTATCTCTACCCTACATAATAATTTCCTATAACCACCAGTGTCTTCCTGTTCACTGATTCGTTACTGACCCCTGCATTCATTTCCTGTGGGGGTAATGGCAGACATAGAAAAAAGATTAACAGTAGCTTTTTGTATGGAACCTCCACTAAAAGATCTTTATTTGAAGGATCTGAAAGAGACACGTTAGTGATAGATTCCTTACCTTAGAATATCCCCAGGCGTCAGGCTGGATCCGGAAAGTTTTGCGTAGCAGTACCCCTGCGCGTCGGCAGGCGGCGTCGTGCGGCTCCGCGTCCGTCGTCGGCGTCGTGATCGCCGGGATGACGTCGCGGGCAGTACTTAGACGCCGCCCCTGCGCGCTGACGTCAGTTCTTCTTTTTCCGCGCCAGCAAGCGCAGATCCGGGAAGAGCAGTGCCCTGGTCAATTTTTGACCATACTTTTTGGTGATTTTTTCACTGTTTTTTCCATCTTTAAGGTGTCGTAGGGATGCCCGGCTTCAAGCGATGCGGCGCCTGTGCGCGGATGATGTCCGTCACCGACCCGCATTGGGAGTGTCTCTTCTGCCTCGGCCGAGGCCACGACACCGAGTCTTGTCCCGAATGCCAGGCCCTCAACCCGAAAGCTTTGCGAGAGCGGTCTCGAAAGCTCCTCGAGGCCCGGCATTCGGCTCCACGGAGGCCCCGGTCGCGTGAGAGGTCCAGGGGTCGCTCGCGGAGTGCACACCGGTCGTCGGCGTCGAAGTCTTCTTCGTCCGGTAAGTCTAAGCACAAGAAGTCCAAGAAGCATCGTCGCTCTCGGACTTCGCCTCGCCGGTCTCGCGACTCGGCTGAGGCCCCTCCCGGCACCGTCCCCGCCCCGCGGCCCCGGACTTGCCTGTGGAGTCGCCCCGTCCTACCCGCCCTTCCCGGGTTCGGGGGCGGATCCGGCCAAGGTACAGGAGTTCCTGTCGGCCATGGCCCGCCTCTTCGGGCCTTCAGGCCCCTCCGTGCGCCTTCGGGCCCCGCGGGCCCTGATGGGGTTGCTCCGGCGTCGCCGGCGGCTCCGGCCCCGGCGTCGCCCGGGACTCCAGCCTCGATCCCGGCTCCGGCTTCGGCCCCGGCCTCGATCCCGGCTCCACAACCCCCATCGACGCTGGTCGACCTCACGACACCTCCGCCGGCGCCGATGTCTCCGGTGCCGTTCTCGACGCCGCCCTGGGCTCCGGGCGGCGTCGTCCCCCAGTTCCTTCCGGCTCCGGACATGGACCCGGAGCGACGTCGCTCGACGCCGGCTCCGGCGCCGATGGGCCCTTGGGTCCCAAATGTCCCTCCTCCTCCTTATTTTGAACCAGAGGAGGACCAGGAGGACTGGGAGGGGTCTGATGACCCTCTGACTCGCAACTGTCAGTATGATGAGGACTGGACAGAGAGTCTAGGGAGGCCAGTGGTCTGGATACTTCTCCTGACACTGGCATGCTGTCTCCTCCCGTGGCTACGGAGGAGGGGGCCAATTTTGGTACGGTGTTGCGTAGGGCTGCTGGGGCCTTACGTCTCCAGCTCCCTACTTTGACGGTCAAGCCTAACATCTTGACAGAGGTGCTTCAGCCGGCAGCCTCCTCTACGGAGACTGTGCTGCCGTTTAACGACGCCCTCACAGACGTTCTTTTGGGCGCCTGGTCCAAGCCCAACACAGGGGCTCCTGTGGATCGGAACGTGTCACGACGCCATCGCCCAGCTCCGGGCGACCCCCTGTTTCTTTCTGTCCACCCCACTCCTGAGAGCTTGGTTGTCCAAGCCTCCGCTTCCCAAACCGCCTTCCCTACCGCTCCTCCGGATAGGGAATCCAAACGCCTGGATCAGTTTGGGAAGAAAGGTTTTTCTTCCTCCAGTGCTGGCTTGCGGTCCGTTAACACCGCTTGTCTTTTGGGCCGCTATACCCACTCTCTGTGGGATTCGGTGGCGGATGTTTTGCCCCAGTGCCCTGAGGAGGTCCAGGCACTGCTTTCCCGCGCCATTGCGGAAGGAAGGGATGCGGCCAAATACACTATCCGTTGTGGCCTTGACACCGCCGACTCGCTGGGCAGGTCGATTGCAACGACGGTGGCGCTCCGCCGCCACGCCTGGCTGAGAACCACTGGTTTTTCAGGGGATGTCCAGAATACTCTCATGGACATGCCCTTTGATGGAGTCGGTCTTTTTGGGTCCAAAGCAGACCATGCGTTGGAGCGCTTTAAGGACTCACGGGCTACTGCCAAGTCCCTGGGCCTTTCTGCTACACGCCCTCCGCTGCCTTCTGCTTTTCGCCCCTATCGTGGCCACGGTAGGGGCGCCCTTCACGTCAGCAGCCCAGCCACCGGCCCGCGCAGCAGGCGTCTTCGCGTGGCCGAGGACGTGGATTCCGCCGTGGCGGATCGGGCAACCAGCGTGCGGGTCAGGCCACCACCTCCAACCCGTCCGCGGCCTCCAAGCCCTCCTAGTCCCTCCTTTCAGGTGCACGGCACGCCAGTAGGGGGCAGGGTCCGCCATCACCTTCCCCACTGGCGCACCATCACCTCGGACAGGTGGGTCTTGGACATTGTCCGAAGGGGCTACTCCCTCCCCTTCGAGACCACCCCCAGCCATGCCACCTCAACTCCACCGCATGTCAGGGGATCACTTGGTGCTTCTACAGAAGGAAGTCACGGCCCTCTTGACCAAGAGGGCCATCGAGCATGTTCCGACCCCAGAAGTAGGGCGTGGTTGCTACTCCCACTACTTTCTGGTGCCCAAAAAGGACAAGGAGGACATGCGTCCTATCTTGGACCTCCGGAACGTCAATCGCTTCCTCCGGAAGGAGAAGTTCAAGATGCTCACCCTAGCTCAGGTCTTGACTGCCCTCGACCCTGGAGACTGGTTGGTAGCGTTGGACTTGCAGGACGCATATTTCCACATCCCCGTCCCTGCCGGCCCACCGGCGTTACCTTCGGTTCACGGTAGGCCACGAGCATTTTCAGTTCACCGTGCTCCCCTTTGGCCTTACAAGTGCCCCTCGGGTGTTCACGAAAGTGATGGCGGTGGTCGCGGCTCATCTGCGCCGGGCAGGGGTTTCAGTCTTCCCCTACCTCGACGACTGGCTGCTGAAGGCGGGCTCGTCCCAGGCAGTCGTCTCCCACCTCCAGACTACGGCCGAACTCCTGCACTCGCTGGGGTTCTCCATCAATGTGCCGAAGTCGCATCTGATTCCTTCTCCACAGCTCCTTTTCATCGGAGCAGTTCTGGACACGACGCAGTTTCGGGCCTATCCTCCCGAACGGCGAGTCCGGGGATATTCAGGCTATGATTCCGATCTTTCGGCCTTTATCCTGGGTTTCGGTAAGGATGACCCTGAGGCTGCTGGGCCTCATGGCCTCCTGCATCCTGCTGGTCAATCATGCCAGATGGCATATGCGGGCTCTGCAGTGGGACCTGAAGTTCCAGTGGGCGCAGCACCAGGGCAACCTGTCCGATCACGTCCAGATCTCGGAGGGGACTGCAAAACAGTTGCAGTGGTGGCTCTCGAACCGGCAATGGGTCATGGGCAGATCCCTCTCCCTTCCCCAGCCAGAGCATACAGTTGTGACGGACGCGTCCCTTCTGGGATGGGGCGGTCACTTGGGAGAGGCGGAGATCAGAGGCCTCTGGTCTCCGGCGGAGTCCCGGCTCCATATCAACCTTCTGGAGCTCCGGGCGATCCGGCTTGCACTCAAGGCATTCCTTCCCTCTGTCAAAGGGAAGGTAGTGCAGGTGTTCACAGACAACACCACCGCCATGTGGTACTGCAACAAACAGGGCGGGGTGGGGTCTTGGACCCTTTGTCAGGAGGCTCTGCGCCTCTGGACATGGCTGGAACATCAGGGCATGTTCCTGATGGTTCAACACCTGGCAGGTTCTCTGAACGCCAGGGCGGACGAACCTCAGCCGCAGGTGCATGATGGATCACGAATGGCGTCTTCACTCGGAAGTGGCGCAAGGACTCTTTCTACAGTGGGGAGAGCCTTGGTTAGATCTATTCGCCACCGAAGAGAACGCGCAATGTCATCAGTTCTGCGCGTTGGAATTTCCAAGGCGGCACTCGCTCGGCGACGCTTTTCGTCGCGAGTGGAGTTGCGGTCTGTTGTACGCCTTTCCGCCTATTCCACTTCTGCCCAGAGTGTTGAAGAAGATTCGGCACGACCGGGCCCAAGTCATTCTTGTGGCTCCGGACTGGGCTCGAAGAGTTTGGTATCCCGAGCTACTCAATATGAGCATAGATCCCCCGATCCGTCTGCCTCTTCGGGAGGATCTTCTGTCGCAGCAGCAGGGGGACGGTCCTCCACCCGAACCTGTCCAGTCTACACCTGCTTGCGTGGAGATTGAGCGGCGGCAGTTGATTCCTTTCGACTTGCCTCCCGAAGTTTGTGATGTGATTCTGGCAGCCAGGCGTCCCTCCACTAAGGTGGTATACGCCTGCAGGTGGAACAAATTTGTGGCATGGTGCACAGCAAAGGCTGTGGATCCCCTTTCTGCCCCTCTTTCTGAGGTCCTTCTGTTCCTTCTCTCTCTGGCCCAACAGGGTTCTGCCCTGGGTACCATCAAGGGTTATCTTTGTGCTATCTCGGCCTTCCTCAGGCTCCCTGATCAGCCCTCCCTTTTCAAGTCCCCTGTTGTTAACAGGTTCTTAAAAGGCATTACTCACCTCTTCCCTCCTGTTCCGTTTGTAATGCCTCAGTGGGACTTGAACTTGGTCCTTACCTTTTTAATGTGCGCTCCCTTTGAGCCTCTGCATAACTGTCCTCTTCGTCTTCTGACTCTAAAGGCAGCCTTTCTGGTGGCCATCACCTCCGCTCGGCGGGTGAGTGAGCTCCAGGCTCTTTCTTGCAAACCTCCCTTTCTGTCTGTTCATCCAGACAAGGTTGTTCTTCGGACGCGTCCGTCCTTCTTGCCAAAGGTGGTTACTGCTTTCCACATTGGGCAGACCATCACTTTGCCCACCTTCTTTCCGCCTCCGCATCCTTCCAGAGAGGAAGAGAGGCTCCACCGTCTGGACCCAAAACGTGCGCTCTCCTTCTATATCGACCGCACAAAACACTTCCGGGTGGATGACCAGCTCTTTGTTGGCTACGTGGGCGCCAAAAAGGTCGGGCGGTGCACAAGAGGACCATCTCCCGCTGGGTTACCTTGTGCATCAAGACCTGCTATTCTTTGGCTAAGAAGGAGCCTCCTGTTGGGCTGCGTGCCCATTCCACCAGGGCAACGGCTGCTACCACGGCCTTGGGCCGCGGTGTTCCGCTGCCGGTTATCTGTCAGGCAGCTACGTGGGCCTCGCTGCACACGTTTACTAAGCATTACTGCCTTGACAGTCAGGTCCGGAGGGACGGCTTCTTTGGCCGTTCTGTCCTCCAGGACTTCCTTGTCTGATCTTTGTTCGCAGACCCACCACCGGGGTTGGTATTGCTGGGGTATCTATTCTAAGGTAAGGAATCTATCACTAACGTGTCTCTTTCAGATGCACAAGTTACTAACTTGTGTAACGATATATCTGTAAGAGACAGTAGTTAGTGATAGATTCCTTACCGCCCCACCCATCCTCCCCGTTCTGCGAACTGATTTCTAGGGTTAAGGACATCCCTTTCAGGGCCCTAGTATTTTTCAGACACCTGTGTCAGCTTCTTGCATGGCTCTGCGTTCCTGGCGCGGAAAGTCGTGTACAGAACTGACGTCAGCGCGCAGGGGCGGCGTCTAAGTACTGCCCGCGACGTCATCCCGGCGATCACGACGCCGACGACGGACGCGGAGCCGCACGACGCCGCCTGCCGACGCGCAGGGGTACTGCTACGCAAAACTTTCCGGATCCAGCCTGACGCCTGGGGATATTCTAAGGTAAGGAATCTATCACTAACTACTGTCTCTTACAGATATATCGTTACACAAGTTAGTAACTTGTGCTTATATTCTTAAATTTTCTATTTTAGTAAGAAACTCATTTTTTTATAAGAGACCAAGGATGTGATATATGATGTGGCTCTTTTTTGACTAAAGTCATTTGATTCTTTTGAAAAAGAATAATTATATTGGTAAGACACTATACTGGGGCTTCACAGTTCTTGGGCAGTCAAACTAGTTCACCATTTTGTTTCATTAGGATATGCAAATATGAGCTACTAACAATGATGGAATTTGACTTCAAAGTCCAGATATTTGGAAAATAATTGATCGTGAATATTAACAAAATGAAACTGTTACTTGCCAGTGGTAGAAGTGTGGGTGTGTGAGAGAGAAAAAGTAGGAGAGAGAGAGGAACTGATGAACTAAAATATCTCTAAGTTTCACTTTACTCATACTTTATATCTTGGCTGAAATAAATGCTTAAGGCTGCAATACAATGTGGAAGACATTTCCAGGCAGCTCAAGGAACTAAAAACCTGGAGGAACAAAGGAACAGTCAATGACTCTAAGCAAATGTGTCTAAAAGAGATAAATAATATATTTAATATTCAATCAAAATGTTAGCTAGAGCAGTGGTATAAACGTTTATTGCATATGATTAAGTATGAATCAGCCTATATAAAAAGTGAAGGCTCTGGGACAAACTTGGCTTATAAACTAAATTGGCTAGCATTTAACAAGGGTGACTACTAGAAAAAGAAGCAATAGAATGCAATTTAATATCTGAAGAAAAGATCTCTCAAGTGAGGCCTCAGTGCAGAAAGTTTCAGAAAACGCTAAGAGATGGGATGTCTTTAAAATGATCAACATGTGTTCATAGCCCTTAAAAGCACACTTTGGTGCAGGAGGTGGCAGATGAAAAAAAAACTATATCCTTTGACTTGCCCCCACAAAGAGGTCACAGTCAGTTCTTATGTTGATAATTTTTCACACATAGGGGCCGAATCTGATGCGGGTTGGAAAAGCTTCCCGACCGAATCGGTTGGGAAATGGTGTCCGACCCACTCGGATCGGGAAAGTCCGACCGGCGGAGTAGGATGCATCCGGATGCTTCCAGATACGATTTGGTTGAACTCCCATTGACTTCAATGGGAACATTTGTTCCTAACCGCATCAGAATTGGGCCCTCGGTCGGGAAGACACGTTCCCGATCCGATTTGGAAGGAGCAAATGCTGTTAGGAGGCCTTCCTAACCGCATCAGAATCAGGCCCTCGGTCGGGAAGCTTTTCCAACCCGCATCAGAATCGGGCCCATAGACTTTTTCAGATGATTATTGAGATTTTTTTCTAAGTGTGTGCAAATTGTATCAAGCCGTTAGCACATGATTGTCTTCTTGAAACTAGTCTGGTTCGACTTTCATAAGCCATTAGAACAATACTACTGATTGAATTTAGGAGAGGAGAGGTGATCTAAAAGCTGTAAAGAGAGCCTGCATGATCTACCTCATAACATGCATTTGCAATCTTCCAGCCAAGCAAGGCATATCTTCATATACCAGGAACCATGCAAATGTTGCTTTCAAGAACAATCCATGAATGTTCAAGAATTCTGAGGACCCAATGGAGTCATTTGAGACCAACGTAACTAACTCCATTACCAATATCTCAGAATTATCCCACAATGGTTTGTCTGAAATCTGGTGTTACCACATTCAAATCCCTGAAAATGGAGAACTTCCAAGACTGGCCTAAAAACAATGAAATTGCTTGTGGAGCTCTGCTCAGGCCTGTTTATGAAACAGTTTCTCCTCCTACTTGATACAGACCTCACAGCCATGACACATATCTGCCTTCTGCACACACTTACAATAAGTAAAGTGACTGCACTTTAGCTCTAATTTATTCTGTCTTTAATATTTGCTTCGCTGAAAGATTAAGCCATGTTAGTATAAGAGCACCTTGCCGATACTATGAAATTGTTATGAAACTAGTTATGGTGCATTCCACTGATTGGCCTTTCTCTATGCTGCTCTTGATTAAGATGCCTGTGGCAAAGCCCTTGAAGCCAGCCCCCCTAAAACAATGGATCAAATATGTGCATGTTGATTGTGGTCCTGGTTTTGATGATAGTACTCAAAACTCTTATGAGTCCTGAAACAAATACGTAGATAAAAATCCTTGCACCCTGGGATGTCCTTCCAAAGTACCAACCAGGTAATAAGCAGTACTGTACAAAATTCTTAAACAAATACACAATTCTATAACTTGGAGAAGGAACACATTAAGCAGCTTCTCTCCTTCTCAAGGAATGGCACAAAGGAATGTGTGGTGTGAGCATATTAAATGGTACGTATTAAAGTATATATTAGTATGCATTGCCCTTTGCAATGTGTCACCCTCTGCAAGTATAATGAGGAATATGATGATCTTAATTCTTCTGTTTTCATCCTATTTAGTCTTGTTTTTTGTGTTAGACTTGTATTTCACTATGCATTCCTTTGAAACTAGGCACATTCAATATAAATCTTAATATGATATAAAGTCTGTTTTTTGCCAGATGAACTATGGGATGTCAACGAAGAACAATGAATGAAATAAATTACTAAAATCAGAAACACTGGAAGGACTCCAATTGGAATTGTGTTGTCTCATCCATAACTTAATAATTTTTTTTTTACATTCTATGCTGGGATATTTATTTGTATGCAATCTCCTCTATATGGAGTTTTTACAAGCTCCCGGAAAACCCCATCATCATCGTCCTCGTGAAGAATTGTAGATCTTGATTAATTCCTGATCTTGAACTTAACATAGATGAGTGGTATTGTTGTAAAGGAGGTAACAGGCCAACGTCAGAGCAATGTGGAATTGAACCATCCACTTCACCATCATTAGACAGGTTTCAAACTCTTGAGGGGCTTGACTTTGTCTTGACATAAAAAGTCCTCCTGTTGCTGGTAAATTCAAAAACACAGCTTAATTTATGAAAGAGTGGGCTGTGGCAAGATATTGAGAAGGCAGAAAGAATGGACAGGGGTTTCTTAATGTGCAGTGTACTAGATCTAGTCACTACTTTCCAAAACCAAGGCAAAAAGTTAGGATTAGAAAACTGGAGTTGCCTTCTTGCGGTGTATCACAGATATCTCTTGCCTACTGTAGGTAACCTTGCCCACCAGCACCAGTTCAGGTTCTAGACAAATACCTAGTGATATTAAAAATGCATGCCCATAGCAACCCAAATCCTCCATCTGCTGGGAAAAACAGATAAGGAAGCTATGTGGATATCATCATTCGTATGCAAGGACCACTTGCTTTTCAAGAAGTAAGGTAGGATCCATAAACAAAATCATAATGGATATTCTAGTGTTAGAAGGGTCAATGCTTGATGCAATGCCCTTAAAGTGGCCGCCAAACCCAGAAATTCTGACACACACCTGAAAATAACTTAGAAATTATTTATTGTAGGCTTTTTGTAATGTTCCCATGTGACCCAAGTATGCTACAATGCATGAGTACATCAAGAGCAAGGGTAAGAGACAAATTAACAGAGAAGTTATTCAGGTGCAAGAACTTGGAGATAAGAATAGAAAGGGAAAGAGGTAATGCAGGATATAAATGCTTGGAGGAAGAGGTGGGTTTTCAGTTGCTTTCAGAAATAACTGCTGTTGATGACATCTTGCAGACACAGTGGGAGCGAGTTCCAAAGAGGAAGAAGAGACCATCTCCCAAACTGCTTTAATCTTGATGGTATCAATGTGAGTTGGTTCAGGATGCAAACCTTAGATGTCTAGTTGGACAATATGGGATGACTACTCTGGAGAGGTATTTGGAATATAGCAGTTTAAGGCTTTGTGTATTAGGCAGATAATTTTAACTGAATCAATTGTTTGTGCAAATAATGGAGTGATTTGCAAGTGGGAAGATGTGGTCAAAGACTCTTAATTCATAAATAATGGGATGTAAAGTTTTGGGATGTCTATAGCTTACTCAAGATTTTGGCTGTGAGATCCCAATTGACTCCATTGAAGTAGTCTTTACAAGAGAGGGCCCTTCTATGATTAGGATGATTTGGTTTTTAAGTTGATGGAGTGTTGGTACACTACAGAGATGATGGATGTGGAAGAACACAGTCTTGGAGAAGTGTGGCTCAATGGTTAGAGCGGCAGACCCTGATGCAGAGATCTGGCCCGGGACCAGGGTCCAATTCCCGCCTCGGCGGGTCTTGGGCTCAATTTCCTCGGACCTGATCATTCTCGCCTCGGTGCCTATTCTAATCATGGGTCCCACTCTGCAACTCTGGGCAATAGCTTGCTTAATCTCCACAACGGCCCCAACAGCGCTGGGATGCCTGGCTTCACCCTGGGGGTGCCCAGGAGTGGACATTTCACAGGGAAAGGCCAGGAAGGGTTCCACAGCGGTATGCGTACAGCGCCTGGACACCCCTTTGGGGGTATGGGTGCGCTTTACAAGTACAAATTTTATTTCATTCAAGGGTGTCAACTTTCACCTCACCTTACTTTAGTATGTCCACCCCTTGCGCCAAACTGATCATTAGGTGAAGATAGCATGTGCCTTGAATATGGATTGCCTAGACTACTTCAGCATAATTTCAACATTGCTTCTAAAAAAATACATTGACATTAATAGGTCGCAAAGACGACAAAGCCAGTTTGTCAGAATATGTTTGAACCTTCAGGTCACCGATAACCGACTCCCAACCTGCGCGAACCAGTCTCCTATGAGAGCGAGCGCTCTGATTGACTGTCAGAAACATGAGAAAAATGTTGATGGCAGCCATTACAGGCCCGTTATTTACACATTTAAGGGGATGGGAAGATGTCTCAGTGATATCATTAATGATGTTATTTAGAGATGTCATCAGTGATGTCATAAATTATGTGAAAGAACATGTCATCAGTGAAGCAATATGTGAGGCCACAAGCAGTGCATGGAGGGGTTGCAAGTTATAGTTAGCTGTGCTAACTATATCTAGTGAATCTCTTAGTTTTTTTGTTCAAAACGCTAATGTTATCACTGACATATTCACCTAATTATAACATTACTTTAACCTTTATTTTTTTCAGTGAATTTCTAAGGTTTTTTTTTTAACAAAAACAAATCTTTTCATCACACCT
The DNA here is from genome assembly GCA_963921515.1 of Calotriton arnoldi. Classification (NCBI taxonomy): domain Eukaryota; kingdom Metazoa; phylum Chordata; class Amphibia; order Caudata; family Salamandridae; genus Calotriton; species Calotriton arnoldi. Next base: position 247,121 of record CAWUFW010004233.1, on the reverse strand, counting down.
AACTATAACGTTTCTTTAACCTTATATATATTTTTGACCTAAGTATATCTTGCACTGCCATTGGTTTCACATTTCATCATTGATGTAATATTTGAGGTCATAAGCAGTGCATCATAGTGGTGCAAGTTATATTTCGGTTAGTTACAGATAAATAGTGAATTTCAGTGTTTTTTTTTTTTAAAACTGTAGTGTTTTTATTATTACAAGATCTATGAATAGCTCTGCTTTAACCTTCGTTTTTCCAGTGAATTTCTAGGGTTTTTTAACATAAGGTAAAATCTTACTATTTTACTTCCTGCAACTCCACTTTAACCTTTGTTTTCCTCAGTGAATTTCTGGTTTTTTTACTGTAAAGTAACTGTATTACGATATGTCTGTTGCCAACCCCAGCTGCACACAGCCTTTCTTTACAGTCAAAAGGTGCTCAAACTGATCACTAAAAAAAAATTTCAGCTGATAAGAACAGTTTTGGTCTGATTACCAATGTCAGAGAAATGTACTAAGCTTCAGTCTCCTTTTCCTTGGACCCATGCCCAATGTTGACAAACAAATCTGACAAATACATCAAATGCAGAAACAGATTCAATCCCTACAGCAATCATCTGAAGAAGATGAACAAAACCATTTTAATCATTACAGGTTAAACTCAAACCTGAGGTTCTTAAATTTGAGTACAAAGAGACTACAATGATATATTAAATCTTCCTTGTGCTTTCAGACTGGTTGATACAGCTATGATAAAAACAGACCAATACCTTTCTATATACTTTTCATTTCAAGGTTGGCCACTGGTTAACGATTCTATTCAACTACAGGAGATGAGACTACCCTGTGGGTAACTGATGATGATAAACTAGGAGCAGATAATGAAGGGCATCTCATTCCTTCTGCTAGGTTTGTTTTCTGCGTCAGGCACAGGGTACTGCTTGAACTGCTCCAAAATGTGTCTCACATACCCATCATGATAACTACAGTTTCCTGCCATTCCTCAAACAGAATATCCTATATGCACCGACATGAAAACAAATCCAAAATGACTACAGTGACATTCCAGAATGTCCATGAAATAGTATTGTGAGTTGACTGCTAGGAAGTTGGTTTTTATAAATTTCATCTGTAGAAAATAGGTCACACAACATATATTTTAAGTTTATTTACTTTAAGTATTCATATAGAGTACCCAGACCAGGGAGGTATTTGAGGCTCAACATATAACTAATCAAACTAGTACAAATACATCAAGATGGGGAAGGGAAGAATACATTTACAACAGTTAAAGAACCTATAGTATATACAGATCGATTCATCAATAGATTTTATACGGGGAAAATAGGCTCGATGTGGAAAAGGTAACTAATTCACACTGTCAATATTAATGCCACCACCGCCCAATGAAATATGCTAGCATTGGGTTTGAAATTGTTTGAAAAGATGTACTTGAGCTGACTCCCCAATGCAGCAAGTGATGTGAGCTTTTGAAGGTTTATGAATAGAGTTCCATATGGTAACTGCTGCTCCGTACAATTATTGTTTTCTTGATAGTGAAGACTTAAATTTGGGGCCTTCTATCAAAAGGAGCCTTTACTTCAAAAACTCTTGGATCCTCCTGAAATGGTTAAAAGTTCTGATAGGTGGGGGCGTGGCTTGCCAACACCCGAAATGGCTGCACTGTTCTGAGGCTCCAAGTCTTAGAAGCGTAGGGGCATATTAGCAAGGGCTGGCGATATAATTATTGCCGCTTTAGCGTCCGTTTTTGGGCGATAAGCGGCGATAATTATATCGCAATATCATCAAGGACACGCTAGCGCGTGTTTCCCTGATGTAGAGCCCGTTTTTTCACAGCCTCGCCTCGCATCGCTAATGAGATGCAAAGAAGGCATGGCTGTGAAAACAGCACATGAAAATATCGCGAAGGCAGCTTCGCGATATTAACAAGGAGGTGCAGCGATAAAAAAAATCGCGCTACCTCGGCCTTAACGCTGGAATTTAACGTCTGTTAAATTCCAGACTAAGGCATACTAATAATGGTAGGTGGATTATGCTGATATGACCACAGGGTCGTATCAGCAATGTTATCGCTGTTTTCCATGGAACATCGCTGGAAAACCAGCGATGTTCCATGGCAAACACCGCTATCGCTGAAATATTATCGCCATAGCGCTATGCATTGTAAATATAGCGTTATCATGGCGATAATTTTCAGCGATAGCCGGCGATAATATTTTTATCACTATGTGGGGCCAGCGATATTTATCGCTGGCCCTTGTTAATATGCCCCGTAATCTCCCCCACTAACTCCGTGCAATTATCCGCATAGCCCGATTCGATGCCGGCACTGAGTTGCTGTTGAAGTGTGGAGTCCTCCGGTCCCTCGCAACTGCTGATCTGGCCACCTGACCCGGAGTTAAGACATCGCGGATCCGGACCGCGGCAGCAAGGACGCGCTGGCCGTGACGTCGTCCGGAGCGGATCTACGCGAGGGCCGCTCCAGTGGCCTGGCCTGAATACGAGGGCGGTAGTCGGCCTTTGGCGCGGCTGTCCCCGGGCACCGGAGGAGTGGCAGCTACGCGGGCGACGTCCCCGTTACTGTCTGGCGAGGGCGCTCGTTGCTGGGTGTGGTGCTGCACCGGGTGGGCTCCGGTGCGAGAGTTAACATCGGCAAGAAGGATGCCGCCTTTTGCACCATCGACTTGGCTCTGGGGCTGGAGAGGGAGAGGGGGCTCTTCCCCTTCCCCCCCCTAGGGCTGAATATTGACGCCGCTGGATTCGAGACTGGCTGCGGGCCACTCTTCCCGAGTGGCTCTCATCGAGACGCGGTAAGGTGCCCCTCCCCCCCATCACAATAACGGACAGCAGGGGCATCAGCCTGTAGGGAGTATATAACCTGGCCTGGGGCTTCCTATGCCGTGGGTGGAAATTCTCGATCGCCCCCCTGACTCTTTGTGTCACCGACCAGGCGTCCCTTTGTGCTCAAGGTCTGTTGGAATGATGCTGGCCAGGACCTAAGTATAGTCCTTACTTCTTCTTCATACACTTCAAGGGCGGGCCCAAAGTGAGTTGGGTGCCTGTAGAGTTGCGGTTTGGGTCTGGACTGAAGTGGGGGTGGATCCCTTCCCCCGGTTTTCTACGTTCAGCATTAGTATATTGGACATGCTTCAATAAGGGCGCAACTGGTACCATGACTACTAACAAGGGATCTAGACAATCCAGTGTGCTTAAGTTAGCAAAATTCGCCCACTCCAAGGCTGAAGTCGCGGACAGCAAACAGGCAGACATGGAGGTCAAACAGCCGACGCCTGCGGAGGGCCCGTCCCTCGCTGATGTGATGGAAGCTATTCAAGGGGTCCGCACGGCGCTGGAACAGAAGATCGACACGGCTATGACCGAGATCACTCTTATTCGCGCCGATTTTCGCAAAATGGGGGACAGGGTCAAAGAAACGGAAATATCAGTGCAAACCCTACAGACTTCTACAAAGTCCTTCGAAAACACAGTCAAACACCTGCAGGCTCAAGCATCGGATTTTGAGTCGAAGTTGGAAGATTATGAAGGGAGAGCGAGGAGGAATAATGTGCGCATTTTGGGGGTTCCAGAAAAATCGGAGGGGCAGGCCGCTGACCTGTTTGTTGGAGAACTGATACTGAAACATCTACAGCCACGGTCTCTCTCAAAGTATTTCTCTGTGGAACGGGCGCACCGTGTACCAGGGGGCCCACCGAAGCCTGGCGCTCCTCCACGACCTCTGTTGGCGAGGATATTTAATTTTCGAGATAGGGACGTAATCCTCCAGACAGTAGGACTGCCCCGCCTCTCAAGTTTGAGAATGCTACTATCACCTTTTTTCCGGACTTTACCTACAAAGTGCAGCAAAGGTGCAGATCCTTCCTTGAAGTCAAGCGAGCTCTCTTAGAACAAGGCCTTAAGTACGCCATGCTTTTTCCGGCTAAACTGAGAGTCCTCGTGGATGGCAAATCGTTGTTTTTCCAGACTCCTGATGAGACTTAGGATTGGTTCGAAGGCTGGCGCGCCTCCAAAGCGCCGACACTCGTTGCCAAGCCATGAACAGGGACGAAACAGACTGCAAGAACGAGCTGATCGAAGTGGGAGTGAGTGATCGCAGGAATGTTGTACGTGCGACGTGGACACAAGGAACATTGGTTGATGTTGGGGGGAGGCGGCTTGGTTTTTGGTTTGGGGGGGGCTGTTTCATCAGTTTAAGCGGCTCCACGAGCTTTAAGGTTCAATGGTGCTGAGGTTGGTGCCCGAGACTGTCTGGTGGACCCAAGAGGGGTCGGGGTCGGGACATGCATATTCCGTTTATATCGTTAAAGTGCCAAGTCACAATTGCATTGATCTTCAGGGGCTTTTCCATAGGCTTTACGGGGGGCCAGCAGACTACCGGCTTGGTTGAGCGACACTTCCTCCATAGCATAGTGGATTGGGGTTTACAGGCGCTCTGCAAATTGGGGGGTGAGCAGTTCGAAGTCCACGTTGCAGGGAGGCAGGGTGGGGGGGGGAATCCGGGGTTGGTTAATGGGGTTTTTTGTTGTTTTTGTATGTTGGCTCAGCTCAAACTTACAAAAGAGATTTCTTCCAGGGCGTGTAGGGATATTCTTAACAATGATTTTCATATTACATTGCTGTGGTATTCATAACTGTGTTCTGCCGTCGGGGGGGACGGGCGGGAAGACGTGTCAAAATTGTTCTTTGGTGAACCATTATGTAGATGTGTCCTTACTGCAGGTTAAATGAGTACATTTCAGGGTCCAACCCCGCGATTGGGGCGTATTAAACTGCTCTCCTGGAATGTGAATGTCCTGGGTGACCGAATTAAACTGGGGATCGTACTGCAAAACTTGAAAAGACAGGCTCCTGACCTGGTTTTGCTGCAGGAAACTCACATTCAGGGAACCTCCTATTGTGCCCTTAATCGATGGGGATATAAATTGGTGGCTCATGCTGGGTTTGCCAGGGGGTCCAGGGGGGTGGGTATTATGGTACGAAAGTCCCTCCCCTTTCACATACAATCGGTTTCTCACGATCCACTGGGCAGGTTTGTGACAATTTCTGGGCAATGGGAGGGGAGGCCCCTTAATGTAACTTCTCTTTATGTGCCACCCCGGCTCCATTCCATTACACTGGCCTACTTAGGACCGCATATGTTAAGCTTACCAGATGGCGAGATGCTGGTGGGGGGCGATTGCAACGCCGCGCTAAATGGGGAATTGGATCGTTTGCCACCCAGAATGGGGGAGTCGGCTGGGAGGCTATTGGGGGATTTTCTGGATGCAATGGGCTTCATAGATGTGTGGAGGACTTGTAACCCCACCTCCTTGCAATACACCTTTCATTCAGGGGTACATGGGAGCCTGTCCCGTATCGATTATTTTTTCTGTGGAGCCCCCCAACTTTCTATGTTTGATGGTATATCCTTCCTCCCTAGAGGCATCTCTGATCACTCCCCGATAGTAACATACTATGGTGGTTTCCCCCCCACCAGGCGTGAAATGGTACTCAATCCATGGTATCTTAAGGTACCAACTATTAGAGAGCAATTAAATAAGACTACCAAAAATTACTTTGCAGAAAACGATGGGTCTGTGGCATCTCATGTCACACTCTGGGAGGCCTATAAGGTGGTCATTCGGGGTGACGGGGTGGCAGCTGTTGCCGGTCACAGGAAGGAGAGACGCAAACAGCTAGAGGACTTAGAAACAGAAGTGTCCGCGCTAGAGGCTGAACTGGTGGCTTCCCATACCCCAGCTGCTGCACATAAGTTATCCATCAAACAGAGAGAATACAGGGATGTGGCTGAAGAGGCGGCAAAGACGCAGTACCGAGCCACCCAGCATCGTATCTATGATATTGGGGATAAAGCCAGTAAATTGTTGGCGTGGTTGGATAAAAGAGAATTGGTTAACAGGTGGGTGGCCCAGGTAGTGGGACGGGAGGGAGAGGTGCTGGGTGACAGAGCCGAAATAGCGAGCACCTTCGCGAGATATTTCGAGGAAATATACACCTCCAGACAGTCTTCCACTCAGACCGAATCAACAGAATTGCTGGCTCCCTTGCCGCTACCGGCACTGGACGCTCAAGAAGAGGTTGCAAAAGCAATTAGCTCCCTACAGTCAGATAAAGCTATGGGCCCAAGTGGTCTTCCAATAGAGTTGTATAAATCCAATGCTAAAATTATTGCCCCATTTTTAGTAAGAATGTATGAAGAGAGCCGACTGCGGGGGCTCCTGCCTGAAACGCAAAGGTTAGCCACAATCGTAGTAATCCATAAAAAAGGGAAGCCCCCGGAGGAATGTGGCTTCTATCGTCCCATCTCTCTATTGGACCCGGAAGTCAAGATCCTGGCCAAGCTTTTGGCACGGCGCCTCTCCCCATGCCTCCCTAAAATAATACATCCGGACCAATCGGGCTTTATGCCCACTAGAAACTCAGCACTGAATCTCAGACGGCTGTATGGAGTGCTGGGAAGGGCCGCCACTATACAAGAAGATTCCATTATTATGTCCCTTGACGCTAAAATGGCCTTTGATATGATTGAGTGGCCGTTTCTTTTTGCTGTACTTGAGCGATACGGTTTTGGGATCCGGTTTCGGTCCTGTTTTCATCTTCTTTACGCTGAACCCTCAGCACGAATTTCGGTAAATGGTGCCCATTCTGCCGCCTTTGTCCTGGGGAGAGGCACGCGACAGGGCTGCCCGCTCTCGCCTCTGCTCTTTGCCCTAGCCCTGGAGCCCCTGGCGATTTGGATAAGGGGGGACCCGCTCATCAGGGGTTTGAATTGGTCGTCTGATTGGTCCGACAGGATTTCCCTTTACGCAGACGACATTTTGTTGTATCTGGCCAGACCCCCCTTTTCACTGCGGCGTGTCCTCCATATTTTCGCTTTATTTCAAAGATATTCCGGGTACACTATTAATTGGGACAAGTCTGTGGTGTGCGTACTGAGTGGTGCTCCTCCTGTTCTGCCGAGGGGCTGTGAGGCCCGGATAGTGACAGATGGCTTTCGATATCTAGGAATTTATGTCACGCCGGATCCCTCGGCTTTTTATGAACACAATTTATTGCCCCCCTTACTTTGTCTGAAAGCAGATATCCGACATTGGAAAACATTGCCCCTTACACTGCTAGGCAGAGCGGCCCTTTACAAGATTATGGCCCTCCCACGCTTTTTGTACGCCTTACAGAACGCACCATTCCCAGTTCCCCCGCGGTATTTCCAGTTAATTGACTCCGAAGTTAGGGCCCTACTCTGGGACCGGGGGCCCCCCGTATCGCTCGTACTAAACTGACCAAGAGCTGGTACAACGGTGGCATCGCCCTGCCTGACATCAGGTCTTATTATTGGGCCTCCCAATTAGTTGTCTTAAATCAGTGGGCTCATCGACCTATTTCGGACCCCGCTTACAGAATGGACCGGCACAATATGCTACCCGGCACCTACCTCAGAGCACTCTATGGGGGCAAATGTTATGCACCCAGGTTCACTCCCACGTACACTACAGTGGAGATATGGTATAGAGCGACACAGGCTTTGGGGTGGAAAGACATGATAGCGCAAGTTACCCCCCTGCTGGAATTCAACTGCTTGGGTATGCTTTCCCGGCAACCGGGGTTCGATGGATGGGATTTGATACGTCTTACTACAGTCGGAGATATGTGGGCGAGGGGAGGAGTTGTTCCTTTTGCTGATCTACAGAGGGACTATTAATTACATGACCGAGAAACCTTCCGTTATCTGCAGGCCAGAAATGCGTTGTATAAAGCTATCCCTAAGGACTCGGAGGTACCGGTCTCATCGCCTTTGGAGGATAGATTATTGGATGATTATCTTTCAGAGAAGGCTATCTCCTTGACTTACCAGAAAATCCTCCACCACACCCCAGACGCCCAGGATAAACTGCGGGCTAAGTGGGCTGACGAGGTTGGAGATCTGGATGAAGATGATTGGAGAGAGGCGCTGGCATCCCCTCGCGAGGTAGCGATTAGGTCACGATTTAGGCTCATACAACTCAAAATGCTGCATCGGACGTATTATACCAGCTCTGTATTGGTCAAGATGGGTGTGCTGGGTTCACCTGCTTGCCCACGTGGCTGTGGCCTAGATGGCACATACATACACCAATGGTGGTCCTGCCCTGTTCTACGAGTGTATTGGGGGAAAGTTATTGCTGGTATGACCAGAGTCTTTAATTCCACTATAGACGACTCCCCCCGGATGTGTCTCCTGAATATTTGGGACTCCACGGACCTGTCATGGGCCGAGAAGATCTGGGTTACACTGGGATGTATGGTGGCAAAGCGTAATATAGCCAGAACATGGAGGGGTGGAGTTCCGCTGCGGTACAGGGATTGGGAGTTTGACATGGACTGGTGTATGCAAGCCGAGAGGGTGGTCTATGAAAGTAGGGGGTGCCCACAAAAATGGTCCAAGATATGGAATCCATGGAATGAAAGTAGAGGTCTGTTGTGCGCCCCTGTTGTCCTCCCCCTTCCTAATGGTAGACGATGAAGATACCTAATAGCATTGAGTATGGAACAATATTGTATGTCTTTTTTGTACTTGTTTCCCAACGCCAAATGTGTCTATTTGCTGTCTCTTGAGCCTTTTTATTTGTCAGATAATTGTATTATATTGGTTTGTTTGGTTTGTATGGTTTATGTTTATTTTTGAATAAAAAGATCTTATAAAAAAAAAAAAAAGTTCTGATAGGTAAGGAGGATTGTTTTCATCTATGGGCTTACATGACATGACAATACCAAAGGGGATGATGGACGGAGCGCTTGAGCAAATCAAACACTCACCCCCAGTCAACTGATCTGGGTTTAATCCATCATCATTCTTTAGCTCACTCCACCACCCCAGTTCAGACATGGCCATATGCAAATCAGTCTGACCCTGTGCCTCATGGGAACAGTCCAGCCCGAACTGCCAAGCCATGTCTTCCCTGCACCGGAAACAAGCATCCTGGGACCGGTTTCTGGCTATTCAGCCGTCATCAGCCAGGCTAGCTTGAATCCAGTGGCAAAGTGAGCAAGGGACCCACGTCTGGGCATACCCTGCCAACTTAGGGCGAACAAAGCGATACCAAAGGGGATGATGGACGGAGCGCTTGAGCAAATCAAAACACTCACCCCCAGTCAACTGATCTGGGTTTAATCCATCATCATTCTTTAGCTCACTCCACCACCCCAGTTCAGACATGGCCATATGCAAATCAGTCTGACCCTGTGCCTCATGGGAACAGTCCAGCCCGAACTGCCACGCCATGTCTTCCCTGGACTGGAAACAAGCATCCTGGGACCGGTTTCTGGCTATTCAGCCGTCATCAGCCAGGCTAGCTTGAATCCAGTGGCAAAGTGAGCAAGGGACCCACGTCTGGGCATACCCTGCCAACTTAGGGCGAACAAAGCGATACCAAAGGGGATGATGGACGGGGCGCTTGAGCAAATCAAACACTCACCCCCAGTCAACTGATCTGGGTTTAATCCATCATCATTCTTTAGCTCACTCCACCACCCCAGTTCAGACATGGCCATATGCAAATCAGTCTGACCCTATGCCTCATGGGAACAGTCCAGCATGACAGGACACAGAGCTTGAAACATATCTGTGATGCCCTCACATCTTTTTTGCAATATGAACCAGTCTCACTGCTGAGTGAAAGACAGCTTTCTTTGAGCCAGATGTAATTCAGGAACTCCAGCTACTAAAGGTATTACCAAAATCTAGTGTGATGTGACAAGAGGGTGCACTGCTGTCTTGAGAGAGTTCGAAGAGATAAGGTGTATGAAACTTTGAAATAGTGAGTTCCTAATTGCGTTTTCCTGGAAATCGCAATTAGGAAATTGCTTTTTCAAATGTAATAAACTCATTTGTTTTTTTTTTGTTATTCCCAGTGGATCGCAAACAGACCTACCTCATGAATGTTCACACAGATTGTGTATGATTTCCTGTTGCCACAAGTGTGAAACAAACTCCTGCTGCTTAAATCTTTGACATTCTCACAAATACGAATAGTTCTGAAGCACGATTCGTGCTCAATGAATCAATACATGTGATGCTAATCCCAGGATCAACCAAAATATCAGCACAACGTCAGAGGTATGTCCCATTTTAGAATACCTTAAACACTTTTGCTCCTTTGCGTTCCTTATAAACACTTTGCGGAAACATTTGATCCATTTTACATGCTGACACAGAAAATTAGCTCAGTTGTAAGAGGTTTTAAGTATGGCAGGATTTTCAGATATAATAACTCATGAATATTAAAGAACTCATTCTTGCTCGGCCTGAATAAATATAGTTATACCTGGAGAGTCAGTATAGAGTCACCTCCAGGACTGGGGTTTGATGGTACATTTAGACGGTTACTACACCTGTGTGAACTTTCATTAGTGTGCCCCCCTGTTGGTTGCAAGGCCCTTTAGACAGTATCACCATAGGCATTTACATATGCAATTCTGTAAGTATTTGTTACTTTGTGTGTAGTATTTACTAGTGTCTGTAATAAAATACTTTTACTTTTTATAAGAAAAAGCACTGACGAAACAACAAATTATTAAATGTTGTTTGTTGTGTTGCTGAGTTTTGGGTCTCTAGTTCACAACTCCTCCCTTGAGTACGCCTTGCCCTTCCCACCCATTTCCTTCTCTGTCCCTTTCAATTATTCTGACCCATCATCACATCATTGCCTCTGTCTCACTACCCTGACAGTGAAGTGATAATGGCTAGTCGGTTTCCACTTTGGCGGTCTGCAGAAACGGGGGCCCCAGCACAGCTGTAGCCAAAGACCACAGTTTCTACACTTGGAGTACAGTACCCCCATCTCCCATGGGATCCTCAGACACATATTTCATACAGAAGTGGTCCAGGAGTAGGCAGAAATGAAGCTAGAAGGAAATCTGAAAGCTTTGGGCAGGGTAACAAGTCAGCCGTTTACTAGGAAATGGCAGAATAGAGGGTATAGAGAAGACAGGAAATTGATGAGAGGTGACTCATAAAGTAATTGAAAGTGACAAGGAGGGAAACAGGTGGGGGAAGGAAGATATGAGGCTAAGCCGCAGGGACAGGAGAAACATAGGAATCATGAGGAGCAGTGAAGCTAGCATGCTGGAACTAAGGCTTGAGCAGTGAGTAAGAGTATGTGGAGGTAAGGAATAAGATGAGGTTTTATGACATTTAGCCCTATCGGTTGGAGGGAGGTAGAAAGGGAATAGTGGAGAGTGGAGGGCAGGCAGTGGGTGAGAGAGATCTCAACAAAGCAGGAGATGCAGAACTGCAGTGGAAGTTGGCAGACGAGGAACTAGTAGGAGAGGAGGTAGATAGGTGGGGGTGGGAAAGCATGAGTAATTGGGAAATAGGGAGATCTGGCTGTGGAGTGTGATGATAGGGAAGCTCAAAATAGGGTAGAAAGATGGGATTGAGGAAGAGCAGGGATGGCAAGAGTCAGATGTACAGAGGTTAAGGGGAGAGTGATTAGTAGAGGGAGTTGCAATGGTATAATATATTGTTTGGAAAGAGGGAGGTTGGGTAATGAACGATGATCTGAGGAAGGCAGGAGCTATGTTACCAAACATTTGATTCCACTATAACCTTCTGAGAGAGAGAGACACATAACCAGATACATGCAGGAGGAGGGAAGAAGTACAGGAGTGAAAGGAGAGGGTGTGAATCTGTGTATGATATGCTTTGAACTGTGCCTTGTATGCACTGATAGTATGGGAAGGCGGCTTAACAGAGTCCATGGAGAGGTTGGAAGATCCAGTTGCCAGCAACCAAACTGAAAAAAACAACTTGATTTCAGGACGGCAACAAGAGCTCATCATTAACGCTAAAGAAATATGGGTTGGTAAAGATGGATGGTAGGTTAAAATGAAGAACGGGTGAAAGCGTGGATGGGTGAAATGATGCATGGGTGGCTAAACGGATAAGTGGGGAATGGATGACAGGAAGCGTGGGTGGTGAAAGGACAGGCGAAAGGGTGGACTGGTGAAATGAGGCGCAAAGAGGTGGATGGGTGAAATGATGAATGGGTGGGTGAAAAGTTGGATTGGTTAAAGGATGCGTGGGTGGGTGAAAGGATGGGTGAAATGGTGAATTGGTGAAAGGATGCATGGGTGGGTGAAAACATGGATGGGTAAAAAGATGTATGGATGGGTGAAAGGCTGGATTGGTGAAAAGATGGGTTGTATGTCGGAACAATGAGTTCCTCTACCTCGCCTACCTTTACAATGTGGTCTCTACAATGACTTCATCTTAACCACAAATTGCTTTACCACGCATTCCTTTACCACGGATTTTCATTGTAAAAGCATGCATGGTAAACGGCTAACCGTGGCTAAGGTTACCACCCCCTCCCTCTCTCACTGAGCCCTAAATAAACCCCCAACCTCCTAAAAACGACCCCAAACCGCCTCCCCACACCCTAAAAACTACCCAATCCCCTCCCCTACCCCCTAAAAACTACCCAGAAACCCCCCACCCCCCAAATACTACCCCGAACCCCCCACCCCCTAAAAACTACCCTGATCCTCTCCCACCCCCTAAAAACTACTCTGAACCCCCACACCCCTTAAAACTACCCCAAACCCCCACCCCCTAAAAACTACCCCAAACACCCCACCCCCTAAAAACTTCCCCGAACCCCCCACCTCCTAAAAACTACTCCGAAATCCCCACCCCCTAAAAACTACCCGAAGCTCCCCACCCCCTAAAAACGACTCCTAACCCACCCTAAAAACTACCCCGAACACCCCACCCCCTAAAAACTACCCCAAACACCCCCACCCGCTAAAAACTACCCCAAACCCCACCACCCATTAAAAACTACCCGAGCCCCCATCCCCTAAAAACTACCCCAAACACCCAATCCCTAAAAACTACCCCGAACCCCCTCCACCCCCTAAAAACTACCTGAACATCCCCACCCCCTAAAAACTACCCAAACCCCCCCACCCCCTAAAAACTACTCGAACCCCCCCTCCCCCTGAAAACTACCCTGAAACCCCTCTTTCCTGTCCTGTTCGCTTTCCGACGCTCCTCTCTCTCTACCCATTCCAAACACTAGACCGACTTTGCCTTAACCACGCACATGCGTGGTTAAGGCAAAGTCATTGTTCGGGCAAGTTGTTGTTTGGCTTGTGGGCTTCCAGAACATCTTGGATCTGGTATTGTTGTTCCGGATGTTTCCCGGAAAGATGAGTCGGCGGGTCAAAAGAGGGGTGAAAGGGTGGATGGATGAAATGATGTGTGGTTCGTTGAAAGAATGTGTTAGTGGGTGAAAGGATGAGTGAAAGGATGCTTGGGTGAGTGAAAGGATATGTGAAGGGGTGGATGGGTGAAAGGATGCCCGAGTGGGTGAAACGTTGGGTGAAAGGGTGAAGAGGTAAAAGGATGGATGGATGTTAGGATGGATGGATGGATGTTGGGATGGATGGATGGTGAAAGACTGAATGATGGATGGAAGAATGAGTGGATGTCAGAATGTAAAGGTGAAATGGTGAATATCAGCAGGTGGATGGGAGGATAAGAGGATGAATGGACAGATGTCTGGATAGAGGAGACAAGAGAGCTCTTCTGTGGAGGGTTGTGCTCACTTGCTTCGCATGTTTGCTACCACCGGAGCTTTGGTTCAAACTGGGGAGCGTTTTAATTTCCAGACTACTCCCTTGTTCTGATGTTTGACTAAGGGTTTACCTAATACAGACTCTTAAGCACACTGGGCCTGATTCACAAAGGTGAACTTACACTTAGTGTAATTTAACGATATTTTTCTATTCATGCAATCAAATTTTACGAGTAGTATCTTCATGACTGCGGAGTCTCCGCATTTGTGGTGGACACTCCACATATAAAATTATAGGCCTGGTCTATATTTTTATGTGTTGAGTCTTTGCGACGAATGTTGAGACTCTGCAGTGGTAAAGATACTACTCGAAAAATATGTCTGTGAATAGCAACAAAATTGTAAACTTACACTAGAGTGTAAGTTTACCTTTGTGAATCAGGCTCAATGTTTTTACTCATGCAGTAGGTACATAGAAATAAAGGATGTGCACCATTTACAGTCCCTTATGTATTTATGACTTCTTAGGTCCCATGTACCTCACAGTTAGGGAAACAGATAAACAGACATTTTTGTGGATTGTCCTGGATACATGACATGGCCTGTGACCATGATCTGGCCATAATTTCTTATGCCAAAGTTTTTGAGGCTGTGAACCTTCAATGAAGTTTAAGTTAAGCAAATCCTTTAGAAGTTGCCCAAAACTGGCGCATTCCATATACTGCGGAAGACCTCTATCTAAAGTCTGTGACCACAGAGTCCAAATTCAACTATTTCTATGAAAAAGTGTATTTCCACCTCTCTTGTGTGTGTCCTTGCCCCCAGGGTTTAGTATGTCCTATGTACTGCCACAATTTATCACAATTTATTTTTCAGTTGGTGTCTGCAGATGAAGGTTTGGGTCTGTGGACCTAATAAACACGAGCAAGGTAAAAATCTTGAGCTCCTGCAAATCAATTAGATGGCTAGTTCGGATTCAAATTTTGGGTCTGCAAATAATCTACAGAACTGACTATCAAACCATTTTACCTTACTATTTTTGTACAATTTGTTGGAACTTTTTTACAACAAGCATTACATTGTCTACGCTTAAATACGCTTAATCTTTGTGTCAAGTGCAGGATTGAACCACCCAGGATATCGAATGGGAAATGTAACTTTCGAGATTCCACTCTTCCGACCAGTTTGTATGAGATTTATACGAAACATGCCAAGGTTAAACTTGTATATCTCTTTTTGGAAACAATGGTGCAGATTCCAAAGTGGTGGTACGTTTATAAGTAAAAAACATTTTCCTGCGCTCTAATGGATTGATCTAAAACTAAATAGTCAGATATGTGATCAGAACTGGATTGTGGCCATGAAATCTGACTAGGAATACTTAAACAAGACAAACACATCATTCAATTGTGTCACCATCCTTTAATCTGACTCACTCTCGTCATAGTTTGTTAAGCAAACTGACTTGCATCCACTTTCTGGAAATAACATGCGCATTTTCTTATTGTACATTTAATATGATTCATGCTTAAACTAAATGTGAAACCTTGTAGAATTATACTGATATATTCTAGTGCTGCGTGACAGTGTTATTCAAGCATAGAAGAATGGCATTGTCTGCTGAAAATAATGTTCTCATAATTTCAACAAATCCAGTTAGCACTCGACTTTGGCAGTCATGGTACAGACACTGTATAATGAAGGAAACCATATGTCACACACATTATGCCTTTCAATGATTTGATGCAAGACGTATTGCAAAAATGACAAAAAGCAACAGTAACTTACTTCAAATGTTTTAACTTCTTCTCCATCATCATCTTCTTCATCATGGCAGCTCTGTTGGCCAACAAAGTCAAGGAAAATATTCTTAAATATTACCCTTTGGGCAGCCACATGCTCTAACACAATGAATTAATGAATGAATGGATGGATGGATGGTTGAATGAATAAATCGACACATGAGTCAAAGAAAGAACAAACAAATGGATTAATGATTGAATTAATGGATAGCAATATTAAACTTCTAATGTTTAAATGTGGCTTGTCGCAGAGTGAATACAAAGTTCAAGAAAACTGCCCCACATTGTTTTTACACGTACATATGTCAACTTCAATGTGCCCCCCCTCTCCGTATTGTAATTTTGCTTAGGCTACAGTTGAGAACATCTCACTGAAAAAAGCTAGGTTTCCTAAGCATTCACTGTTACCCAGAAGGAGGTTATGAACGAAGATAACTGCCACTACTTGACAGTATTTAGATCTTAAGTATTTAAATGGCATATTGTGAAAACTATGAAAATATCTATAATAAAAAAATGTGTATTCAATGTATAGTAAGATGAATCTCAAATTTACAAAAAATGAATGTAAATGGTGAATACCTTTCCCATGATGTCAGCATACGCCATGTACAGGAAATCCTCTTCTAATTTGCTAAGGGAAAAAGACACACATTTCAAAATGTTTCATTATTCAGTATATGACTCAGAACAAGCAAATGATGATTGCTGAAAGCCGAACAATTGTGATTTCCCACATTAAGCTACAAGAAGATAAAATAAGTGATATTGCATGAAAAATATCTTTCACAGAACATGTCACAGTACACATAATTTTGATTTCTGGCTTTCAGCATAGAAGATTGACTGAGGAAGCTTAGTTGTTAAAAAATTTTTTTTTATATATTATCTTTATTGAGACACCTTGACTGTATAAATCTTTATCTCAAATACATTGCAGTTTACACAAATTAACAGAAATACAATTCCACTTTTTATGCTGGTCTATGTATGAGTTGGTAGAAGTGAGCTGATTCCATTGTTTGTCAGTTAGGTGGTTGAACTAATTCTCCAGTTGGTTTTTTACTTTTTATACATGAACTAAGTCCTCTTGGTCAAGTTTACTTCTGCATGTGCTGAACCGGCAAAATCATAGTTTTGTTGCTTTAATTGTGGCTTAGTCCTACTTTTAATTGTTTTCATTGTCTCATTTCTCTTTCCAAACATCTGTATAGTCACCCATTCAAGAAGGGGACTCCAATTCAGCTCAGACCTCCGTCCGCTTCTTCTTTCCAGCAGATTTCTGATCACTGTTTTGGGTACACTAGAGAAGAGGATATGCAGTTCCTTAGGTGGGTCAAGAGAAGTAAAGAGAGATCAACAATGTGTATTGTCACAAAGAGAAATGACAGTCCTTAAATAATCGGCGGGAGGGGAATTCCTCCTTACGGAACTAGGGCCCTCACGCACCCAGCCAGCTAGGTGTCATGCTTCATCATTTAGGCCTGCTCCTCGTCGGGTCGGCGCTGCAATACCCGACGGGCACCCAAAGAGGGGCTCTTTGGCAGAGATCTTTTGTTCCTTGCCGTTTGGTGCAGTGGAGGTAAGGGACCTAAGAAGTGTAGATGTGGTGCAATGGAAAGTGATTAAAACAGGTTGGGTAGTCCAAAGAATGACTTTTATTCAGGTTGGCTCCCCATCTGGTTAAAAGGAAGAGTGACGACTATCTGAATTAATGGTTCAGGATAACTGCACTCTACTCTTAAGGGGTCGACATGTTTCTTGCCTAATAGTCTGGAGGATCAGTGGCAATTCATCAGGACCTAGTGAAAAACTATCTACACACCATGGAAAGGTGGGCAACCTACCTACCACGTGTAAACTCTGAGAGTAAGGTACCCACAGCAAAGGACGACTTAAATGCTCTAAGAGTCTCGCCTCAACAGAATCCGGCGGGTTGTGAGACAGATAAAGTATTGTGTCCTTGAATCCTAGGATGCAGAATGGGTGACCTACCCCTCGCCGCCAGAACCAGGTGGTTCCTTACCTCCACTGCACCAAACGGCAAGGAACCAAAGATCTCCGCCAAAGAGCCCCTCTTTGAGTGCCCGTCGGGTATTGCAGCGCCGACCCGACGAGGAGCAGGCCCAAATGATGAAGCATGACACCTAGCTGGCTGGGTGTGTGAGGCCCTAGTTCCGTAAGGAGGAATTCCCCTCCCGCCGATTATTTAAGGACTGTCATTTCTCTTTGTGACAATACACATTGTTGATCTCTCTTTACTTCTCTTGACCCACCTAAGGAACTGCATACCCTCTTCTCTAGTGTTGGCTTGGGCATGTATGCTGGACCTTCCAAAAGCCCTTCAGTCCCCCCTTGTTGATTCACTGTTTTGGGTAGCCATCTCGTGATAAGCAGTGATGGTATGTGCCTATAGCTGCACACCAATTTAGCAGGAAACCTACAGACCTTCTTCTGTGAGTAGTCAGGAGTTTCCAGGAGTAGGATATGTTTACTCATGGAAACTCTTACTCTTGGAAGTTCATGATTATGTCACACAAACTTATAGAGAAAGATAGACCTACTTCTACCACAGTTTTGTGAATCAGGCTTAGATTTACAGGTGTACCTCACACCTAAGTATGTTTTAAGGTAGACCCACTGATGGCAAAAAATGTGAATCAGGCCCTCTGACTTCAAAAATATCTGACAAGAGAAATAACATCACTTTTTTCTACGGAAGCCCATAAAGAAATGTTTTCTTAACTAACATGAAACATTTTAATCTAATATGTTATTTGATTCACATCCGAAAAAGATGTGGACAACTGGAAAGCATCACAAGAGAACCTTAACCCCCCCAAGCGCCTGCCCAAGAAATTACTCACTTTCTCTGTGTATTGCTTGTTGATTCCTTTCTTGCAAATTGCTATCTGTAAGCTTTACAAAGAAATTAAGGTTGTTCTTCAGTTATGATCCTCCAATTACCCGAACCCTGCAATTAAATCCTATTGCTTCGAGGCAGTCTTGTCTTTTTCTGACCTGTTAGGCTTTTGTTATCTTTTATCAATGCCCTACCATGTTCATGGAACTCTATCTTCTTCAAAATTATATTTATTTTCCACTACTTTCCGCTTCATCCGTCCTAGCCTCTATTTTGAGGACAACCTCCTCCAGTTTGCCATTTTCTGCATCATCCGATTAGGGAATTGTTAACAGGATGGAGGGGCACAGGGACATCCTACGCTAAATGAATGTTCTCGAACCATGCTACCACACCACCAAGGGTCTCATAATGAGTAGAGTAGATTTTTGCCATAAATATAACTTCCCCCACCTGGTTGGAGATACAAATACTGGGTGAATCAGAAGCTCTTTAGGCAGAGAGGGGCAGAAATATCACATGTTTTAGGGATGTTTCGGCGGTGATTCTTACATGTTGTGTTCTTGCTGAAACACCAAACACTCTTAATTCCGATGGACTCAGTAACCTCTGTTATCAGCCCCATCACAACTAAGAGGCTGTGGGAATGAAGCACTTAGAAGGGGAAATGAGGATTCACAATGTCTGTAGGTAGTCTACTAAATCTTGACAGTATCTCTAACGAGTTCTGTAAATATGTTCGTGTTTCTTCTGAGACTCAGCTCAGGAGAGGTCCCCTTGCTGCTTTACTTCAGGCAAGACAATTTATCGAGGTGCCTGGTATCCTAATTAATTGTACTTCTTCGACTTAAAAATGTTATTGCATCACATGTATTACTCCTTATTTACCATGAGTCTCTGACGAGAGAACACTTTGGAGCCGATTACGATGCAGCCGTAAAAGGCTCCGACCCTCGGTCAGAGCCTTTACGGCCGCATCGTAATAGGCCGGTCGGTTTACTTTACGACCGCCTCACTGCGATGGAGGCAGTCATAAACTAAACCTGCTGGTCATTCAGCCAGTCAGAATCCGGCCTGTAATCTCAAGGGTGGGCATTTCCGCCCTTCAGATTACAAAGTTGGGTTTTGGCAGCCTTTCAATGCTGGTCTTTCCGACACGGAAAGGCTGTCGGAGCTTGACTTTGGGGGCTCGCAGCAGGGCCCCCTTGGGTGCAAGGCCTCTGGTTGGAGGCCGAGGGGGCACCTATGGTGCCCCCCTGTTGGTTTCTGCGCCCCGTGGCAGGCACCTTGAGAAGCCTGCCACGGGCTGCAAGGATGTACTGCACCTCCCTTTTCTCAATGGGAGCTTGTGTTACGGCCGGTTTCCGGCCGTAACACGAGCTCCCATTCAAAAAAGTGCACTGCGACCAAACAGTGTTCGGTTGCATTGTAATGGGCTGGTTGGGACTGCTAAACTGGGGGTCAGTCGGTCCCAGGACTGAGTCGGTGTCGAGCGGGAGCAATTCTGACCGACACTGAAATGAGTCCCTTAGTCCATAATATACAATAATTAGCCCTCAACTCAGCAGCAAGTATTTTTCCAGAATAACACACAATGGGAATGGATAACTTAAACAAAATCCATTTCAACCTGGATGGGCCCGAAAATGGACCAGGCACCGTGTTCTCTGATTCCTTTACCCATGCAGCATTGATGCTCGGTACTCAATGTGGGTGCTGGGTGGAAATCAATTTGCAAGGCGGGGGTGAACATTTCTCCAGGGTGGTATGTATCCCTGGTTTGCCACACATAGACTTGATAGGGGAGACCCTCTGGTGCCCTATTAGAACAGCTCATAGAATTAAACTTTAAATTAAATGTTATAGTCTAATTTGGACTGTTTCCACAATTCCATCTCTGGCACTGTGATTCTAAAATTATTCTTTTTAATTGACACCTCTGACAAAGTGATCTTACTAAGAAAATGACCACCATTGCAGCTGTAATCCTAAATTGTATCACATGGCAAACACAAAAAGACGGGGAGAGGTTAATTTTCATAGTCCACCATCTGAAGATGTGGATGATTGAAACTAACACTTGAGTTGTGAATAACATAAATTGAATGCTTGTATCTGTCTTGAACAAACAAAACATGGCTCAGTACATTTCACAGAGACCAAAAATGTAAAGGTTATTTAAACAAGCTATTTACAAATGAAAGCTTTCTAATCGTATCAAAAATAATTAGAGACTTGGCAAGAGAATATTGTTCAAATGTAGCAATGGAGAAACTTCAAAGGAACTCTCTTTATGCTCAAAGAGAAGAAATTTAACAATGCTTAAGTCTGTCTAATAACCAATTTGATGGTGGTAGTTCCTTCCCGTCAATTGCCTGCAGCAGTATTTATCAGTATTATTGGAAATACCTAGAAATAAAGAGCATGTAATACTTGAGTATGTTTACATCTGTAATAAACAGATATGGACAATCTTATTTTATAATCAGTGATGAGAGAAGTACTTCTGAAGGTATGTCTCTTTTAAAGTAGACCCTGATCATTTAGATATGTATGTTGGTGATTACTTATTGGGCTATGGTAAATAGTAAGGGTAGGCGGTATACTCTGCTCCTCTGTGGGAGTTCACGGAGTCTTGCACACTCAGCTTTAAAACTAAGCCAACAACCGCATGGCAGAGTTTTTTCTAGCATGCGGCTCACCAATGTTAAGTTGGAGAGTGGAGCAAGAATATCGAGTGCTAGATTGCCTTATGGTGACATTTCTCAATGCGGGCAGTCATGGCAGGTCACTACTGCTCATGTTGAGAAAGCGGCCGCTCATGTTGAGTAAGATGCCGCTCGATGGAAAACCTACTTGAACAGCAGAAAGTAGCAGCACCCTCTGGTGTGACGTGTGGTGCCGTTCACACTGATTTTACAGTGCAGGACAAGCTCCAGGCACTAAAAATCAGCACAAGCAGCGCATCGCACCTAACTCGCAGAGTTTTTAGGTAACTCAGCGGAATTACGCAGAATGAAACTCCGTGAGTTCCGTCCACCCCTAGCAAATAGAAATAAATAATAAGGATGCAATTTACAGAATCAAAGATTGTAAGAGTGGTGGTGCTATGACCTACAAATGTTTTTGAATGTGAATATGATTCAGTTTTTCAGAGCAACTTAAAATGTATTTTATAGTGGAATAAACAATTGTTCAGACTACCCACTTGTTTTTTGGAATGCTTAAGCAATTAGTACAGACAAATGAGTATTAAAAGGAAGTCAGTGCTGAATTCCAATGTTATTCACTATCTAGTTTCCCTGTAAAGGGAAGTAAAGGACAGAGTTGCAGTGGGCATAATGGTTTTCCATTACTGTATAATTATGAAGTTTACTAACAGTAATCCCACGTATTTACAGTGTCTAAATTATTGTCAAAATGTTGATGAAGCACAGCTATACCTAGGTATAAGTGCTCTTGTCAATGCCAAGGCATCATTGATAAAGTATGATACATGGCATTCTGCAATCCCTGTATAAATGCACATCTCTAATTTCTTCATAATCACCACCCAGTGAAGCACTCAGACGCCGATTATGAAGAAAAGACGTTATAACTCGACTGTAATATGTTTTTGCAGTCAAGTTCTGATTTTATTATGCCTGTTGCCAGAGCCATCAGCCTAGATGATAGGCAGGTCAGATCATGGAGCAGCTGTTTAAAGCAACTAAAACAAAACTGCCTTTTATTTCTTCTGCTCTATTTTCTAGCTTAAAGTGAATAGCAGAAAGAACATGATTAATTTTTGTATTCCTTAGATAATTATAGAAAAGTTAGAATCTTTCTGCATATTTCTAGACATTCTGAGTTACTGCAGCTTTTTTTTAAAAAACAAAACTGACGTACTGAACTGTTCCTAATATCTTTTTGCATCAAATATCTAACAGGTTTTTAAGGTGTTCAATTTTGCAATAGAGGTTCTATTTTTATTTTTCATGATTGCAAACAAGCTCACTCTTACTGAAAGAGCTGCACACCTAGGTTTTAATGGATTGTGGGAAAGGTGATGGTGTGGCTCCCTGACTTACATAATAAGGATATTGCAAGTCACCTGGGAGTTCCATAATCTTATAAAGAAACTCTGCCTTTAGCCTCCTTCCTCTGTATGGTTATTGAACTCTCCTGTGACTTGCAATATCCTTATATTGTACGTGAGGGGCACTTTATTCCTTACATAATGCATCTTCTGTGACAAATAACCCTCCCTCGTGGCTACAATGAATCAGTGGTTGGGGCTAGACAAGGGAGAGATTGGAAGCAATAGTCATTCCTCTCTAATGCCAAGCTGTAAGTTAGTAAAGGGAGAAGAGGACTGGCACACAGAGTTGGCCATATTCACAGATATCTCTTTATGTTTCTGTGGAACTGCATGAGGAACGACAGATACTAATAGTCTAAAAAACATTAAGAGCATTGAATTTAGGCAAATATATTAATTCATTTTCTCTAATGAGGGATGGGAAAGGGATACCTCCTTTTTGCCTATTGGCACATAGCTTCATCAGTGTGTAAGGATTTCCCCTTGGTCTGTAACTAAAGGTACTGTAGAATGGCCATTAATAGATATACATTTGTTGCCTCTATAAGAAGAACACTAAATCCCATAAAGCCATGCTTTCAGGTCTTCTCTTGAATGGACTAATGTTCAAGCCATTAATAGATATATTGCAAGGTGATTCATCCACCAATATAATCTCAACTGGCAAACACATTGCAGGAGGCCCCAGAGAGCGCAGGGATTGAGATAATGGAGAACTCTCAAGCTACCTGAGAAAAAAAGACAACAGCTCCATCTCTACTTTAAAATATATTCAATCAAGTAAAGGTGTCACCCTAAAACACAATACTTGGTAAAGCCTAATGAGGTGCTTTCTTTACACAGATCACATTCCTACGGATGTGACCTGCAGCACACACTTGCCATCATCACATGATTGACTTTGCTTGCAGCTTCTCTACAAATGCCCCTTCTCCCAAGTAGTTCAACATAACATCACCTTAACTCACTGGGCCCCACTAGCAGAATGTTACCAATATGCAGGTATTTTCTAGGCACACTAAACAGCACACCTTATGTTCATCCCTTGCTCATTTCTGATTTAAACTAAAAATATGTTTTTTTCAATTTTTGCCTAACAAGGTAATTTAAAGTGGCATACATGTGATGTGTTGTCATTATATAAAGCACCAAAATACGGAACAATTCTACTTTATCTACAAAAACTAGACTACACCAACCTGGAGTGTTGCAGTATTTTTGCAGAGTTAAATGGATAAAGTAACTTCAGTGCTAGCTTGCTACTATTGACATGATGAGCCAATAAACTAAAATAGCAACCTATAATATTCCCCAGCAGGTTTGCTAAAGGTTGTAGGTGGCCATTTAGACCTTTGACAGCGGCTTGCCATCCTGCCAGGCCAATGATAGGTGTGACCTTCCATCCCCTGGTGGAGAAATGCCTGCCACATTGTGAGATCCCTATCTGTGCGCCTGTCAGAGATATCACTGCCTTCAGGGCAACTGCTTGTGCGACAGTTTATCTGAAGGCAGAGAAAGTTACAAATGGGTGCCATGATGCTTGGTCCACTCAAGCAGCGCTTTTTCCTGAAAAAAATATATAATAAATAGACCTGATGTTCTGGGAGTTTTATCCAGGACATGGGCATCATTTATATTGTTTTCTGTTTGGGCCCACCAGATTTTTCTAGCGGTCCTAAAAGGCAAACTTTATGTTGGAAGGATTGCCAATTATAGGGTGGGCCTTCTGATGTACATTGACTGAAGGTGCTGTGGTGGGACGGACAAATGTATTCAGCGGTAGAACCAACTGAGTCTCAGCCAGCAGAAACCTGATGCTTTGAACACCTCTCAATAAAGCAGATACACTGTGAGTTTGGTGGGGCAAGAACCTGCCAATTTACATTAGGGCTTTCCATTAGGGCTTTCATTACACCAAACTCTAAATAAGATCCTTACTAAAACTTTGGCTGCAAATAGTGGATACCTTAGTGACCCGCTAATGAGCTACGTATTGTATTTCTATATCTGTGTGCTAACATCACTGTGGTGCTGCTGTTAAAAATGGATAATGATTGCCTTTACAAGCCTTTGACAAAATGGCTATTTGCCCAATGTAAATTAGACACTGACAATGTAGTTTAAAGCTTATAAAATACCAACACCACGGGTACATTATCTAATTCTAGCACTTAATCATATCTCCCAGTCAGAATTAAGTAAGATCAAAGAGGAAGTAGTCCATGCATGATCATTAGAAATTTAAAACAGATTTACCTGGCCTTCTGAATAAAATGTATTCAAACTTTTAATAAACATAAAAAGTACCTGTTATTTTTGGCTAGACATTTTTGCCACTGTGCCGGTGGTCACTTTGAGGAACTGTGCAAAATTTGGCAGAATATTGCAAATAAATAGTGCAATGACTTTACCTTCCTTTGAATACGCATGTGATAAAAGTAGCAAAAGTAATATTTCAACAATACCTGTGGAAAATGATGGCTGCTTAGAACACCTACCATTTTTCTGTCAAGGCAGTTCTACTGAATAATAAGATTAATTGATGAAGAGGATCAAATCTTTTAATTGCTTCATCTTCCTCTGGCATTTCCTTCACTGGCCTCTGTGGTCAAGAAAAAAACAAGCAATCATATGGTTATAATACGGCGCTTTTAAAAGCATGCAATGATTTCATATGAAAAGAATGAAGGTTTGAATCCATACATTTATCTCAGTCCCTGGTAACTATTCAGGCCACATTACAGTCCATTGCTGTTTCCCACTGGGCCATTTCAGACAGGAATGAGTCACATGCAAACCATGGGCTAAGAAAAATTCAAAGATAAGTTCTTTTTGTTTGTCTTAACGATTTTGCTTGTCAAGCTAGCTGGAACTTATCCTACAATGAAAACCAGCAGTGACCAACATCAAAATCATAATTGGGAATCTCATCACATTGAATGAAGTGCGTAAAAACAGTTAAATTTTATTTTGTGTGGAAAGAAGCATTGCAATAATACATCATGCAGAGGACAAACAGTCAAGTACATGATTTGAAGGGGAAATGGTTACCTAAATTAAATGGTCACATGCCCTCTGCCCACATCCTCTCTCCCACAAATGCTCCTGTTTAAAGTCTCTGGACTCCTGAAAAGGAATTTGTTGATTTCAGGTAAGATTCCCACTACCTTGAAGTCAGTTACGCTGACACTGCCCTTTGCAAAGTGTGTCAACATAAGTTAGATCAAGGATAGGCATCGTAACAAAAGCCTTCAAGGGAGGAGACTTAGCCCTTACATCCTTCAAACAGCTGTACATGAAGAAGGGTTGTTAGAGGTGTATTAAAAAACATTAATTTAAACACCTAGCTAGGGAAATACATTAGTGAGGTCAGGAGTAGAAGAAGGAAAGTCTGGTCAGTGCATTGATGTCCTGAAGAGTGCCAATGCTCTCATGGGTTTTATGCCTGGATAGATCTGGCAATTTGAAAAGTATTCCTTCCTATAAAGTGGTTCACATCTCCAATAGGGTTTGAAATTTTTGGAATAATTTTCATATTTACATTACCACTATTTACCAGAAAAGTCAGTCAGCCTATTGCTTTTAATGTGCTGACGGAATCAGAAAACAGCACAAAAGGAGTGAAGTGGAAAAAATGGGGTTCATTATTGGGTGGTTGATAGGTATACACAGGATATCAGAGTAGAAGCACTGATCCTGAGTAAAGAATACTCTGGAAGGTTCACCCTGGGCATAAACAGTTGAACATCATGGACAAGATATATGACACTTTGTTCAATGTTGAGATCAAAAATGAAATGTATTGAGCTCAAGATATACATGGTCACATAAACAGATATCCAGGTTAATGAACAATTTTAAACATTTGAGAAAATAGAAACAAAAATAATATAGTTTGTATCTTTTCGAACACTTTAACACCAGGTGATCAAATTCCTTAGATTAAATGTATATTGGGATCATAGGTACATATAGAGACACAAACAGATGTTCAAGCTAACTGTCCCCTTGAATTATCATTGGGAAAAAAGCACAATATTTCTTACAAATAAAAAATGTTTGTCAAGGTCAGTGGACAAAACTCTAATCCTTAAAAGGCCACTAGAATAAGACCTTTTATTGCTTTTCAACCTTTGTGCAACATCAAATGAAGCAATGTAAAGCCTTGTTGGGATGGTGGTAAACAAAGAACATAAACATTTTCTCAACTGCATAGAATGCAGTCACGCACATGAATCTCGGGAGATGCATAAAGTGCATATTCGCATACATACACATGTAGTCTTACCTTATCACCTACAGCCATTTGCTCAAACATCCAGCCTGCTCACCTACTCAGTCACTCACCTTATTCGCTTGGCCATTCAATTTCCTGATAAACACATACACACACACACACACACACACACCCACACACTGGGAGTGACGATGTACCTGTGAGTTACAGTTCTTATTTGTGAGCGTTTGAGTGCAACATAATGTGGGTGTTTGAGTTTATGAATGTGTGATTTTGCATGCTTAGGTATATGTGTGTGCGGCCATTTATTCTGTGTGACTGAAAGTGTCTACCTGTGTAATTGTGAATTGTTTTTGTATGTGTTTGTGCCTGTGTGTGAGGTTCCGAAGGAGATCTTAAAGTGGATTATGGGGACTATCCATCATATATGTATGTGTGTGTATAGTAAAAATAGTATGAGAGGGGCCCTAATGACCAAAGGGACAGGTATCTGTATTAGATTATCAAATCTACATATTCCCTTTGGCTTCGAGCCTTTCCCCGACCACATACACTCATGTATCACAATTGCCACACACTTCACTGGTCAATACCTACTCACATTTACATACATATGGACCCACCAGCAGGAATATATAGTGCCACAAGATCATTAATCATAACAAAAAATATTTAATAAAAGCAGGCGTTCTTTTGTAAACAGTTCACATTTCTCCATGCAGATGTTGGAAGAAGCCCGTAAACTGGCTTGGGGGGTTGACTTTTTGTGTAAGTAATGAGCAGTCTGTGCCATACATCACTACGGTAAATGGAAGACTCAGCTCGGTTTAACACCTGCTAATAAGCATTTCAATCTTGCCTCTTTCATTTATTGCTGACAACCTTGCCACAATGACTAAAGGTATCATAAACTCAGGCTCTGTTTAATTATGTCCTACATGCTATAAAATCTGGGTAAATTGACAATAAAATATTTTTTCAATGGGTAGCCTTCTGGGTGTTTGGGAATTATGCAATGGGTATGCCTCAAACATGTGTGTATGAACTTTCTCTGTAAACAACTGTGTTTATTGTCTGTTTGTGTATGTTAATGTATATATATATATGTGAATGAATGAACAAGGTTATTTGAATGTGTGTCTCCATGTATTTATGCTTGTCAGCAAATAGTCAAATAGTGAATGAATGTAGAGGAAGGTGTATGTTCATGAATGCGAAAGTGGAAAATTGGCAGATTCAATGAAGTGCCTGCGACAAATGAGAGGAGACAGGAGCAAGGATTTATATTTTTGCCCAATGCTATGCTAGAAGGGGAGGTGCCAAGGTGTGGAAGGGAACACTAAAGGTATTAGCATGGAAAATGTATTTGTGGCTGATGGAAGGGCAGGAATGAAAATGAGCAATAGACACAAAGAAAAGGGTTGGTATTAGCAAACATACACTGTAAAATACAATTTTGAAAATAGTGT
Source organism: Calotriton arnoldi (assembly GCA_963921515.1). Taxonomy (NCBI): domain Eukaryota; kingdom Metazoa; phylum Chordata; class Amphibia; order Caudata; family Salamandridae; genus Calotriton; species Calotriton arnoldi. The sequence goes on along the minus strand of CAWUFW010004233.1, from coordinate 219,089 downwards.
GAGACACAAATATGTCAAAAATGTTGTAGGGCAAAATATAGAAAATTAAAAAACATTTTTTTTATATAGTTTTATTAAATATAGTTGTACATAATGTCATTATTCTAGTTGAGTTTTACTGTTTTATGTGTCATAAGGTATTATTTTAATGATAAGTAGATTTAATTATGGTTTTTAGTGTGTTTTTGAAATGGGTAATATATTAAGGTTTTTTATTTTATTTATATTTTTGGTGGAATATTGGGTTTGAACGGGTTTAGGGTGGAAAGCTTTTTAAATATTTAGGGGCGTATTTATCAAAGGTTTTGCGTCGCCCTTGCACCATGCATGGGGATTCAGGGTGATGTAAAACCTAGAGCGAGATTTACCAAGCCATGCATGATCACCTTGAGTGGCCCTGCGCGGCTTGGTAAATCTGGAGTAACGCAAGGCAACACAAGTCACTGCCTTGTGTTACTCTGCCCCAGGGAAGTGCTCCATTTGTGTAGAATGGGTGTTCCCACGCATCCACCCATAGATTTTGGTGCCTCCCCAGATTTACCATGAGTGATGAACCTGGGAATGCGTCAAAATGCTATGCCTTCCCAAAAGAGCATAACAAGGAGGAATACGGTTACTTCTCTGCGTTTTCTTTCCAGTCTGCAGCACGCACAGAAAGAGGAAAACGCCTCATAAGATTGCTTTTCTGCAGGAAGGTATTCCTTCCTTCACAAAGCCAATCCTGCCTGTAACGCAGGCACCCTTGTAACATGGTGCAAGGGTGCCTGGGTTGGCGCTAGGCAGCACATAGTGCGCCAGTGCACAGAGAGGATAGGAATGCACAATATAATGTTAACTATGGTGCATTCCTGCTCTCTCCCTGTCTTGCAGCGCAGTAAGGTGTCTTGCTGCACTGCATTGTGTGAACTTTTATAAATCTGTCTCTGATTCTTTAATTGAGTAGAATTGTTTTATAAGTTTTAATTTGTTAATTGGATAATTATGTAAATCTTTTTAGTAATTGAATAGACAATTTTAATGATGTGGTTAATTTGTTTTAATTTTTAATTGGTTAACTAGATAATAGATTGTATTAATTATTTAATTGTTTTTTGTAATTTTTATATTGCTAATATTTTTTTGATAGTGTGTAGTCTTAGTTTTTGTTATTAATTTAGTTTGTTTTCATGGTTTTGGGAATTTCATGGTAGTAGGGTGAGAAGTATTTAAATCAATTTCTTTGATTATTTAATTTGTTAATTCATATAATTTTGTAATATACATTTATTTATAATTTTATATTTACATTTCATGTTTTTAATTTTTAATAATATATGGGAATTATATAATATTAAAATATGGTTTATAAGTTTATGGGAATATGATATGTATATTTTATGTAAATGCAATTTATTTTACATTGTTAGGATAGGGAAAACTAAATATGAGCTTTCTCTTTACCATACTGTTGATTATCTTGGAGTAAGAATAGAAGTACCGACCCTTCAAAATCCAACACTTTCCTACTGTTGCTTATCTTTGAGTGGCAATAGTAAATCTAACCCCTCCAAAGTTTAACACTTCCCTACTGTTGCTTACATTGGAGTGATGATAGTAATCAGACCCCTCTAAAGTCCAATGCTTTTCCTACTGCTGTTCAGGTTGGAGTAGACAGAGTAAATCTGACACTCCAAAGTCCAACACTTTCCCTGCTATTGTTCATGTTGGCATGGGAGTAGTAAATCTAACCCCTCTAAAGTCCAGTGCTTTCCATATTGCTTCTCTGTTTGAGCTGAAATAGCGAATCTAACCCCTCCAGAGACCCAACCCTCTGCCTACCGTTACTGGAGTGGAAATAGTAAATGTATCTCCTCAAAAGTCTAACACTTCCCTACTGTTGCTTACGTTGGGGTGGGAATAGTAAAACTGACCCCTCCAAAGTCCAAACTTTACCTACTGTTGGAAGGTTAGTAGTAAATTTGACCCCTCCAGGCTTAATTTGTTTAGTTTGTAGTAATTTGTTCTTTTAATTTATGTTTTACTCTAATGTTGTTAATGTATAATTTTAAATGTTAATATTGTATTTGCAATTATGATTAATTGTTATTAGTATTTTTCTATTATTCATGGTTAAAGTATAATTTTATTTTTTAAATATTTTTTAAATATTATTCTTATTTTGCCTGCAAATATTTTAAAATAAATGTTTTTATTTTATGTTTGTAAGTTACATATTTTAAGTACATTTTCAATGTCATATTTTTAAACTAAATATGTTTTAAAGTTAATATAGTGTATAGTAGTTAACATTTAATATGCTTACTTATTTTTTGATGATCTGGCAGTCTTCTATTTTTTTGTTTTCAATTTTCTTTTACTCTACCTACGAAGTATGTGTCCTCGAAGATTATTTGGTGATAATTTTGTTGCGGATATTTTTATTGGCAATTATTTGTCATGCAACCATTCATAAAGATTTTTTTGCCTTGCCTATTTCACTTTTCACTTTTTATTGTTGCACAAGTGGTGATCCCCCACAGTATGGCTTCACTGCACTGCACTTCTATTTTTATGAGTACATCAGTAGCCTTAATGCGTTAAGACTTCAGAAAACATTTTCATAAGAAAAATCAATTTTAATGTTCATGAATGGTTCCATGCAAACGTATTCATCCTCACCCTGAATAATCTTAAATATCATTAGTGTTTTTTTAATTTGGAGGCCAGACAAATTTAACAAAGTCTCAGCAGGCCATGTTTACAAGTGATCTAAAAGGATAAAAATGTGTTTAAATAGCCTGCAGGGCATGACAGACCCCATCAGGGTTGTGCAGAGAATGATAGTGCCTACCACTCATATCTCTCCTTTCCTCTTTCCTCTAGTCAGTGGCACAGATTATTTTGGCTCAGTAACCTTTATTGGCAACATAATGGAAATTATTCTGTTTGCAAAGAAAAAGATAGGCCCTCTTTTATGTCTATAGCTATGTCAATAAAACCATTGATGTAAGAGAAGGACTATTTCCTGCTGTACAGAAGACAGATCTTCCATTATGTTTTATGGGCATGAAATTGTGAGTGGGTAGAAGGTGGCTTGAATATCCAAGGCCAAAACGGTTAGATATGTGCAGGTCACTACAAACATTAAGCGCTCACCCATGAATACTCGGTTAATTTGAAAATGTACACCTCTGATTGATTATATATTAACTTGTTCAAATGTTTGCGAACATGAGTTCAAACTAGTGTTTGTTCTCATTTTCAAAGTTGAAAAAAAACCTCAGATGCACTAGTTATCCCACTAAGTAATAATGAATATCATGGGTTTTTTCTAAGTTTGCCCAATTGTAAGTTATTGGATCATATATGATAACATATGGGAACACTGCAGATGACTTCCTCCTTGATAATAAAAAAGTCTAGCTTCTACCAATCAAAAGCTGCATTTTCAAAATAAAAAATTTGCACGTTTTCAAATATTATAAGTTGACCTTAATATTTTGCCCATCAACAGAAATATATACATTCAGATGGAGCACAAGCATAATGAACAGCCACATTTTTGGTTTTGTTATACAATGTTGACTGGATATTCCCTACATGTGAAAAAAGAGAGGACTAATTATATGAACAAACAGCTTTTTTCAAATTTGGAGAACTTTCATTTAGACCTTTTTGTACTACATTAGCAGAATAAATACTGATGATAATCAATGCAAAATTCCACTTAGGGGAGTTTGGCTACTTTTTTGACATAATCCCTTGCCCCATGATCAGATGACAACAAAAACAATTTTAAGCAACTTCCTTACATTCATGCAAGAAATACTGTTCCTACACGGACACAGTATAAATGAAGGACATTTTTGCATATCATTCTGAGTTTTCCTCCTAGGAATGGGTATTTTGTGCAGTTTATGTTTTACTGATGCTGAAAATCACAACCTATTCCACTTTTTGCACTGTTTCCTCATGCAAATTCTTCCAGGAAAGACCTGGAGGCTTTTGCATAGGGAAACCACATGAAATGTGCATTGTACTTAGAAGGCAAATTGGGGAAAAATGTAGCTTGTTGTGGAATTTAGAATGTGCTTTGCGTAGGATCATATTTTCCTGCTAACCTCTACCAACATGCATACAAAATGATACACTTTCTACAAGGTTGTGTTGAAAGCAGGAACGTTCTGCTGAGCCCATGTAACCACAGTAGAAGATCTGAAAGCAGTCTAGATTCCTAGTGGACCAAAATCACAGAAACATTTTCAACAGGAAGACAAAACTATTTATTATCCTCCAAGGATGTCTGTCCTTCTGCGAGTCTGCTGCCCTAAGCCAGCAAAAACAAGACAACATAAACAACGTACTGCCAAATCTTCAATTAACGTGTCTTCAAAGTAATGTTCCTCTGTTTCTATCCAAGACTTTTCATAGCCCTGAAGAAAAAGATTGACGGCTCGATGCCTAAAGGGAAAAGAGATAATGTTGCAAAAAGTTACAAACAAGAGGACGATAAATCCCAACTGTTTTCTCATTAAACTAGCTACATGCCAACATGACCAGACATCTGGAAGTCTCTTTCAAAAGTTATCAAAAATCCTTTTGAACAAATGATTTTAAGTGGAATTTGAAATGTGTTGATTTTAAAAGAGAACAACACTATCAGGTTGTCTCAGGAGACATTCCCTTGTGTCATTACCCCTTTAAAGACACATCCACTGAACTACACATCGCCGTCAAATCATTGTCACTGTTGCATGTAGCTTGATTTCACATATTTACAATGAAAAGTTCATAAATACGGGTCATACATATAAGCTTGTGCTGCTTTTACGGGTGTGTTTTAATATGCTTTCTAGCCTCGTAAAACTTAAATCAAAGAGACCTTTGTGTCCAATACAACACCTTTATTAGAGTTGCATACTTGAAACAAACTAAAAGCGGATTAAATCTAGTCGACCATTTATGATACAATAGAACTATATATATATATATTTATATATATATATATATATATATATATATATATATATAAATATATATATAAATATATATATACACCTTAATTAGCGCTACGTACTTGAAACAAACTAGAAGCTGCTTAAACCTAGACGACCATCTATAATACAAGAGATATATATATATATATATATATATATATATATATAGACACCTTTATTAGTGCTACTTACTTGAAACAAACTAGAAGCTGCTTAAATGTAGTAGACCTTCTATAATACAACAGGTATATATATATAAATATATATATATACACACACACATATATATACATATATATGTATATATATATATTTTTTTTTCACAAAAAAACAAAGGTTACAGGGATGTTATAGTTAGGAATTAGCATTTAAAAAACCTTAGAAATTCACTGAAAAAACCACAGGTTACAGGAACATTATAGTTAGGCTGTAATTTCATTCGTACAAAACCAGAGAAATTCATCAGTTATAGTTAGCTGAGCTAACTATAACTCGCGCCCCCGCAATGCACTGCTGATTTTTTTTTTTGTAAACAAACTTTATTAGGCATTTAGAGGACATGTCACATTGTACCATCAACATACACTCTACTGAGCTGGTAACCAGACATTTTCTCTTGACGCATCTATACATGTCGTTTTTGCCATGCTAGTGCCCAATCTCTTACATTTTGCTCTTGGCAGCTTCAGTATTAGGTATTTGCTAAGCACATGTCTAGAAATAGCACAGTAAATACTTCAACCCTCCTTCCTCCCACTCCCCAAAACTGTCTACCCCTCCAACCCCGCCCTCCTCCCCCCAGGCGTGTCTTGTATCTTTGATCACCTACATCCTTCTCCGGGTCACCCTCTATCGACGGCTATCTAGACCTCTCGGTCTCCATGTTCCTGTTAAGGCGTCTGTTGGAGGTATACTTCCCTTCCATCTCTCACCTCCGCTCATGGTGCGTGCAGCCGCTGAGCGATCATCCACCCGTGACTATTCCCGCTGCTCTTCTTCCAAGATATCATTGAGCAGCTTTAATTGCATTGTTAAAGCTTCCCAGGCCCTTGCTGCTTCTAACGCCGTCTCACTCCCAGTATGCCTAGCAGTTTGTAAGCGAATCGTCCCTTCACAACCCGCCCATTTCATAAATTCTCTGCCCCACCTGCCTGTATTAGGTCCTCCCCTTGCTTTCCAGTGGCTTGTAATGTCTCTCTTCGCTAACACCAAACCCAGGTCTTGGAACTTGCTGGTGACTTTGTTCTTAGAGGTATGTGGAAATCTGTGTAAAAGACAGTAACCTGCCGTTAAGGCCACTTCTTTCTCAGTGATTTCCGCTAGGGTTTCCGTCACTTCCCTCCAGTAATCTCCTATTTCTGGGCAACTCCAGAACATGTGTAGGAACTCCGCCCCCGCCTCCCCACAACGGGGGCACGCTGCCGTGTCCGTGTTGAAGTACTTATTAATGCGCCCTGGTGTAAGGTACGCTCTATGGAAGACATAAAAATTAACCAATTGGAATCGGGCGTTTCTAGTGTCCTTACTGACTCTTTCTGTTACCTCCCCCCATGCCTTATCCCCCATAGGTTCCCCTAAGTCCTCTTCCCATTTCTGTTGTAGTTCAGTGAGTGGGAGGAGGGTTGCACGACATAGCCTTCTATATAGACAGGTGACCGCCTTAAATTTCCCTGCCGCTGTTACCACATATTGGCAGCCTTCATCTAATCCAGGTTCAGTTAAACCAGCCCCCCAGTGCTTACGTATTTCAACAGTTAAAGCCGCATGCAGTAGGAAATCACCCCGGTGTAGCTCACTGAAGTCATCAAATGGTAATAACATGCCATCTTGAAATAATTGCCCTATAGTGAGTACTCCAGCTTCTTCCCACGCTCCCAGTCTCCTCCAATCCGCCTTGTGGGGCAGCGTCATACAATACGTCAACGGTATCTCCGGCGCGTAAGGGCGTCCCACTTTAGCTCTCTGCGACCTTCTGGTCCAGCATTTGCGGACCACATGCGCTTCCGCAGACAGTTCTCTCTCTGGCACAGGTTCTCAACACTATCCTGGATAGAAGTTCTGAAGTAGGGCAACCATCCCCCTGCTGCGCAGTTCCCCGAAGCTGGATGGCCACCCATTTCGTTAGCCATTGCAGTTGGGCTGCAATGTAATAGTATTCGAAATCTGGTACTGCCATTCCCCCTTCCGCCTTAGGCCTCATCAAGGTCGTCAGCGCTACTCTTTGCCTGCCCGCTCCCCACAAGAATTCCGTCATCATAGTCCGGAGATGGTTAAACCTGTCCGCTGGGATCCATATTAGTAGGACTCCGAAAACATAAAGGAGTCTCGGGAGTGTCACCATCTTTAACAAAGACGTCCTGCCTGCCAACGACAAGGGAAGGGTGCCCCAAAATTCGAAATTGGCTTTCGTTCCCCGTATAATCTTTCCCACATTTCCCTCCAATAGATCCACCCTATCGTGGTAGATTTGTACCCCTAGGTACCGAATGCATTTCCCTTCCCATTCGATCCCCTCTATCGTCCGGGGTTTCTCCCGTCCCTGCTTAGTAGGGAACAAGCTAGACTTTCTCCAATTCACTTTGAGGCCCGACACCATTTCCAGCGCTAGCAGCAGTCCTTTAGCCCCCTCTAGCTCTGCTTCCGTGTTTCTTAGAAACAGAATTAAATCATCGGCATATAAGGCTATATAATGAATACATCCCTCCACTTCCAACCTGCTGAACCGGCGTCCAGTTCTGGCTTTAGAGGCCAGCGGCTCCATGGCCATTGCGAATAATAGAGGCAACAGTGGGCACCCCTGTCGTGTTCCCCTCTCTACCCTGTATGCGTCTGAGATGATCTTCCCTGTTCGAACCAGGGCCGTAGAGTCCCTATATAATAGGGCTGTCCATGCTCCCAAATTCCTGGCCTAATCCAAACGCCTGCATCACTCTGAATAAATACGCCATTCGAGGCTATTGAACGCTTTTTCGATATCTATCGTCAAAATAGTCGCTTCCTCTTTGCAGTAGGAGTCAGCTCCCAGCACCCGTAATAATTTCCTCACATTTGTGGTCGTATTCCGTGTCAGTATGAACCCCGCCTGGTCCCCATGTATGAGATTTGTCATATGCGGTAAGAGTCGTGTGGCCAGTATCCTGCTCAAGATCTTATAATCAAGATTAAGCATTGACAGAGGTCTATAAGCGGTCTGGTCATGCGCCCCCTTTCCTGGCTTCAACAACGGGACAATCAAGGCCTCCCTAGTGGTCCCAGGCAGCTTCCCCTCTTGTTTTGCTTGGTTATATAGCGCTACCAGTCGGGGACCCAACACATCTAAATATGTAGCATAGAATTCTATGGGAAATCCATCGGTGCCTGGCGTTTTATTTCTGGCCATGGCCTTAACAGCACCCCGAACTTCACGCAACACTATCTCCCCCCCCAAGGCTTCTGCTTCTTCCTCACAAATTGTCAGCAAGTCAACACCTTCTAGGTATTCGTCAAGGTCTGCAGCTGTAGGGAAGGCATTACTCTTATACAGTGCTGTATAATAGTCACGGAACTGCTGATTAATATCCTGCTGGCGATAACGGGTCCCCCCTTGATCATCCCTCAGCTCTAGAATAACTGACCCCTCTTGGCCGGATTTGCCAGCCAGGCCAATAGAGCCCCAGGCTTATCTCTCTCCGCATGCACCCTTGTCATATAGTTCTTGTAGTCAAAACAGCGCAGTCTCTCTATGTGTCCTGCCACCTCCTCTCTGGCTTCTATGATTTGCCTCTGCTTTTCCTCGTTCCCAGGCCTGTCACGTTCAACCTGCCTCAACCATTGCTCTGCATTTAATATATCCCTCAGAAGGGTCCTCCTCACTCCTACCGCCTCAGAGATGCATCGACCCCTCAGCACCACCTTGAACGCCTCCCACTCTATTGTGATATTGGAGGCTGTGCCTGCATTTTCCGCTAAGTATTGCTCTATGGCTGTGCGGATCTCAGCCTGGAACACCTGATCCTCCAGTGCCTCAGGTTTAAGACGCCATGTGGGGATATTTGTCCTAATCCTGGCCCAGCTGAGTCCGACCAGCAATGGATTGTGATCCAACACAGTACGTGCCAGGTATTCACTATTCTGCACATGCCCATGAACATCGGGAGAGCATAAAACCGCGTTGAGCCAAACATGCAGGTCATGCATAGGGGAGAAAAACGAATAGTCCCGTTCTCCGGGGTGTTGCGCCCTCCAAGTCTATCAATCCCAACTGCTGCTGCCAGTCTCTTCTGCCCCTCGCTATTCTGTAAGCAGGTGAGTCTTGGAGAGGGGGGTGAGCCCTATCAAGCCCTACATCCTCAACACTATTATAGTCTCCCCCCAGAGAACCGAGCCCACCAGAACATGCGCTAGCGATCTAGAGAGGTCCATCAGGAATGAAGCCTGTTCCGTATTTGGGGCATAAATACTCCTGATCATTATATCCCTTCCTTCCAGCTTACCCATTACTACCACATGTCTCCCATTCAGATCCACGAATTCCCGGGTGCACTGAAAGGGGATCCCCGCTCTCACCCAGATCAATACTCCCCTAGCAAACGCGGAGAAGTTTGTGTAAAATAATTGCCCCCGCCACCTACGTTTCAAAGCAGCCCTGTTAGAAATGGGATTTCTGGTTGGCTAGGGCTTGCGCCTAAGCCAGGCAGAAACCACCACTCTAGTCAGGGCAAGGGAGTTACACGCTGAAGATAACCCCTGCTCACCCCCTTGGTAGCTTGGCACGAGCAGTCAGGCTTATCCCAGAGGCAATGTGTAAAGTGTTTGCGCAACACACACACACAGCAGCAACCCACTAGGCACACCACAAAAAGGAACTCCACACAAGGTTATATAAAAAATAGCCTTTGTATTATCATAAACACATTAGAAACATAATCACACATTTACACTGTGCCAACTGGCACTAGGCAATATTTACAGGGGATAATTTACACATGACAGGGCCAATTGGGCACCTGTCAGAACCATCACAAGCACAAATAATAAGTGTAGAACACAACCAGTAATGACTGGCGAAATACTGTACTCAGCATTATATCCTGCAACATAAATCATATTATGCACTCAGCATCACATTAGGCGTAACCAGCATACACGCAGTATGCAATAACCTCCGAAGCATAAACATATTACGCATTAGTCCTCACCAGCATACCCGCAGTATGCAATAACCTCATAAGCATAACCATCATTAGACATTAGGCCTCACCAGCATACACGCAGTATGCAATAACCTCATAAGCATAAACATCATTAGAGGCATAAATCACGGTGCATAAATCATAGTACATGAATCACATTTCCTGCGCACCACATAAATCACATTAGGGCCTGGTGCCCTATCAACCTCACAGTCCCCCTGGCCAACTGGCCTTCTCAGAGGGCTCAAATGCCCTATATCCATAATGTCAGGGCGGCTGCCAATGCAGCAGAATCCAAAAGCGCGCAATTGCACTGGGGCAGAGGAGTGTATCTCACTCCTATCTCCTTCAAAAATGCCCCCACAGGAATGTTGGCCTAAACGTTGCAGCTGCCGCTAATTGCCGTGCAGCTGTGAAGCAGAACGTGGGCCTGGGCACTCACTGTGCCCTTTGAACAAATTTGCTAAAACGTTGCAGCTGCCCGCGCTGATGCGGCGCAGCTGAGAACAAAATAAATGGGCCCTGGCATGACGGTGCCCTCGGGGCCCCACTGGGGCTCTCTAACTAAAATTGGCCCCATCGTTGCAGTTGCCCACTGTCAAGCGGGGCAACTGTAAAAAAATAGCCAAACTGGAGAGGCACGGGCCCCTCTGGGCCCTCTAACAACAAATATGCCCCCTCGTTGGAGCGGCCCCCTATCAGGTGGGGGCCGCTCAGGAAATCGGCACTGTGCCTGGATCGCGCTTCCCACAATGGACACCGGAGGAGCCCCACTCACCAGAGCTGCTGGGGACTCCTCCTCTGGTGCTCCTCTCCATCTCTTCGGCGGACTCCGGACAGCCTGAGCAGCCCGCGAGGCTCCCCCCGGCACTCTAGCTTCACCCGGTCCCTCTCCGGGGACATTGGACTTAGCAGGGGAGCCCGCGAGGCCCCAAATGGCTTTCCCCGGCGGCGGGGTTGGGACTTCCTCTCCCCACTCCGCCCAAAGCCAGGCAGCCTTGCCTGACTTCCGGGTCCGATCGGGCCGCGGCGGTGATTCTCGGCAATACGGGGTAGGCTCCCATTTTAAGCAAAGACAATGGCGGGGTGGGCACCCGCCAAAGGCACCATCAAAGCGGGGTGGGCACCCGCATTTAAAATATAAAGATAATTAAAAATCCAAATGCGAGGTGGGCTCCCGCCTCATCGGCAAATGCGGGGGAATCCCTACGCCGGGGATTCCCTCCTCCACGGGCAGCTCAGCGCTGCGGAGCCCTCGTGCTCCTTTTCTCGGGGAATTTAAAATATAGCGCTCCCCGGGTGCTAGGAGCCCTTAAGTCCCTGGAAAATTAAAAGAACAGTGCTCACAGGGCGCAAGGGGTCCCAAAAAGTCCTTTAGAGGCCAAGGGGGCAATGCTGGGCCCAGGGAGGCAAGCCCTCATGGCGGTTCCTCCTGGGCCCCAGCAGCAGCACGCCCCAGCAAGGTCAGGAACAGCACACCAGCATAGCACAACCAACATGGGGTCACAGCCCCTACATTTATACCACTTCCCTCCTTTGTCTGCAGTGTAGGGTTTGGAGGAACCAGATGCAACTGGTTCAGGGGGGATTTGGAGCACTTTGTTTTCCAAGCTCCTCTTCCCCTTTGTCAGGTGGGGGCTAGGTGATCAGACACACCATAGGGGGCGGAGCCAGCATTGTCCAGGCTGGGCACAGTCCTATTCAGAGTCAGGGGATTACTCCTCCCACTACTCCCCATGCAGCTGTCCCATTCAGCCTAGTGCTGACTCACCCTGCCCCTCCTGGAGCCACACACACCTCCCAGCCCCTGTCACTCAAAAGCCAGACATTCAATTCACATCAGGCAGGCAGACACATAGCACATAGAAATGCCAACTTCTAAAAGTGGCATTTCTCCAATAGACATAATAAATCTGCGCATACCATTGCGCAGCATTTATTATTACAATTTCATACATACTAAACTCGACCGCGCTGCTCCTCTCATCCCAGGAATTACAACTGACACACTTATCAGGGAATCCCCAATGCATTCCTATGGGAGGGCAGGCCAACCTTACCAAATGTACACAGAGAGCGCACGCACTTTACACTGGACCGCAGTGCTAAAGTGCCCAGAGGCCTAAAACCACCAACACCATGTCAGCAATAAGGCGGGGAGAAAGGCAAAAAGTTTAGGGATGACTCTGCAAAAAGGGTGAAGTCCAACACAACCCCCTTCCAGCCAAAACGCAGGGTAGACCAATCACTACCTTGATGGGCTTCCCTGCTTTGGGCGATAGAACACGGACGCGGGCCCGCAACTGCAGGGACACCCTCCGGTTCTACGCCACTCTGAACCCATGTGGTTCCCTCTGTAAAAAACTCTCAGGCCCAACCAGGCTACCCCACTGGTACTCCCTAGTTGTCCTCGGCCAGGACCAGGCCCTAGACCCTCCAGACACCTCCGGTCCTTGCCAATCCACAGAGTGGGGGGCAGTAACCCCTGGCACATAATAGCCATTCTCCACTCCTCCTCTCAGTGTAGTTCCAATCTGCCACTGATCCTCCAACCTAGGGTCCGCACCCTCAGGTTGACCAGAGGTCATGGGCGAAGTGTCTCCTCACCCTACCTCTCCTTCTGGGGTTCTGCACTCTCCCAGGAGAAGCACCCCCAGAACACAACTCTCTCACCAGTTCAGGACCTCTCTCCATCAACTGGTCTACCAACCTGGGATGTGTAACGCAAAACAAACAAAAGGGTCGCAGGGAAGGTGATGCGTCAGTTCCTTACACTCAGGGGAGTGGATGCGTCGGTTCCTTACTGCTGTGCAGGGGAGTTGACGCTCGCTTCCTTACTGTGTGGGGAGTTGACGCACCGGTTTCCTACTGCAATCCGATGCGATGCGCACCGGGGTCAGAGGTGAGGACTCCCTCCCTCTGCACCCCCTTCCAGAGCCCTGTACCCTCCCAACTGGAGTGGTACCCCTAGAAGCTACACCGGTCAGGACACTGATTACAGTTGCCCTTCCCTCCAGGTCAGGCATACCCTGAACCTGGCCTCCCAACCCAGGGACGGAACCCTTTGGCTGAGCACCCGCCTGGCGCACCAGGCTTTCCTTGGGAGCACGCATGCCCCCCCTGAGGGTGCCACATGACTCATGTGTCGTGTGACAGTCTGCCTGGCGCAGATCTCCCGACCCCTGTCCCTCTGACAGTGTGTGAAGATCCCCCAGGACAGAAGTGGTGTCACCATGGTCACTCGTTGGTGACTCAGCCCTTCTGGCTGGCCCCTGACCCACTGGTTCTTCCACTGGGGACTCTTTCCCCCTCTCACCCCTCAATCTGGACTTCCGCACCCTCCACTTAGGAGTGGCACTGCCAGACACCAGAACCACTGGAGCTCCGTTTACAGATGCTCCAGTGTCATAAGGTTTCTGCACATACACAGAGCTATGCACAGGAAAATGGGACCCCTGAATACAGTGGTTTGCCACCATATACCGTAGCACCCAAAAACCCCAACCCAACTAGCTTAGCATCCCATTAGCACCCAAGTACCAATGATTAGACAACCCAGAACACGGTATCTTTATCTCAGGACTCGCAGAAGCAAGAACACTCTTTCGTCACTCACTCGTACTTGTCCACAAGGTGCGTAGGAAGAGACACTGGATAGTTTAAAATGTTTATTCCAACTTACGTGCTCTAATGTACAGTACACGTGTCAGTACTAATAGCATAATGCATATGACTAATATAAGCAGCATGGTTACAATTCCATAGAATACAAACGGGGAAAGCATTTCATAACTCAGTGGATAAATGTCTAAATAACATTACCACCCTCCCCGTGCAGTAAGATAGTTTATTATAAAAATAGAAGACCTCTGGGCTTTGACTAGCGAACCCCCATACCTCAGTCTCTAGATGCAGAATTACATCAGCAGGACCTCATAGCTCTTCTCACTGAAAAGGATTTCTCCAAGTGTGTTTAGCGCTAGTAAACCACAGTATTAAAAGCATACCAAATTCTTCATGGCAATTGCACCTAATGTTATGTCTGGGTGCGCGAGACTGGCCATATCAGGAAGAACCAAAATACATTGTTATGCGACCTTGTACATGTTTGTGCAGACTGAGCCCAAAAAGGTGAACAACAGAAAATGCAGACAGTGCAAAAGAACTTGGCACGAGCAAAGGGCGAGGGAGGCCCGGCTCAGTGTAACGTGCGCAAAGAAAAGCAGCATGGCAGCCAGGCCTAGGCCAACATAACAAGGCAGGTAACAATCCACAAGACACCCTCCCCTGGTCAGTCCAGAGGCCAGGACAGAGGCCCATCAGAGGAAAAACAGAGCCGTCGGAGCACAGGGAGCGCCCAAACGGCGAAGGGCAGGTCAATTCATGAAAGTGTAAGTGCAGAGAAAAGCCATACCCTCCAAGAGTTCATCATTGGAATTGTCAAAAAACATAGATGCCATCCAATCCATGAGATCAAAGAGCAGGAATGCTCCTCAACAAAGGGAGCATCCAAAAGCAATGCGGGACAGCTTGCGTGATAATTGAAACAGCTTCGTTGTAGGAGATCCTGGGCAGCCGCCCAGATATCCCATTGCGCCAAAATCCCCAGTGCAGCCGCACGCGCCATACAGCCAGCAACGGAACAGTCCTGCTCATGGGCCTCTAAGGGACCCATCAACTGAACAAAATCCGGAACAGACAATGACGAATTGGAGAGGCAATAATCCAGAGTCCAGGTGAAAGGACAGCGGACACAAGTCATCACAGGTTGCACGCAAGTGAAATACGCAAAGCGAAATGAAAGAGTATATGACACACTCAGTGTCGCCAATGGCAAGACACCAAAACCGGCCAAAAGGCGCTCACGGAGCAGCTGGAGGCGTTCTGGATCGAGCAGGTCCCATCGGGGAGCAGCCATTGCGCAGAAAGCAAATTAAGAGCAAGACACCAGCCGCTAAAGCGAGGATCAATGGGAAACCGCCAAAGACACTGGAAAAAATAGAATGTATGAAAGCCGGGATGGCACCAAAAATAGTTTGGAAGGAGGACACCAAGCCCGACCCCACGACCTTAAAAAAGTGTACTAGGCCTTCAGTGTTAGATGCGTTAAAAATACGATGTATTAACTCCCCAAAATGTTGGGGGAGATTAGTATTTAAAAGGGCCTGTATTTCACTGTGGGTACTCGCCACCTGGAGAATGAATGTCTCCCGGGCGGACGTGAGCATAACTTCCTCGTTTAATAATAGTGCCTTTATTCTGCTCAGTCTATTGAAATCTGCTTCCATGGTAGGGATGGAAGGCCAAATAGAGATATCAACCTTGCCATGAGGGGGAGGAAAAAGCACATTTTTGCAGCAGACAACCCTGTGCGAAACTGTTACAATGTAAGGAATGCCAGCTTGCAGGCCACAACAGTTTTCGTTATTTAAAAGTAAATAACTACCATTGGAAAGGAGAGTGAAAGTAGGTGAAATAACAGGAGCAGGAATACCTTTCAGCACACAAGCAAGATTAGGAGCGGAAACGCTACATGAGCCATGCAATTTAATGTGTTTACAAATAAGCTGAATGACCCATAGTCGAGTCGCAGTACTCCCCCGTGAGAAAGACTTCCTTGCCGTCCCGAAGGCATTTATACATGAAAGGCAAGGACCAGAGTTCATGCAGGAAAGCACTGCCCAAGGGCCGGTAACGGCCCACAGGATAATGTTTCATGCACGAGTCAAATTCAAACAAGGAAAAAGGTAAAGCGATAACCCCATGGACTAGCCATACAGCAGAATCGAGTTCTGCAACAGAGAACGGCAAAGGATCCATCTTTTCGATATGTAATAGAGTGTAAGTTGCATCCTTCATGGACATAAATTGCTGTTTGTCAGTTAAGTTAAAAGGTAGAAACAAGGCAGAGGTGTTCAAAAATGCCAAGGAACTTTACCTAACTTGAGCGTTTGTAAAGTCCATGCAAACTGCATAACCGAACGCAATTGATTCTGCCCATGATATAACACAGAAACATCATCTTGTACAATATCAACAACAGAAGACACAATATTCTCCAAAGTATAAATGCGAGAAGACAGGGTATTAATACTATTGTCAACAACAGCAAGCACCTTTTCCAAATTTGCTTGATCTATTTCCCGAAGACGGGAAGCAGCTTCCATTTGTGATAGCTTCCAGAGTTCATTATATGTTTCATAAATGAATCTTTTAGGTCGGGGACCACGAGGTCCCAAAACAAAGTCGGACAGATCAATATTGCCTGAAAGGAGGGACAAATGTTGTTTAACAGAATCAAGGGACGAATGTTGCAGCCATTGTTTGCATAATTTACCTACAGAATATGTAGTGACAGTACGGGAAGCAGTAAATCTCGGATCAGGCCTATTCTGTGTGTAGCTAGTACCAGAATCGTGAAAACGTATTTGACATGCGTTAGATGATATAGGCCATACTAACCAGGGTGACTGAACCAGCTCAGAAACATTAAATGAATTATTCTGTAATAGAGCCTGCAGGGACACGAGGGACATATTGAATCGTGAGCTTTCATTGGGAAAACTCGACAGGGATGGTATGGATGGAGTATTCAATTGTTTAGTGGTTGCTAAGCCCCAACATGTAGTCTGATAGATGGAGACATTGAGGAACATGATTTGTGTAGGGATGAGGCAAGCACGGTGTAATGCCTCGGTTCCCTGTACCTGCCATGGCTTGGAGCCCCAAATAGATTTTAAATCCACTGTATTATCCCAGTACTCATAACCACCCACAGCCAGGGCACCCAGAAAGGAACCTGAATAAAGCAATTTGGTGTGTGTTAACATAATTTTCTGAGTTGATGTGTTATTTAGTCTAAAATAATAGGATGCAGGGTTCGACCGATTAAAATCAGTGAAATAAGTAAACTTATTTCGAAGAGTTTGAGAGCTACCTGGCAAGGGGTTTGGACAATGTTCCCATTGGGTATAGTTAACAGAACTACGCAGGGCACTGGGCTTATGGAGAAAATGATGTTTCTGTGTTATATCATGGGCAGAATCAATTGCGTTCGGTTATGCAGTTTGCATGGACTTTACAAACGCTCAAGTTAGGTAAAGTTCCTTGGCATTTTTTGAACACCTCCCCACGTTGGGCGCCATGTCATAAGGTTTCTGCACATACACAGAGCTATGCACAGGAAAATGGGACCCCGGAATACAGTAGTTTGCCACCATATACCGTAGCACCCAAAAACCCCAACCCAACTAGCTTAGCATCCCATTAGCACCCAAGTACCAATGATTAGACAACCCAGAACACGGTATCTTTATCTCAGGACTCGCAGAAGCAAGAACACTCTTTCGTCACTCACTCGTACTTGTCCACAAGGTGCGTAGGAAGAGACACTGGATAGTTTAAAATGTTTATTCCAACTTACGTGCTCTAATGTACAGTACACGTGTCAGTACTAATAGCATAATGCATATGACTAATATAAGCAGCATGGTTACAATTCCATAGAATACAAACGGGGAAAGCATTTCATAACTCAGTGGATAAATGTCTAAATAACATTACCACCCTCCCCGTGCAGTAAGATAGTTTATTATAAAAATAGAAGACCTCTGGGCTTTGACTAGCGAACCCCCATACCTCAGTCTCTAGATGCAGAATTACATCAGCAGGACCTCATAGCTCTTCTCACTGAAAAGGATTTCTCCAAGTTTGTTAAGCGCTAGTAAACCACAGTATTAAAAGCATACCAAATTCTTCATGGCAATTGCACCTAATGTTATGTCTGGGTGCGCGAGACTGGCCATATCAGGAAGAACCAAAATACATTGTTATGCGACCTTGTACATGTTTGTGCAGACTGAGCCCAAAAAGGTGAACAACAGAAAATGCAGACAGTGCAAAAGAACTTGGCACGAGCAAAGGGCGAGGGAGGCCCGGCTCAGTGTAACGTGCGCAAAGAAAAGCAGCATGGCAGCCAGGCCTAGGCCAACATAACAAGGCAGGTAACAATCCACAAGACACCAGGTTCTCTAGACACTGGGAGATCCCCCCTCAAAATGACCTACCAGTACAGCCTAGGCCCCCAACCTGGTGTTCCCTTAAGGAACCCTCCAGGCCCTGAGACTGGGTTTCGGGCACCTTGGGACACACAGCCCCACACTCACTCCTTCTCCGCAGAGACAGGACGTGAGCCCCTACACCCCTCCCACTACACTGGGACCTAGCTGGGTACTCTGAACCTCTTCCACCACGCAGGTCCGGAAGATACCTGAGCCACTCCTTTTAAGATCACTCCCAAATGCCTCTTCAGATCCTCTAACACGCAGCCAGAGGTCTGCCTCCCGTGCAAGTTCCCTGGATAAGAGAACTCACACCCAATCGTCCAGTGCATCACAACACTCATCCACACTCCCCCCAAGATTGGTGAGACAGTATCTTACTGCCCCTGAATCTCAACCTGTACCCCTCTAACTGGGAACTAGGTACCATCTTCCGGGTTCTGGGAATGGGACTTCCTACACTGGACTCCATATTGCTGCCACCACTGGATCCCACCCTTACTGGGGAATCCAGAAAACTTAAACTGCACTTATGGGATAATCTACCCTCCCGAGCTAGTTTCTCCTTGCCAATTAAGTCACCACTGCAGGCCAACCCCAACAACACGCAGCATATGGGTAGTATCCTCCTTCAGATTCTCTGGTTTCTGTCCTTGGCAGGACCCCCAACTCATAGTGCAACAAGAAAACACATTTCAAAGAAATGATACTTAAAACAAAATCAGAAACAATAATCCCCAAACTTGTGATTATCTAAATGCAGAGTTTGTAGTGCAACCAGTTGTCGCTGTGGTACTGCGCAAACGCAAGTCCTATCCTCACCACTGACAACCAATGTTAGAAATGGGATTTCTGGTTGGCTAGGGCTTGCGCCTAAGCCAGGCAGAAACCACCACTCTAGTCAGGGCAAGGGAGTTACACGCTGAAGATAACCCCTGCTCACCCCCTTGGTAGCTTGGCACGAGCAGTCAGGCTTATCCCAGAGGCAATGTGTAAAGCGTTTGCGCAACACACACACACAGCAGCAACCCACTAGGCACACCACAAAAAGGAACTCCACACAAGGTTATATAAAAAATAGCCTTTGTATTATCATAAACACATTAGAAACATAATCACACATTTACACTGTGCCAACTGGCACTAGGCAATATTTACAGGGGATTATTTACACATGACAGGGCCAATTGGGCCCCTGTCAGAACCATCACAAGCACAAATAATAAGTGTAGAACACAACCAGTAATGACTGGCGAAATACTGTACTCAGCATTATATCCTGCAACATAAATCATATTATGCACTCAGCATCACATTAGGCGTAACCAGCATACACGCAGTATGCAATAACCTCCTAAGCATAAACATATTACGCATTAGTCCTCACCAGCATATCTGCACTATGCAATAACCTCATAAGCATAACCATCATTAGACATTAGGCCTCACCAGCATACACGCAGTATGCAATAACCTCATAAGCATAAACATCATTAGAGGCATAAATCACGGTGCATAAATCACAGTACATGAATCACATTTCCTGCGCACCACATAAATCACATTAGGGCCTGGCGCCCTATCAACCTCACAGTCCCCCTGGCCAACTGGCCTTCTCAGAGGGCTCAAATGCCCTATGTCCATAATGTCAGGGCGGCTGCCAATGCAGCAGAATCCAAAAGCGTGCAATTGCGCTGGGGCAGAGGAGTGTATCTCACTCCTATCTCATTCAAAAATGCCCCCACAGGAATGTTGGCCTAAACGTTGCAGCTGCCGCTAATTGCCGTGCAGCTGTGAAGCAGAACGTGGGCCTGGGCACTCACTGTGCACTTTGAACAAATTTGCCAAAACGTTGCAGCTGCCCGCGCTGGTGCGGCGCAGCTGAGAACAAAATAAATGGGCCCTGGCATGACGGTGCCCTTGGGGCCCCACTGGGGCTCTCTAACTAAAATTGGCCCCATCGTTGCAGTTGCCCACTGTCAAGCGGGGCAACTGTAAAAAAATAGCCAAACTGGAGAGGCACGGGCCCCTCTGGGCCCTCTAACAACAAATATGCCCCCTCGTCGGAGCGGCCCCCTATCAGGCGGGGGCCACTCAGGAAATCGGCACCGGCACTGTGCCTGGATCGCGCTTCCCACAATGGACATCGGAGGAGCCCCACTCACCAGAGCTGCTGGGGACTCCTCCTCTGGTGCTCCTCTCCATCTCTTCAGCGGGCTCCGGACAGCCTGAGGAGCCCGCGAGGCTCCCTCCGGCACTCTAGCTTCACCCGGTCCCTCTCTGGGGACACGGGACTTAGCAGGGGAGCCCGCAAAGGCCCCAGACGGCTTTCCCCGGTGGCGGGGTGGGACTTCCTCTCCCCGCTCCGCCCAACGCCAGGCAGCCTTGCCTGACTTCTGGGTCCGATCGGGCCGCGGCGGTGATTCTCGGCAATACGGGGTAGGCTCCCGTTTTAAGCAAAGACAATGGCGGGGTGGGCACCCGCCAAAGGCACCATCAAAGCGGGGTGGGCACCCGCATTTAAAATAGCATGAGAGCGGGGTGGGCACCCGCTCACCAAAAATAAAGATAATTAAAAATCCAAATGCGAGGTGGGCTCCCGCCTCATCGGAAAATGCGGGGGAATCCCTATGCCGGGGATTCCCTCCTCCACGGGCAGCTCAGCGCTGCGGAGCCCTCGTGCTCCTTTTCTCGGGGAATTTAAAATATAGCGCTCCCCGGGTGCTAGGAGCCCTTAAGTCCCTGGAAAATGAAAAGAAAGGGCTCACAGGGCGCAAGGGGTCCCAAAACGTCCTTTAGAGGCCAAGGGGGCAATGCTGGGCCCAGGAAGGCAAGCCCTCATGGCGGTTCCACCTAGGGCCCAGCAGCAGCACGCCCCAGCAAGGTCAGGAACAGCACACCAGCATAGCACAACCAACATGGGGTCACAGCCCCTACATTTATACCACTTCCCTCCTTTGTCTGCAGTGTAGGGTTTGGGGGAACCAGATGCAACTGGTTCAGGGGGGATTTGGAGCACTTTGTTTTCCAAGCTCCTATTCCCCTTTGTCAGGTGGGGGCTAGGTGATCAGACACACCACAGGGGGCGGAGCCAGCATTGTCCAGGCTGGGCACAGTCCTATTCAGAGTCAGGGGATTACTCCTCCCGCTACTCCCCATGCAGCTGTCCCATTCAGCCTAGTGCTGACTCACCCTGCCCCTCCTGGAGCCACACACACCTCCCAGCCCCTGTCACTCAAAAGCCAGACATGCAATTCACATCAGGCAGGCAGACACATAGCACACAGAAATGCCAACTTCTAAAAGTGGCATTTCTCCAATAGTCATAATAAATCTGCGCACACCATTGCGCAGCATTTATTATTACAGTTTCATACATACTAAACTCGACCGTGCTGTTCCTCTCATCCCAGGAATTACAACTGACACACTTATCAGGAAATCCCCAATGCATTCCTATGGGAGGGCAGGCCAACCTTACCAAATGTACACAGAGAGCGCACGCACTTTACACTGGACCGCAGTGCTAAAGTGCCCAGAGGCCTAAAACCACCAACACCATGTCAGCAATAAGGCGGGGAGAAAGGCAAAATGTTTAGGCATGACCCTGCAAAAAGGGCCAAGTCCAACAAGCCCCCTCTCTCGCGTTAATATGCGTTTCTTGCAATAATGCAATTTGCACTCCTCTTCGTATCAGAAATGCGTGTATCCTATGTCGCTTTGTCATAGAGTGCATCATCGCACATTCCAGGAGATGCACTTATAATCTACGTTGGATTCCATTGAGGAACTGTTGTACTAATCCTAATTTTTTTTTAATTCTTTATTTTACAGAGTTTTATATAGCGCAAACTTGACCCGAATTGGTTATCAGAGCGCTTTACATAGCACCAGTTGCATTACATGAGGACACATTCATTTTTTTGTTAGGCACAGGGAGATTAAGTGATTTGCCCAGAATCACAGGATGTTCAGCGTCATTGCTGAGACTCGAACCCAGTTCCCCAGATTCGAGGTCGACCGCCCTAGCCGTTAGCCAACTCCTCTCCTTATCCTAATAAAGTGTTTGCCCCAGACACCCTTGGTCCCCAATAAACAACCCCAAAATAACTGAACAACCCAACTCCCCTTCCCCAGGACAGGTAGAAGTGACCCCCCTCCCATCCAAAATCTTCTAACAATATTGGATATGTGGGTGTAGTGGCTGTCGCCCAGCCCCGGAAACCCCTCCGCCCGGATCCCCCCCCATGCAAGAATCTTTAGCCCCCTCTCGGCTCCCCAGTTGTGTGTCTCGGAAAATGCCTGTCGCTGCCCTCCTCCCTCCTATGTTGCATGAAATGTGTCCCACAAAAGGATATAGTTCGCCAAAATTTGCAGCCCCACAGTCCCGGGTTTTCCAGATCAGCCCAATTCGTCCGCGGTATGGGGTGTCACCACTGGCATCTCTGTTTCCGATTCTTCCGCCGCACTCAGTGTTGAAAAACTTTCTGATCTACCATCGTCTCTGTCGCTCCTCGTTGACCTCGGACTGGACCCTGGTTGGCTGAGCTCCACCACCGTCTTGAGAACCTTGCTCCTTTCAACTTGAGCTTCCGTCGGGGTCGGTGCTCACGATTGCCCCCGGCTCGTTCCACCATCTCCTGCAGCCGACCTCAGCGAGCTGCCTCCGGACCTCCTTCCCGGAATTGTTTCCAGCCAAACCCAGGCTTCTTGGGGCGTCAGGAAGAACTGCACCCCCTTAGGCCCAACAACTCGCAGCTTGGCGGGGAACAGCATTGCATATGGGAGCTGCATATGTCGTAGTTTCTTTTTACACTGCCAGGAATGTGGACCTCTGTCTCTGCACTTCCCTGGTGAAGTCCGGGAACACCATCACCCTGCTATTTCCAATTTGCAGGTCCTTCACTTGCCGAGCCTGCTTGAGTATATGGTCTCTGTCTCGAAAATGAAGCAGGCGAGCAATGATTGGTCTCGGTGGCGCTCCTGGTCTGGGGAGTCTGGTCGGCACCCTATGCGCCCTTTCAATTGCATAGAACTGTGAGAGTCCCTCCGGCGCCACTTCTTTCTTGATCCAGTCCTCCAGGTATTGCACCATATCATCACCTTCCTCCTTCTCAGGCACCCCTACTACGCGCAGGTTATTGCGGCGAGACCTCCCTTCGCTATCTTCTGCGCGCATCTCCAGGACTTTAACTTTCGCCACCACCTCGGTGAGAGATTTCTTTAGGTCTGCGATCTCTGGAGGTACGTCCGGGAGCACTTTCTCCGCGCCGGTCACCCTTTCCGCAAGCCAACGGTGATCATCCTTTAGGAGACTGAGATCGGTGCCTATGGAGTCTATTTTAGTTTCAAGTGCCTCACGGGATGCCGTGATAGCTTCCATGATGTCTGCCAATGTCAGCTTAGAAGTTGCTGCAACCCTCTCCGAGTCTTGGGTATTATCTTCATCTGTTGGGATGCACCCTCCCCCCGCCATCACGTTGCTTAGTCCTTTTTTCTTGGTCACTTTCCCCATGGTGGTCATCCACCTGGATGCTCTGGACACAAATGATTGTGCTTTATATATGACACTCCTCTTCCGTGGCACTCCACCTAGGGCAAGCCCTCAAATGCCACAACGATAACCTAAAACCATGAGATCCCCAAGCTGCGAGAGTTGCGGACCACCTGCACAGACTCCCCTCACTCTTTCAGTCGCTACTGTATTTCGTGGTGAGGTTGCCACCCGGGTTAGGGATTCCTCTCCCACAGGGTAACGTTGCGTGAGGATCTCACAATCGGTCATCCATAACGGAGGCCCTTCCGTTGGCACCCGGCTCCTCTACACCACTCATTCATACAGCGGGCCTTGTATGCGACCCCGAAGACCTTCTCCCACTACTAATACGATCGTTGCCAATAGGGTGTGGCCGTCCCCGCAAGCCTCCAACAGCCCCCAACAGCTCGCGCTTCTCACCTCGGGCGGGCAAGGAATGACCCTTCCACAGGCAGCGCGTATGTATCTGGTTTCTTGCCTGCTTGAGCGCACATCCGCGGGAAGGTGCAGCCTCTCCGAAGCGCTCTCCTCCGTCCTCCCACCGCGGCTGATCGGTGCCACCCTCAGGTTGCAGCGCAGGCCGGTGAGCCGCCACACAGTACAAGCGAGGCCTCAGATGCAACCAGTCAATATCCAGACCTCTCCGCTAGTATGGATCTGCACCGATTCTTTTACCCGGGGACGTGGGCTCCTCCTGACGGGCCTACGCACACGGCCCGCGATGTCGCAGTCTTCCCCTAATTCAGTCTCCCAATGCAAATCCAGGCAGACTGCTTGATAATTCCAGGGAGTGCCCCCGTGTCCTGTAGTCGTACCGGGCCTCCGTCAATTGGGGGGGTTGCCAGCCGGGTATACAGCTGTCGTCAGGGCCACTCCGCCTATGTCTCGCGGACGCGGGCACTCATTGCCGCGGCCTGTAGCTGTCACACGCTGCACTTCTCACCTGGCCATGGTACAGTTCTGTCGATCCCGACGTCGAGGGGGCCGCCAATCTCCGCTCCTGCTGCCGTTCTCCCCCGCCGTGTAAGCACTCGCCTCCCTTCCTGCGAATTGGCAGCGTCTCGATCGCTAGTCACCTCGCGGGCGCCATTTTGCACTCCGGCCCACTGGGACGTATCTGCCTCATCAGCCGCCGTTTCCGCCTGATCGCTTCAGATCGTTGGGGCCCCTTTGCATCGGCTACTTCCCTGAGCGGGCAGCCGCTGATTTCTTCGCTCTTCCCGGGGGCCAGGGGCTCAGGATAGTACCAAATATGAGAGTCCAGGGCCGGAGTTCCGAAGCCTGCTCCCGTCTACATCGGCGTCAAGCCATGCCCCCCGCAATGCACTGCTGATGACATCACATATTACATCACTCATGACATGGTCAGTGACATCACTAATGACATCACTGATGACATCTCAAATGACATCACTGATGACATCATCCAGTGAGTGTGTTTCTAAAAAGTTTAAGAATATTATATATATAAATGCCAAGGTGTTTTGAAGAATGAATGGGTGTATGAGTGTCTGTCTGGATGATTCAGTGGGTGCGTGACTGACTGTGTAAGTGAGTGATCATACCTGTCTCAGTGAATGTATGGGTGAGTGACTAATCTGTATGAATGTCTGGATCAGTCTGTCAGTTGTTGTGTAAGTGGCTGCATGGGTTGGTGAGTGGCTACATGAGTGTCTATATGGGTTATTGATTGGTTGTCTGAGTACTTGTATGGGTGCCTGAGTGTCTGTGTGGGTGGGTGAGGGGGTGTGTGACTCCCTGCATGGATGTGTGAGTAGGTGAATCATTGGGTGTATGGGTTCATGAGTGCGTGTGCGAGGGGCTGTATGGGTGTTTGAGTGTGCATATGGCTGTCGGTGAGTGAATGGATGTCTCAGTGGTATATGGGTGAGTAACTGCACATGTGAGAGGCAGTATATGTGAGTGTTGGAGTATATAAGTGACTGTATGTGTGAGTGAGTGATTGTGAGAGTGGCTGTATGGGTGAGTGTGTGCTTGTGTCAGTAACTGTATAAGAGAGTAAGTATGTGTTAGTATCTGTATGACTAAGTGAGGTGGTGTGTGTATAACTGTATAGGTGAGTAAGTGTAGTGTGATTGACTCTTTGGGTGAGTGACTAGGTTTGTGAGTAGCTCTATGGGTGACTGACGGTGTGTGAGTGTCTGTATGGGTGTATGAGTGGATATATCAGTGGCTGTATTGGTGAGTGACTGGGTGTATGAGTGGTTGTATGGGTGAGTGAGTGGATGTGTGTAGACCTATGACTCAGTGAGTGGGTATGTACGTACTTGGATTGGTGCATCAATGATTTCGAGAATGGTAGTCTGAAATTTGGAGTGGGTGTATGAAAGGTTATATTGGGGTGTGAGTAGGTGCATCAGAGATTATGTGGATGATGTCATCAGTGATGTCATTTGAGATGTCATCAGTGATGTCACTGACCATGTCATGAGTGATGTAATATGTGACGTCATCAGCAGCGCGTGGGCGAGTTACAGTTAGCTCAGCTAACTATAACGGCTGAATTCTCTGGTTTTGTACGAGTGAAATGTCAGCCTAACTATCATGTTCCTGTAACCTTTGTTTTTTTCAGTGAATTTCAATGGCTTAATTCTATTTCCTAACTATAACATCCCTGTAACCCTTGGCTCTTTAAGTACATTTACAAGGTTTTTTTAATTCTATTTCCTAACTATAAAATCCTGTGTGAGTGGGTGTGTGAGTCTTTGAGTGGGTCTTTGACTGGGTGCATCAGTCACTGAGTGGGTGTCTGAATCTCTGGGTGGGTTTCTGGCTGGCTGCATCAGTGTCTGAGTGGGTCTGTAAGTGGATGTCTGAGTCTTTGGGTCTTTGACTGGGTGCATCAGTTTCTGAGTCGGTGTGTCAGTGGGTGTCTGCGGCCAGAGATATCACTAACATTTGCTCTTAAATTTCTCGACAACTACTGAACGGATTTGCACAAAATAACAAAAGACAATCTGCGTAACCAAATCTACGTTTCTGGCAAATTTAATATAAGTCTGTCAATTGGTTCATGCTGCAGTCGTGTTTAAAGGTCCTATGGGAATTAACGTAGGAAACACATTTTTCTTTACCTCCCCACCTTTTTTCACAGTCCCCGCTTAATAGATTGCCCTGAAACTTTCCATGCACAACAGGATTTACCGGCACACTTTTTTGGGAACATTTCATGAAGATTCATCAAACGGCACCAAAGATATAGGCAAGTCAAAAAACTCTTTTCCTATGGAAACATGGTCCTAACTATAACTACCTAATATATATATAGAGAACAAGGGACTGTTGGTCCCGAAACGCGTATGGCCAAGAATCATTGATGTGGGGGCTCAACCGAGTATGCTGCCTGTCTACTGGATATTAAAGGTTGAAACAGACGTTGTGTGTGGCTCCTCATCCTTCGGGCACTTCATTTGGAATGTTTTAGCGGTCTGCCCTGGCCGCGAGGCTGCCCCACCGCAGACATCAGCGGGTCCATGCGCCTGTGAATCAAGGGCGCGTGTGGAACAACGTATCCTTCTGGTCTGACACAAATGAGGCAGCAGTTTGGTTTTGCTTCGAACAGCGATCCAGAGGGATATTTCTAAAATAACAAAAGGAATGTACGGCGACTTCCACTATGGATTGAATACTTACCTCACTACAAAGACCAAGATCCTTTGCATGCCCTCTGTGGCGGGACCCATTACAAGTATCGCGAGTGCGATTGAACTTACATAGCCGTTTCCTAAACGAGCCAGAGAACAAGGGACTGTTGGTCCCGAAACAGCGTATGGCCAAGAATCATTGCTGTGGGGGCTCAACCGAGTATGCTGCCTGTCTACTGGATATTAAAGGTTGAAACAGACGTTGTGTGTGGCTCCTCATCCTTCGGGCACTTCATTTGGAATGTTTTAGCGGTCTGCCCTGGCCGCGAGGCTGCCCCACCGCAGACATCAGCGGGTCCATGCGCCTGTGAATCAAGGGCGCGTGTGGAACAACGTATCCTTCTGGTCTGACACAAATGAGGCAGCAGTTTGGTTTTGCTTCGAACAGCGATCCAGAGGGATATTTCTAAAATAACAAAAGGAATGTACGGCGACCTCCACTATGGATTGAATACTTACCTCACTACAAAGACCAAGATCCTTTGCATGCCCTCTGTGGCGGGACCCATTACAAGTATCGCGAGTGCGATTGAACTTACATAGCCGTTTCCTAAACAAGCCAGAGAACAAGGGACTGTTGGTCCCGAAACGCGTATGGCCAAGAATCATTGCTGTGGGGGCTCAACCGAGTATGCTGCCTGTCTACTGGATATTAAAGGTTGAAACAGACATTGTGTGTGGCTCCTCAACCTTCGGGCACTTCATTTGGAATGTTTTAGCGGTCTGCCCTGGCCGCGAGGCTGCCCCACCGCAGACATCAGCGGGTTCATGCACCTGTGAATCAAGGGCGCGTGTGGAACAACGTATCCTTCTGGTCTCAATCAATCAATCAATCACAGAATTTGTAGAGCGCACTACTTACCCGCGAGGGTCTCAAGGCGCTGGGGAGAGGGAAGGGGGGGGTGCTGCTACTGGTCGAACAGCCAGGTCTTGAGTAGCCTCCTGAAGGTCAGCAGGTCTTGGGTCTGTCGTAGGCTTAGTGGAAGTGTGTTCCAGGTCTTGGCGGCGAGGTGTGAGAAGGATCTGCCGCCGGTGGTTGTTCTTCGAATGCGAGGGACGGTGGCGAGGGAGAGGTCGGCGGAGCGGAGCTGGCGGATGGGGACGTAGAAGAAGAGTCGTCTGTTGAGGTAGGCTGGGCCAGTTTTGTGGAGTGCCTTGTGTGCGTGGATGAGGGGTTTGAAGGTGATCCTCCTGTCGACGGGGAGCCAGTGCAGGTTCCTCCGGTGGGGGGTGATGTGGCTGTGGCATGGTACGTCGAGGATCAGGTGTGCGGAGGCGTTTTGTATGCGTTGCAGTCACTTGATGAGCTTGGCCGGGGCTCCCGCGTAGAGGGCGTTCCCATAGTCAAGTCTGCTACTGACGAGGGCCTGGGTGACTGTTCTTCTTGTGTCTGTCGGGATCCACCTGTAGATCTTGCGAAGCATGCGGAGGGTGTTGAAGCAGGAGGAGGAGACTGCGTTGACTTGCTTGGCCATGGAGAGCGTTGAGTCGAGGATGACTCCCAGGTTGCGTGCGTGGTCGGTGGGTGTCGGGGCTGCTCCCAGCGTCGTTGGCCACCAGGAGTCGTCCCAGGCTGAGGGGTTGGAGCTGAGGATGAGGACCTCCGTCTTGTCCGTGTTCAGCTTTAGTCGGCTGATCTTCATCCAATCGGCGACGGCCTTCATTTCTTCATGGAGATTGGCTTTGGCAGCGAGGGGTCCTTGGTGAGGGAGAGGATCAGTTGAGTGTCGTCGGCGTAGGGAGATAATGTTGGAGGTCGTGCTGTCTGGCGATGCGTGCGAGCGGGGCCATGTAGATGTTGAACAGTGTTGGGCTGAGGGAAGATCCCTGGGGTACGCCGCAGATGATCTCGGGAGGCTTCGGATCGGGAAAGGTGGGAGGCGGACTCTCTGGGTTCTGCCGTCGAGGAAGGAGGTGGTCCATTCCAGGGCCTTGTCTCAGATCCCTGCGTCGTGGAGGCGTGCGCGTAGAGTGCGGTGGCAGACAGTGTCAAAGGCGGCGGAGAGGTCCAGCAGGATGAGGGCTGCGGTCTCACCGTTGTCCAGCAGGGTCCTGATGTCGTCGGTGGCGGCGATGAGGCCAGTCTCAGTGCTGTGGTTGCTACGGAACCCCGATTGGGATGGGTCCAGGATGCTGTTTTCTTCTAGGTATCGGGTTAGCTGTTTGTTGACGATCTTCTCGATGACCTTGGCTGGGAACGGAAGCAGGGAGATGGGCCGGAAGTTCTTGAGGTCTCTTGGGTCCGCCTTGGGTTTTTTGAGTAGGGCGTTGATCTCTGCGTGTTTCCAGCTCTCTGGGAAGGTCGCGGTCTCGAAGGAGAGATTGATAACGTTGCACAGGTGGGGTGCGATGGAGCTGCTGGCTTTGTTGAAGATGTGGTGCGGGAAAGGGTCTGACGGGGAGCCGGAGTGTATTGTGCCCATGGTCTTGATGGTGTCATCGATGTTCACGCTGGCCCAGGCTGGCAAGGGGTCATGGTCGATGGTGTGCGGCGGGTCTGGAGTATCTATCTTGGTGGGGGCTGTCTGGATGTTGAAGCTGTCGTGGATGTCGGCGATCTTGCGGTGGAAGAAGGTGGCGAGGGAATCGCACAGGGCTTGCGACGGCGGGATGTCGTTGGTGTTGGAGCTGGGGTTGGAGAGTTCCTTCACGATGTTGAAGAGCTCCTTGCTGTTGTGTGCGTTGTTGTCGAGGCGGTCTTTGAAGGAGATTCTCTTGGCGGACCTGATGAGGTGGTGGTGGTTACGGATGGCGTCTTTATGGGCTGCGTGGCTGTCCGGTGTCTTATCACTGTGCCATTTCTTCTCAAGTTTCCGGCAGGTACGCTTGGAAGCTAGGAGTTCCGGGTGAACCAGCTGGCTCTTTTGGTGGTGTCGCTGTAGGTGAGTTTTTTCAGCGGGGCGAGGGTGTTGGCACAGTCGTCTATCCATCGTCTGAGGTTGCAGGCAGCGTCGTCGGTGTTGGATGGGTCGGAGGGAGGGCTGAGAGCGAGGTTTGCCCGTAGTTGGTCTTCGGTGACTTTGCTCCAGCAGCGGCGTGGGATCTGTTGGGTGCGGTGGTGTGTGGTGGGTTTCTGGAAGGTGAAGTGGATGCAGCGGTGGTCGGTCCAGAGGAGTTCCGTGGTGTGGGTGAAGGAGACGTGGGAGCTTGAGGAGAAGACGGGGTCGAGCGTGTGGCCGGCGGAATGTGTCGGTGTTGTGACGAGCTGTCTCAGTCCGAGGTTGGCGAAGTTGTCGATCAGGGTGGTTGAGTTGCTGTCGTTGTTGTTCTCCAGGTGAAAGTTCAGGTCTCCGAGGAGGATGTAGTCGGTAGAAGTCAGGGCGTGCGTGCTGATGAAGTCGGCGATGGAGTCGCTGAACTGGGGTCGGGCCCAGGGGGTCTGTAGACACAAATGAGGCAGCAGTTTGGTTTTGCTTCGAACAGCGATCCAGAGGGATATTTCTAAAATAACAAAAGGAATGTACGGCGACCTCCACTATGGATTGAATACTTACCTCACTACAAAGACCAAGATCCTTTGCATGCCCTCTGTGGCGGGACCCATTACAAGTATCGCGAGTGCGATTGAACTTACAAAGCCGTTTCCTAAACGAGCCAGAGAACAAGGGACTGTTGGTCCCGAAACGCGTATGGCCAAGAATCATTGCTGTGGGGGCTCAACCGAGTATGCTGCCTGTCTACTGGATATTAAAGGTTGAAACAGACGTTGTGTGTGGCTCCTCATCCTTCGGGCACTTCATTTGGAATGTTTTAGCGGTCTGCCCTGGCCGCGAGGCTGCCCCACCGCAGACATCAGCGGGTCCATGCGCCTGTGAATCAAGGGCGCGTGTGGAACAACGTATCCTTCTGGTCTGACACAAATGAGGCAGCAGTTGGTTTTGCTTCGAACAGCGATCCAGAGGGATATTTCTAAAATAACAAAAGGAATGTACGGCGACCTCCACTATGGATTGAATACTTACCTCACTACAAAGACCAAGATCCTTTGCATGCCCTCTGTGGCGGGACCCATTACAAGTATCGCGAGTGCGATTGAACTTACATAGCCGTTTCCTAAACGAGCCAGAGAACAAGGGACTGTTGGTCCCGAAACGCGTATGGCCAAGAATCATTGCTGTGGGGGCTCAACCGAGTATGCTGCCTGTCTACTGGATATTAAAGGTTGAAACAGATGTTGTGTGTGGCTCCTCATCTTTCGGGCACTTCATTTGGAATATATATATATATATATATATATATATATATATACACACACACACACACACACATATATATATTCAAAGTCATTTTATTTATTTAACATTATTTTCTCTGAGGAGTTACTTTAAGTACTGGATTTCATTATTTTCTATGGAAGTGTGTTGCTGTACCTGTGAGTGGCTACGTGTGGAACTAGACCTCTTCTAAAGCTATGCTGGAGTACATTTACTACTGTTTTGGGGGCTTTTTGGCTGTAGTAACTTTGGAAATGCAGTTTGTAAATAGCAATAGTAAATAGCATTGGGCTTACTATTTTGTGGGTGGCTGTTTGTATTTGCATGTCCCTCCCTGAACCCCTTCTAATCCTTCCTAAACCCTTCCCATTTAGGTGTAAGAATTCCTCATTTTCAAGCCACTAGCTGCTCCCTTCCCATTTACTAGTAAATCGTAGGCCTATGTGTGCAGAGTTCTCCGCACACATGGTAGAGACTTCTGCACAGAAAAGATAGAAGTGACTTAGGTGGACGTCTTTAGGAGTAGGTTAAGGATTAGCATTTTGTAGTAAGTGAGTAGTACTACTGAATTACTACTTCATCTATAACAAAGTGCTGTTTGTGAATATGGCCCAAAGTGTTCTTTTTCCCTGTACTTAAATTACCTTGCATTTTCTCTGTCAACTCTCTTTACTCCTCTGGGTAAACCCACTCTTCTAATCAAGTCAAAATGTATGGTTCAGATGTATGGGTTCAGAAGGCACTCATGGGTTGCTCATATAACGCACAAATAAGCCGTCCTTGATGCAGGTATATTTCACATCTATTCATAATCAGTCATAATCTGTGATATGTCTGCACGGATTCGGATGTTTACTGCAGGCCAGAATTCTTCATGCCTGGAAAAAAGCTCTGTTAATTGATCACAGATCTACTGATCTGTAGATCTACAGTAGAGACAGATGCTAATTCACCTTACTTAGACTTCAATAAATGGAAAACTGGTGATTGAGCGAATGACTATCAGAGAATTTATGGGTGTAGTGGTGTTTATCGCTGAATAGATGACAGTGTCTGCAGCAAATTGCTATTGATTGGTGGCATTTTTTTATAAAACGGAATTGAAAAACATGGTCAAATGTATGACAGCCTTACGTTATGCATTCACAATATGTAGTAATCTGTGCTCACCTAGGCAGGTTGTACAATGGCGCCATCCTGAAGCAGGCAACCACTGCCCTCTTTCTCTGCTTGGACAGTAGCTTGTGCCACACTGCCTTTTTGGACCTCTGAGGATGTTCAACCTGGTGCATCAATCAACAAAAAAAGGAAAAACATAGCAGCATTATATTCCTGAAAAGTACAAACTGCATGTGTCTTCTGTCTGATATTCTTTTCAAGAAAATAGGAACTTAAGTCTTTTGGTTGGTTTTGCAAGCATGGCCATAGTTATGGAAAAACTGCATATTATGGACGCCCTCAATAGTCCATTATCCTCCACAAATACAACAGAGAACACTCAATAGTCAATTAACCACAAAAAATACATAATGGAGAAAAAGTGCAGCCTTAATAAATTCATTTTATAGTTACTTAATTACAACAGGTTTCCTGTTCTGTTTTCATTTCTCTATTTTCACAGGAAAAAGCATTACATTCTAGACTCAAGGCTCCCTTTTAGGACCTAACAGTGATTTATGAATTATTTTCATTCAATTATTTAACATTTTAAAAAAGCAACTTTTGAATTGGAAAGCCTAAAAGAACATTTAAAAAAGTGGAAACCAGGCATATACTTGGGTTTACAAAGAACATGGAGGGCCAGGTGGTGCAATGAGAGGAGCATAACAACATATGCCAAAACAGAACTATAACAAACCTCGATAGTCCCCTTAGATCAAAGCAGCACAACCTTCTGGCTGCCCATGGAAGTTACTTGCTACATAAACATTTCGGAAGCGGATATCTTCTCCAAAAGAAATAGCTCAGCAATGGTGCGAACTTTTTGATGTGGGGTACAGCTACTCCGGAAACGGTGCAAAATTGGGGCTTTAGACATGGAGTCTACGACTTCACAAGAAGCAAAGTAATTATGTGGCTCTCTCGATTGTAAAACAAAAAGTAATACAGAATATGAAGATGAACTGCGATCAGACACCAAGGCCACTAAAACTAGCCGCAGGTCTTAGTATGAAACGTTTTTTTTTTAAGTAGGTTTGGACACGACCCAGAATGCAGTTGTGGTTAAGGTCTTAAAATAATTCTGAGCAGTTACTGGAGGGGAGAGTAATGCATGCAGGCTGTACGAGATTTTTGTTAACAGTATTGATTAATGGCAGTCATGATTATAGGTTTTTATTTTTTTTTGCTAGAAAACAATTTTTATGGTACTTTTATATTTAGTGGGGTGTACCAGTCAGGGCTGACTCTAGGGCAATGCGATCGGTGCCACCGCACCCGCGCTGACTTTGGGGGGCGCCGTGTTTTCAAGTACAATATGGTTTTAAAAGCATCTGCTGTGGCGTTCCTTGTCTCCAGCAAATTTCTGGCTAGTGGAAATTTTGACTCATCATAAAGTAGGGCAGGAGGTTAAAATGCCTGCTGCAAAGCACGTGTACCATGCAGATCACAAAGTGCATACAATGGAATAGGTCAGTGCGTTACTGCTTCTGTCAGAGAGACCCTTTTGTTACTTGCAGTTTATAAGTTTAATTGCTGATATAGAACAGTGAGCTATTAACCATCATCAAAGAGCTGCATGCAAACTGCAAGGTATAGATTAGGGCTTTTTCTAGGGATTTTTTCACCCAGTCTTCCATTATCCTAATGTTGCAAAAATGGTTCACTTGGGTAGAAATCAATTCTTATTAGAAAAGCCAACCCCCAACCATGAAGTTACAATTACAATTCTGAGTTTGTGCTTCTCCAGACCAAGCACTCAAACTATACTGTCTACCAGTATGGGTGACATGTGACTCCTACACCTTGTAGTCCTCTGTCTGTTTCCTATACACTGATTTACACACTTAAGATTCATTGTCTCTGCGTATTGTGTATGTGATATAAAGTGCTTTCACACCTGAGTGGTGCTATAAAACAAAAGAAATGCATGAGAGGGAGAGTGGTTATGGAGACTTGAGTGACACTGTTAATGGGTGGTAGTGAGGGAATCCATGGGGAAGGAGGTCATTTGGGGGCACCAACAAACATTGTCGTACTGGGCGCCATCCGTGCTAAAGGCGGCCCTGATTCAATGCATAAGTGAACACAAGCTTTTCCTTTTAAGTTTTACTCCTGCAGCTGTCCCTCGCATGTCCTCTGCAACTTTACATCTCCCTCACCTCTCCACCGGAACCCCCTTCTCCCCTTCAGTACTGTAATTCTGCCCTGCCACTCTCCTGCCGCTCTCGTATCCCTCGGTAAAAGTGTTGCTTCAGATTCTCTTCTCTCTTTCCTCAGTGCAGCTATTTGTGAAATGTAAATGAAACAGAAGATTCTCTGCCAGAGAGGAAACCATTTTTTTATTATTTGGTCCACATATGCTGAAGCAAGTGGGAGAACAGAATATATTAACCTGAGCGCCTCTTTTCAAAAAGTCAGGGTTAAGGCCCCAGGCAGATAAAGTATTCTTCCCATTAACGTATTATGGGTGTGGGTATAGGGGCTTTACTTTGTAGGCTAGGAGAAAACGAAATATCAAACCTGCTCCAGATGGAACAACACATTAGCTATGTCGAGAACTCGTTCCACTATCTTCTCTGGATCAGAGGTGTCTTCAGTCCGGTTTGGTAGATCTTTATACAGTGCCATCTGCCACCTGATGGCGGGATCCTCCAACTGCAGGTAACAAGATTTCAAAAACAAAACAAAAAAGGACAACATATAAAATGATTGTGGTCAGTACCGTAGGAATGTACCTCCCCTTCTGTGAACTGACCACACCGCACCTCTCCATGCTGATTCAGTGCCCACAGAGAGCCCGCCCATTTCCTTTCCTATATTGAAAATATTTTAAATTCTCTGCCTGACGTTTACAGAAAAATATATGGGCACCTCATTTCAACCCTTTAATGATGAACCCTGCTTACCTTGAAAGGATGACCGCAACGGTAACAACCTTTGTAAGGCTCTGCGTCGGTGTCATGCCATTTCTACGCAACTTAAAACTTTCGTTTGTGCGTGAAAGTTGTATATTGCAAAGCTTGTTAGTTCTTTAACAAGTAATCTCTGTCAACAAATATCACACAGACAGGATCTGCATGTTTCACGCACATAGATGATGCTGATGAACGAGACCTAAAGAGCTTGTGATAGAGGAGTGTACATAGGTGCTCGGAAGCCCACTTCATCCCCGGTGAATTACGTGCCAGGAAAGATGTTTTTTCCCTAAGCCTAGTCTAAATATTACTTTTAAAGTTTAAAAAGCAAGTAAAATGAGAACAAGAGCAAGTATTTTCGTTTGTGAAAGCTTCAGCACCCATCATTTATAGTGAGTTCCTTGGAAGGAGCGCTGCTTGCACAATACACAAAATCACCGGCTGACATCACATACTGACTTTCTCTTCTTTCATTTGAGTGTGTCTATCCTATAAGAGAATCAAAGTGATTTAAGATTAAATAAGGCCTTTAAATCGCTGCATGAAGTTACGTCAGCAGTGCCTGATTTCCGGGGCTTTTACTTGCATGGCAACAGTTTAGAAGAGACAAGAAAGAGAATTTTTTTAAATAATCCGGAGATTGTATTTCCCACATATTGAGAGGCCCCCCCCCGCGACTAGGGGTGGGGGGCCCTTAGTGGCATTTCGTGCGAGAGGCAAGAGAGAGGCTGGGCCAGGGCACATCTGGTCAAGGGGAGTGGGAGGGGCCGCCAGGAAATATGAGGAGGTAGGGCAGGCTCTTAGTGCGTCACCTAGGTGCGCAGGCGACCCCTCCAGGGAAAAGGATAAGAGCACTGAACACGAGGGAGAAGCCCTCTTTGTCCTCTTGCCTCAGGCGCCCAGCGGGTCGCAGCCAGAAGCAAAGTTGCCCACCCACCCATCCCTGATTTTAAAGGTAGAGCTGGCGGGGTCGCGGGCAAGGAAAATGGCGGGGACTCCTGTTTGGCGGGGACTGGCCGCGCCTGGAACAGGGAGGGCAGTCAACGGGGCTCCGGGCTGGCGGGAGAGGGGGCCGTCCTGCTGGTGGTCCTAGACTCTCCGGCCCTACCCGAGATGCCGGTGCTTGGAGGAAGCAACTTGGTGAAAGCTGGTGCGCAAGGAAAGGCGCAAAGCAGTGCCCTGGTGGCCGCGTGTAGGAGGTAGACGACGGGTAGTTGCCTGAAATGGAAGCAATGGAGATGGGTTGTGGCCTGCTGGTACAACCCGCATCCAGTGTGTCTCTGGAGATCCTGAATTGTAAATACAATTGTAACCTGTGGTTCAAGCGAATACTGTGCAACCCAATGTTTATCAATGTGTGTTGGATTGGTTAATAAAAGTTGGTCTAATGTTGACAGTGCATCTACAAATAAAGATGGTGTTATCTGAGAATTAATAAAGACTACGCAGTGAAGACCAGCCACTGGTATGGTGCCTTTTGTGGTGGGAAAAGAGGGGGCAAAGTATTGTGGGACGAATCGCACGTTATATGCCTACTATGAAGCGGAAGCAATTTCAATTGGGAGACAGCCAAAATGAAACCATTTTTCGCTTCGAAAATCGGTAGTCTCCCAATTAATCGTATCATTTGGCGTGTATGGAATGACGAGCTTTTGGTAACGAATGTAATGGGAGCAGCCATGTTTGGGTCAGGCGCTGCAGGGGATTAGTATTCAACAGCAGGAGAGAAGAAGGATGGTTGTTCTAGCAATGAATGGCATAATTAATAAATGAGAATTGTGCTGTAAATTTCAAAGGGGTTTGTGCATTTAAGTACAACCTTGTTGCAAAACATAAATCCTTTGCCAGGGCAAAATCCCTTTCCAAACTGATAGAAAAAGGAATAGTGGGATTTTTCCCTTGCGAAAGGAATATACTCATATAGAAAGTCTGCCAGAGCAATGGAATGTTTGTGTAAGCAAA
Source organism: Calotriton arnoldi (assembly GCA_963921515.1). NCBI lineage: Eukaryota > Metazoa > Chordata > Amphibia > Caudata > Salamandridae > Calotriton > Calotriton arnoldi. Next base: position 181,429 of record CAWUFW010004233.1, on the reverse strand, counting down.
TCTACTACTAAAGTCCGCACTATGGGTTTTGCTATACTTTTATGTAGTAATTTACCTGGTAAATACTAAGACCATAGGCATGCCATTTACTAGGTTCAGCCTTACCGCTCAATTCTCAGATGCTCTTCTTGGAATGAGACACAAGATGCGAAATCATTGTAATGTGGACTGGTTTCTGCTTGTATTGATTCCTACAGAGCAGATTTCTTCCTTCAAATTTTTCAGGTCTCTTATGTGAAGTGAAATTTGGCCACCAATTCCTCATCAATGTGGCCATATTTGATGATTTTGTGGAATTCTGGTATCACTTTGTTTCTCTTAGTTTGCGGTGCTTTAAGAGCATACCTAGTATTGTCTTATCATCACAGTAATCTCATAGGAACCCTATGGCTCAGTACTGACACAGGGATTCATGTTTGGTCCTTCCCCAATACGTTCGGCAATCTTTGTTGCATCTTTGAGCTTCTACTAGGTAGTTGTATATTGTTAACTAATACTAGTGTTGGCATAAAATCACTACTTCAAAGGAGCAGGCGATTCAAATACTAGGTGTCTAAACCAACATTCGGTCTGATTAATGCCCTTTTGTTCCTGACATGTATCCTTCAAGTAGGATCCATGGTGGTAGCATTAGGTACCGATGTCAAGTACGAAGCATTCATTTTTGCTAGTGTTGTCTCCAGAAGGAACATTGCCACTAGCAGAAATGCTAATCTACTGTGAACTTACAATGCTAGCCAACAGCTGTGAATTCGCCCATATTGAACCATGTGCATCAGGTGTCATTCTCCTTTCCAAGTTTGAGCTTCTGGATGTGTTGATGGCTGCCGAGTCAGCTGGATTTGCTTGCACTCTGTTGTGCCTTGCCAGGCCAGAATAGTCCACTGAGATGGCCTTTTTAATCTGTGGTAGAGGGGTTCGGGGAACTTGGTAGCCTTCACTATCAAATGATGTAGAGCATTTCCGCTTTGACAATTTTTTGTGGGGATGACCAACGGGTAAACCAAGGTTTAGGCTAATGTGCTTGGCAGAGGGCTTTGGTGATATGCTCTTCATCCATTTCAAGACCAGGATAAGTCTCTTTCTCAATTTCTTGAACACAAATGTCCGGTACTGTGCCAATCCATGAGTACATCCATGGAAGGGGGCAGCAACAGCAGAAATCAAAACAAAGGATGAGGATGAGCGAGGAACAAGACAAATGAAATGAAAACAAGACTTCTTCAAAACACATCTAACTTGCACATTAATACTAAACAACAAAATAAAATGACACACATGAAATGATATACAAGCACAGGATGATGTAAGGATGGTGTAAAAACAGAAGTGAGTGGGAGAGGCATATAGGAGGAAGATCATTTTTTCAGGTTGTACCCAGGTAGGTGCCACCAGTTCAGATTGTAAATTAGGTTGTGGATGTAATGTGAGAGGGGTAAGAAATGAGAGGGCACACTTTGTCAAAATAATATCTTTTTGCATATCTGGCTCTCTTGAGGCTCTCCTTTTAAGTCCTGTCACAATGAACATGGATGTTATGTTGCTTCCCCTAAGATAAAAGGAATGCTGACCAAAGTTGTTTAGATCCTGCTGTTTGCAGCTACTTTAAATGGTCGTGGAGATTGTGTAACCCTTCATCTCCCATTCCCTAGATCTATGTATTTGTGAATACAGTATGAGTGTGTATGAGTTTGGATGTCTGTATGAATGAAGAAACATTTTTTTATTTTCCTTGTTCTCTCAGGGGTTAAGTGAATTGTTTTGTATTTTATATTGTATGTCATAATTGTGATTATTTACATGTTTATATTTACATTTTTATATTTAAGAAAATAAGGAAAAAAGTATAAGGATTTTGATATATAAAAAAAAGAAATGAAATAAACAATGATGAAATTATAAAAAAAAAAATGTGTTTCAAATTGTGTTATTGTTATGCAATAGTTTGTTAGCCCATGTTGAACTGATGTTCAATCCGTGAAAGTAATATAGGTCACAAGGGAGCTTTTTTTAGATAGCTTCATTTTTTAGAATAGTCCACGTATATTTACTTAAGTAGAAAATGTTAGATTTGACTTTCGTCCATATCTCTGAGTGAATCCAAATGTGAATAAAAGATATTTCATATGATAATGTATCAGATAAAAGGACTTGTTTACTTGTTAAGTTGTTCATATTAACAGACAGTAGGCATTGTGCTGATGTGTCAGATTAAGAGTGCGGTTAGCATCACATAGACAATGACAACAGGACAACTGAGATAAGGCGCAACAAAATAAGGCAGTGTATGCTTTAGCCTGTTTTCCCTCTGGAAATATTTATTAGTTTGTCCTCCCGTGCTAGTTAACTGAATAGTCAAAAAAGTGTCACAACATAGACGGACAGAATCTCCCCCAAAAAAACACTAAGGGGCATATTTACAAGCCTCTATCGCCACCACAACGTCACTTTTAGTGACATTGTGGTGGCGATAGGAGATTTGCCTTATTTACAAGGCAGCGTTAAGCCACTTAACATGGTTTAATGCTCCTTGTAAATAAGGCCCCCTTTTATGCTACAGTTAGGGGCCGATTCCGATCTCGTTCAGAAAGCAAACCGAACGACTCGTGTCCGGAATGCTTTCCGTACGACTCATGTCAGTGGAGTCCGACCGAACAAGTACGATGCATTTGAATGCATCCGGATACGATTCGTTCAGACTCCCATTGACTTCAATGCGAGCCTGTGTGCCGATCGGGTACGCAGGCTCCCATTGACAAAAGGGGTGGTTGGGGATAATCGTGCACCCTCTGGCGGGCACCCCTTGGTGCCTGCCACACTGTGCATGGTCTGAAAGGGGGGACCCATGGGTACCCCCAAGGGCATGATTCGGAGGGCCCCGGGTGAAGGGGGGCCTGCTATAGGCCCCCAAAGACCGATTCCGGCAGCCTTTTGATCCGGGCAAAACAAATCGTAAAGGCTGTCCGAATCGTTCATCGTACTTGCTCGCTTGGAAAACCTACTCCATAGAGCTGTACGATTCAGCTCCGGAGGGCTCTATCTCTCCGTATGCCATCCGGAACAGATTCGGTCAGCGCTAAGGCTTTCCAGGCATCGTACTTGCTCGTTCGGAACTGGGAATGAATCGGTCAGGAACAAGGGCTCCGGATCGGTTTAGGCAATTACAAATCTGATTCGGAGCCCTTCCGAAAGAAATTGAAATTGGCCCCTTAGCGTGAAAGGGGCTGGCAATGGGTATTTTGGTTGGCGTTCCACCACAGCACCCATTGATTTTGATGCTGCCCCCTATTTACGCGAGCAGCGTAAATAGGAGGCAATGCCAAAATTAAGACCAGGGAAACCATGGTCTTAAACAGGTGAAACGAGGAGAAATGCTTTATTTCTCATAGTTTTTGTGCAGCACACATAGAAACAGCAAAACGCCAATGATTGTTTATGTGCAGGAAGGTTCCCCTTCCTGCACATAAACAATCATTTAAAAAAAAATGCAGTTTTGCAACTTCTATGTGTGCTGCATTAAGCAGCACACATAGAAGTTAAAAAACGGCATTTAAAGATTGTTTATGTGCAGGAAGGGGGACTTTCCTGCACATAAACAATCTTCCCCTCAACACAGGCATCCTTGGACTATGGTGCAAGGGTGCCTGCATTGGTGCTAGGCAGCTAAATTTAGTGCCAGCGCAGGGGGAAATGCAGGGCTGCACCATATTCTAGTAAATATGGTGCAGCCCTGCGTTTCTAAAGTGACGTAGCGTGTCGTTAGCCTTCTTGGCTTAATGACACGCTTCGCCACTTTATCATAAAGATGCCTCAAAATTTTATCTATTCTGCTTTACCCAGGCAGATTAGTAAAAAGAAGGGGGGCGAGAGGGCAGCCCTGTCGGTGCCTCTGGAGATGCTGTAGCTCCTAGTCAAAGCCCCATTCAGTAGTATTCAGGCCGAAGGATCGGCATATAGCTTTTGGAGAGTGATAATGAAGTTCAAACTAAAATTGATGGCCTTCAGAACCTCCCACAAATATTCCCAGCAGACTCTATCATAAGTGTTAGCCGCATGCAATGTGAATATGGCCAGGGGATCTAAATAGGTGGTAGATAGATATATTTTACCGATAACCTGCGGTGTGAGCTCATGGATCTGACATTTGGGAACAAAGCCCTTCTGGTCTGTGTGGATTAATTGCGGGGCCAGAGATGCAAATCTACCTGCCAGAATGCTAGTGAATAACTTATAATCTGTGTTTGATAGTGAAATAGGCTGGTACGAATCTGCCTTTCTGGGTGTTGGAAAACGGGGCAGTATCTGTGAGGCCTGCACAAATAACATGTCAAATGTATCCTTCACTGGGAACCAAACACCCTATTGTAGCGCTTGACTCTCAGAGGGTAGCGTTGCAGAGCAGTCTAAGGCTTACTCAAGGGAGGTGGTGTAGGCTAGTAATCGCCATTTACTAGTACGCAGAAATAACACAGAGGGGGTGGGTCTAGTACCACCACTCCCATGTATGCACATCATCTTGCCCCCTAATGCAGTGGGTTGACTTAACCTGGAGCGAGGGCCTTGCCCACTGGCACCATCCCAGTGGCTACCCACCCCATCATCTCAACAAGCATTAAAAATAGGTACATCTGCCCTGGGGACACATAACCCTGACTGAGCATCTCATACTGACCATACAGTATGCACCTCTACATCTTAGTGGCTAACAGTCTGGGTTGTTCTTCACCTAACGCAGTAGCAAGAAGACATTTGGGCATCATTTAGAATGACAGTACTCATCATAGTTGATAACAGTAAAATGCATGGCATGTAAAGCCCCTAAAAGGCATCACAGTTAAAATCACAGGATTAAGCATATACAGCCAAACACCCTAGCAGGAATGTCCAGCAACATAACCCCACTTTGCTTATGACTTCGCATTACCCATGTGACTTTCAGTCCCACCATAGAAATAACATTGGTAAATGCACTTTTCGTGCAATTGCACCTCTTCACCTCCAGGGGATACCCTTCTCCAGACATCCCCAACACAGCCCTCCACACATTGAGATAATCCCTAACGCACCCCCAACTGTAGAACAAAAGTTCCAGCCTCAGGATGCTTTGACTGTTGGCTGCGCCCTTGAGGGGTTATTTCTTTGGAGTCCCCAGAGACTTAGGGGGGGGCGTTACTCTTCGTGCTGGGGGAGGCTGCGTTGCTCCGGCAGCTCCCCTGGCACCCTGGCACACATTTCTCAGTGACCCCATCCTCTTGGGGCCACCACAAGCCGAGTTACAGCTGCTTCCCCTACAGGCCGGTCCGGGCCTGCAAGGCATTATGGGGCGCTATCTCCAGCCCCGAGAATAATAGAGCAGCTGCTCGGGGAGAACCACGCTGCCCTTGTGGGTTGCCTCACTCCACTTCCAGGCCTCGGTGGGGGGCCCGGTCCCACCCGGACCCCCAGGTGAGTCATGCAGCATGGGGAGCCCACTCCCGGCTGCTCTGGCTGTTCTTCGGGGGCCCGGTCCCACCCGGGTCCCTCGCACCTCCTCTTTGCCAAGTGTTGGAGAGCCACCTGGGGAGCCCACCCCCGGTGGCTCCCGCCGGCTCCCTGCCCGGCCCGCACCCTCTGGCGCGGCCGCGGGAGCCGGAGTGTCCATTTCGGTCTGCCCGCTCCGGCGGTCAGACACGGAGGCGGCCTCTCCCTTGGCAAGTCTTCGGAGGAGTGCAACGGCACTCCCCCGCCTTCCCGCTGTCGCGGGGGAGTGCGGAGGCACTCCCCCCTCCTTCTCCACCACACGGGGGCCCGCAGTTGGGGATCCCGGGCCCCCCTCTGAGGCAACTTCACAGGGAGCACGACGGCGCTCCCCAACTTGGCTTTTGCGTTGGGGCCCGGAGTTGGGGTCCCGGGCCCCGGAAGAATCTTCACGGGGAGCGCGACGGCGCTCCCTGGCTTATCTTCACCCGCGAGGGGAGTTGCGTGACAAAGCCCCCCCCTCCTCTTCACCGCTATCACCGCAACTCTGGGTCCCTGAGCTTTCTTTGAGGGGGGCGCGACGGCGCACCCCCTCCCCCGATGTCACCAGGGGCCAGGGTGGGCTCCTGGCACCCCTAATTTGCATTTTCACGGGGAGCGTGACGGCGCTCCCCGGCTTTACTTCTTCCAGGGGCAGCCCCCGGGACCTGACCCACCCCGGGGGCACATCTTGGACCGGCGGCAGAGCCCCAAGCACTTCATTGTCGGTCCTCGCAGAGGTCAAAGGTCGCCTACCTTCTGGGGGGCATATCTCGGCCCCCAGACGGCCGATCTGTCCCATTTTGGCCTCTTCTTGCTCCTGGTGGCGCTCCCCAGCCACTGGGGGCACCTTCTTTCACCCTCCTGTTCTCAGGGAGGGTGAATTCATCAGGGCCCGGTCTTCACTGGCTCCCTGCGACAGCCTTTCACCTGGCTCTCCCCCTGGGCTTCTCTTCTCCTTGCGCAGAGGCCCAGGCTTCTGCTCGCTGGTCCTGGTCTCCCCTTGTGGCACAAGTCAGGGGCCTGGGCCAGTCTGGAGGTTCTTCCTTCCAGCTGCCCATGGCGCCAGGCTCCAGCACCAGTCTTCCTCAGCAGACCACACCCCAGAGAGAGCTCCTCCTCCTGTGCAAGCTCTTGTAAAATAATTTGGAGGGAGCTGGCAGGAAGTCCCTGCTTGCCCTATCAAACAGCGACACCTCACCTCTCTGCCCCTGCTCCCTCCTTCCTTCCTCCCCAGGCCTCTGGGTTAGTTCAAAATGGCGTTGTCCAGAGGTCTCATGCCACATGGTCTCTGAAAGCCCCTTCCCCCTTGCTGCCTTCTCTCCAGAGCAGCTTGGTGCCTGGCACCAGGTGACAGCTGTTGATGGATTAACCTGTAGCGCCAACCATCTTCTCTTCTTGGAGAGGAGACCTTCGCCCTTGGAATGCTTGCCTTGAAGGGCTAGGCCTCTGATGCCTCAGTTTGGGGAGGAAGGTCATTAATCCAGCCTGGCAGGGTCACACCCAGCCAGGCTCTGGTTATGAGCTGACTCAGAGGAATATGACATTTCTGGATGACCCAAAAGCAGTACAGATATGACTTTGGACTCTGCAGAATAGTACTTCTCACCTAAGTTACAGTGGACTTTAGTGCGTGTCTGGAATTTGTAGGCCCTAGGGAAGTGAAACTATCCCATGTGATCCCCATCCTCATAGGAGAATAATGAAGTGGTCTTTCAGTGAAAACAGTAAAGCACACTGACTTTCCCTTACATGTTTCTTCCCATTGTATAAAGCTTATTCCATGTCACCATCCAGCTCTGCATAATTCCTGCCACACCATTCAATTTGTAGCTGCTCCTGGGCTGCGCACGCCAGGAATCTCCCCTGCGCAGCCCCTACACATGTGCACATGCATGTACACACGTGTCCACATGTACCCAGCCCGGTGTCCCTTACTCCAGCTGCAGTGCAGTGGCCTACTCTCACCAGGGGGACACCGGTAACATCCACATGCAGTCCCTTTCATCATGAGTTCACTGTGGGTGAGTCCCAACTTATGAGGCTCTCCCACAGTAAAAGCTCAACAATTAGGTGTTCAAAAAGCAAAAAATCCGGGCGGCTCAGATGGTCAGAACCACCTTCTAACACACGCCGCGCCCAGCTGATTCCTACAGGGAAGAAATAGCCACTATGCGTGGGTACTCTTCCCGTAGACAGCGATAACTAGTTATAAGGGGTTCTGACCAGACCCCCCTTACTCACCAGTTATCCGCTCAGACCACCTACTCCTCCCATCCATGAGACCTCGACCCATTACAGGGATCCCAGACTACCCTAAGAACCGTCCGGGCTCTAGGTTAGATACCTCTAGGTCACTCACGGTCTACATGGACTCAGCCTAACTAGGCTTACCTTTGCCCTTGGTCACGCAACACTATGCCTACCACTTCTCTGGACAAGGGTACAGTGCCTCAGCACCGATGCGGTCTTCTGGGATAGGTCTACATTCCATCCCCTGGGTCACTAGCTGGCCTCCCTTCCGGAGATTGTTCCAACCAGTACCCTCTCTCCTTTTGGTCCTTGCACTCTAAAGATGCAACCTCCCTGGACCCTCACCCTCAGCCTGCCGCTGGGGTCATTCAGCTGCCACCACCCTTTCGGGATGACTGTCTTCCCTAAAGAAAGCACAGCCACTCGTACTTTTCCCACACAGAAAAGCACCTTTGGCCACTGGCCTGGCTCCCTGGTAGGACCTCAGACCGGCCTCACTACCACACTGGCAGCCAGGGAGGAACACTGAGGGTGCCTCGTCAGACATCCTACAGCTCATTCCCCCCGTCAGTAGCTCCACACAGAAACTACCCCGGGAACCTAGACCCCTTCCTGGTTCTCCGCTGCGAGAACAGGGCCTATGCACCCTTCCATCCGAGAGGCGCGCTCTCCTCCCGGAGTACCCTTAGAGAGCCCGTGGGCCCGAGTTAGCTACACCCAGGGCCACCTCTCAGAGCCCTCCTTGGTCTCCCTGCAGTGCCTTGGGAGACCATCCAGGGACCCTCATGATCCCTGGATGGCCTGCACCACCCCCTTCTGAAGAGCAGGGTCCCTTCACTTAAGATAGGCCCCACCTGCCTTCAGGGTGGTACTACCACACTCAGCCAGGGACCCTTAAGATCCCGGCTAGGCCTGCACCACCCTCCTCTGAAGCACAGGGTCCCTTCACTTAAGATGGGCCCCACCTGTCTTCAGGGCGGTACTACCTTGCAGAAGTCCACCTCCTGCCTCAAGCTGGGGGAATACCCCCATGCTCCTGATCCTGGGGTCCAACCCCCACAGGACCTATCCGACTGGTCACCGGCTAGGCATCGCCCCAGCCACCACTTCAGGTTCACAACACAAGCCCCAGAATGACATCCTGTTGCTTCCTTGGGTAACCATCTACCCGAACCTGACATCTCAGGGTCCACCACTAACCCTACACCAGGAATCCAGGGAGGACATCACCCCCTCTCAGATCTCCACTGGGTCAGTTACCTAGCCCACCTAGTGTACCTAGGGGCTACCACTACACACCCTAGCTCGAGAACTACCCTCCTTTGGGGCCACCCACTACCATGGGCCACCCCTGGGTTGCTCACCTTCCCCACCAGATAACCTGGGGGGCCTGCTGGACACTCAACTCTACCGCACCCTCCTCCCACGTGGGAAACGTTTCTTGGGGTCCCCCACCACCGGGACCCCTGGGGTGTTACTACCCGGGGTTAAGAAACCTCCTGCCCCATCCTTCCAGTGGTTTTGGCCTGCGCCAATGGCAAGAAACTTTCAGCGGGGGAAGGATATCTGGGGCCCCTTCTGTGGAAACCCTCCCTGCCCTTAAAAAGCGCTGGAATCTCCCAGGATCCCCTAATTCTTCTGTCCCTCCAAAGTCCAATCCACCCCTACACCCCCATCTGTGATGTAAGTATCAGTTGCTGACCCTATCTCTTGAGAAGATACCCTCCTCATGCAGGTGTAGTGTGTGTAGTGTTAGGGTTCAAAGGTGTACAATACGGCTTAGAACACTTGTATGCGATCATTTCCTGGAAAGCACCTTCCCGCTATCACATGATAATCAACATAACTCAGTCACATCAATACAATTTACATTTAAACCATAATATCTTCACATGACATATATGTGTGCGGGGCTTTCCTTTCCCATACTTTTAGTTCACATAACCAAAACTTTGAACCCTTCTCAGAGCCTTCTGCTCTTCCATTTGCTCATTACCGCATAGGTAATGTGTGGCAAAACTGGACTTATCAAATGCTATAAATGCGTACCAGAATGGGATACTATGTTTCCCGCCGCTAGTCACCAATGTTGGAAAACGAGGCAGTATCTGCGAGGCCTGCACAAATAACATGTCACATTTATCCTTCACTGGGAACCAAACACCCTATTGTAGCGCTTGACTCTCAGAGGGTAGCGTTGCAGAGCAGTCTAAGGCTTACTCAAGGGAGGTGGTGTAGGCTAGTAATCGCCATTTACTAGTACGCAGAAATAACACTCAATAATTGATTGTCCAGTCTGTACTTTGCTTTATAAAAGGAAGAGTACATTTATTAAACACACACACTACTCAATACTATGCACCAATTTACAAATATACATAAGCTGTTGGAATTACTTTGTGACATTGCGTAACATTTCCACCCCTCCCGCAGGGGGGATGGGGTCTAGTACCACCACTCCCATGTATGCACATCATCTTGCCCCCTAATGCAGTGGGTTGACATAACCTGGAGCGAGGGCCTTGCCCACTGGCACCATCCCAGTGGCGACCCACCCCATCAACTCAACAAGCATTAAAAATAGGTACACCTGCCCTGGGGACACATAACCCTGACTGAGCATCTCATACTGACCATACAGTAAACACCTCTACATCTTAGTGGCTAACAGTCTGGGTTGTTCTTCACCTAACGCAGTAGCAAGAATACATGTTTGGGCATCACGTAGAATGACAGTACTCATCATAGTTGATAACAGTTAAAATGCATGGCAATTAAAGCCCCTAAAAGGCATCACAGTTAAAATCACAGGTTTAAGCATATACAGCCAGACACCCTAGCAGGAATGTCCAGCAACATAACCCCCCCTTTGCTTATGACTTCACATTACCCATGTGACTTTCAGTCCCACCATAGAAATAACATTGGTAAATGCACTTTTCGTACAATTGCACCTCTTCACCTCCAGGGGATGCCCTTCTCCAGACATCCCCAGCACAACCCTCCACACATTGAGGCAGTCCCTAACGCACCCCCAGCTGTAGAACAAAAGTTCTAGCCTCAGTGTGCTTTGACTGTTGGTTGAGTCCCCAGAGACTTAGGGGGGGACGTTACTCTTCGTGCTGGGGGAGGCTGCGTTGCTCCGGAAGCTCCCCCGGCACCCTGGCACACATTTCTCAGTGACCCCATCCTCCTAGGGCCACCACAAGCTGAGTTACAGCTGCTTCCCCTGCAGGCCGGTCCGGGCCTGCAAGGCATTATGGGGCGCTTTCTCCAGCCCCGTGAATAATAGAGCAGCGGCTCCCCCGCTGCTTGGGCTGCCCTTGTGGGTTGCCTCACTCCGCTTCCAGGCCTCAGTGGGGGGCCCGGTCCCACCCGGACCCCCAGGTGAGTCATGCAGCTCGGGGAGCCCTCCCCCCGCTGCTCCGGCTGTCCTTCGGGGGCCCGGTCCCTCGCACCTCCTCCTTGCCAAGTGTTGGAGAGCCACCTGGGGAGCCCATCCCTGGTGGCTCCTGCTGGCTCCCCGCCCGGCCCGCACCCTCTGGCGCGGCCGCAGGAGCCGGAGTGTCCATTTTGGTCTGCCCGCTCCGGCGGGCAGACACGGAGGCGGCCTCTCCCTTGGTGGGTCTTCAGGGGAGTGCGACGGCACTCCCCCCGCCTTCCCGCTGTCGCGGGGGAGTGCAGCTGCACTCCCCCCTCCTTCTCCACCGCACGGGGGCCCGGAGTTGGGGATCCCGGGCCCCCCTCTGGGGCAACTTCACGGGGAGTGCGACGGCGCTCCCTGACTTGGCCATTGCGTCGGGGCCCAGAATTGGGGTCCCGGGCCCCAGAAGAATCTTCACGGGGAGCGCAACGGCGCTCCCCGGCTTATCTTCACCCGTGAGGGGGGTTGCGCGACGGCGCACCCCCTTCTCTTCACCGCTATCACTGGGGCCTGGAGTTGGGGGTCCCGGGCCCCCGAACTTTCTTCGAGGGGGCCGCAGCGGTGCTCCCACTCCCCCGATGTCACCGGGGGCCAGGGTGGGCTCCTGGCACCCCTCATTAGCTTTACTTCTTCCGGGGGCAGCCCCCAGGACCTGACCCACCCCGGGGGCACATCTTGGACCGGCGGTGGAGCCCCACGCGCTTCGTCGCCGGTCCTCGCAGAGGTCAAAGGTCGCTGACCTTCTGGGGGGCGTATCTCGGCCCCCAGGCGGCCGATCTGCCCCATTTTGGCCTTTTCTTGCTCCTGGTGGCACTCCCCAGCCACTGGGAGCACCTTCTTTTGCCCTCCTGTTCTCAGGGAGGGTGAATTCATCAGGGCCCGATCTTCACTGACTCCCTGCGCCAGCCTTTCGCCTGGCTCTCCCCCTGGGCCTCTCTTCTCCTTGCGCAGAGGCCCAGGCTTCTGCTCACTGGTCGTGGTCTCCCCTTGTAGAGCAAGTCAGGGTCCTGGGCCAGTCTGGAGGTTCTTCCTTCCAGCTGCCCATGGCGCCAGGCTCCAGCACCAGTCTTCCTCAGCAGACCACACCCCAGAGAGAGATCCTCTTCCAGTGTAAACTCTTTTAAAAGAATTTGGAGGGGGCTCGCAGGAAGTGTCTGCTTGCCCTATCAAACAGCGACACTTCACCTCTCTGCCCCTGCTCCCTCCTTCCTGCCCAGGCCTCTGGGTTAGTTCAAAATGGCGTCGTCCAGGGGTCTCATGCCACATGGTCTCTGAAAGCCCCTTCCCCCTTTGCTGCCTTCTCTCCAGAGCAGCTTGGTGCCTGGCACCAGGTGACAGCTGCTGATGGATTAACCTGTAGCTCCAACCATCTTCTCTTCTTGGAGAGGAGACCTTCCCCCTTGGAATGCTTGCCGTGAAGGGCTAGGTCTCTGATGCCTCAGTTTGGGGAGGAAGGTCATTAATCCAGCCTGGCAGGGTCACACCCAGCCAGGCTCTGGTTATGAGCTAACTCAGAGGAATATGACATTTCTGGATGACCCAAAAGCAGTACAGATATGATTTTGGACTCTGCAGAATAGTACTTCTCACCTAAGTTACAGTGGACTTTAGTGAGTGTCTGGAATTTGTAGGCCCTAGGGAAGTGAAACTATCCCATGTGATCCCCATCCTCATAGGAGAATAATGAAGTGGTCTTTCAGTGAAAACAGTAAAGCACACTGACTTTCCCTTACATGTTTCTTCCCATTGTATAAAGCCTATTCCATGTCACCACCCATCTCTGCATAATTCCTGCCACAACATTCAATTTGCAGCTGCTCCTGGGCTGCGCACGCCAGGAATCTCCCCTGCGCAGCCCCTACACGTGTGCACACGCATGTACACACGTGTCTGCATGTACCCAGCCCGGTGCCCCTTACTCCGGCTGCAGCTCAGCGGCCTACTCTCACCAGGGGGACACCGGTAACATCCACATGCAGTCCCTTTCATCATGAGTTCACTGTGGGTGAGTCCCAACTTATGAGGCTCTCCCACAGTAAAAGCTCAACAATTAGGTGTTCAAAAAGCGAAAAATTCGGGCGGCGCAGATGGTCAGAACCACCTTCTAACACTGAGGTACTTAGCTGGTTTCAATATTAACACCAACGTGGCTTTTTTCCAAGATGCAGGGATTTGTGCTCCTTCAAGGTAAATAGAATTAAATAGCTTTTCCCATATAGGTATAATCACTTCTCTTAATGTTTTATACAGCTCAAACCGAATGACTTCTGGACCCGCTGATTTCCCATTGTTTGCACAACTTAGATGTTCTCGGGTTTCTGGCTTAATAATCCCCGCCGCCCAAAAATTCTGTCCAGAGTCTGTAAGCCCGGGAAGCTCTCTCTCCCACGAACACCACTTCAGGTGTACTAAATCAGGCTTGATCTCATCTTATACAGGGATGAAAAGATGGTCAATAGATGTTCTTCCATCTCCTCTTTCCTGTTGGTGACTTCTCCCTGGGAATTAACTACCAGCTCTTTAATATTATCCCTGACTCTTTCCACTCTTGCTTTTCATGCCAATACAGTTCAACTTCCCTCATCATATTCCATCATATTCAAACAGTCTTGCATGATTTGCCTGCCACCTTTTTCTACACTTCTCTTCATGCTTGATTTTGTAGCTTGCTCATGCAGCTTCCAGCTTTATTCGATATTTTCTCCCTGCCTACCCTCCGGTTCTGCCCAGGAAGGGTCGCCTATAATTTGCCTATCTCCTGTTCCAGAGCGCCAATCTCTTCTCTGCTCAACTTGTTATTATGAGATGCCTGGCGCCATAGAGCCCCCGAATGTAGGCCTTAGAAGTGTCCCAGACCATGGCTAGAGAGGCTGACCCTATGTTATCGAGGAAGAAATCCTGACTGGCCTTCTCCAAGGACTGCCAAATTCCTCCATCAGAGAGGAGGGCATGGTTAACTGCACATCTAGGGCTCCCCCGAAAGGCGGGTAGTTCTACCAGCACCATCACTGCAGAATGGTCAGACAGATGCCCTGGCTGGTGTTCAATCTCTCTAACACTTTCAGCCATGGTGTTATCGATAAAAACATAATCTAGCCTAGAGAAGTGGCCATACTTTTTGATGTGGTATGTGTATCCTCTTTGCTCTTCCTTTCAATGATGCCACACATCTACCAGGCCGGTATCCTGAAGCATACTTTTCAAGGCCTGCCTAATCTTGGGTATGTTGATACAATCTCTCCTAGTGGATCTATCTTGATTGATATTTAGCAAGGCAATAAAATCACCCCCAGGGATAATTGGCATTGAGGCCTCTAATAGATTCCACTTCAAGGTCGATAAATGAGTTCGGGCCATAAACTAACACGCCAAAAAAGGTATAATTAGAGCATCTCATCTGCCCAACCACTCATCTGCTTGTAGAGTCCATTTTTTAACCTACCAAATTTATTCCTACCCCTTTTTGTACAATAATAGCTACCTCCTTGGAATATTCAGCTTGATCTGACACAGCAAATTGCCCCACCCACTTTTGCTTTGAAAACACGAGCCTACTCTCCATTGCAGTCAGGTGTCTCTCTTGTAGAATCATTATATGGGTTAAGCTGTCCTCCAGCCATTGGAGGACCATGGTTCGCCTCACCCTTGACCTGAGCCCGCTAACATTCTAGGTGAGGAATCTTAACTCTTTGCCCATCCCCACTGAATCCAATCCTTAATCCCGAACTCGCACTCACACTACAGCTAAAAAATGATGTTGTCTTTGGGGTGTATCATCCTTGCATTGGCTGAAAAATCAATGCCTATGAGGACTAAGAATTGTTTTTTTGTTTTCTTCCACTGCTCCCCACCCTGTGCCCAACCCCTGCTCCTCTCTTGGAAAACCCTTCCATTACATCTCCCATTACATCTGGCATTATTAACTGCCTTTAGGATTCTATACTAAAGGCAGAAAAGAAAAGGAGAAAGGTAAAATGAAATTTAGTGTGTGCTCCCCCTCTCCCGCCCCTTTCTTACACCTCCTCCTCACAGTAATCCCCCTTGCTGTTTTATACTCCTTACTTCTCAAGGCTCATCCTCTCAGTGTGTAGACCTTTTCTTCATGGACTCTATCAACATATCCACCTCCTCCCCACTTCGATAGTTATACATTGATTATTCCACATTATGCAGAGCATAACTGGAAATTTTAACTGGGCTTTAGCTCCAAGCTTGTTTAGTTCATCCATCCTTCTGCCCAGCACCCACTGACGGTGTTCCGTGACCTTACAGAGGTCAGACCTAATAGTGAAAGTGTATCCCTTGTTGGTAGAGGGACCAATCCTGAGAGCACTTCCAAATATAAGTTCTTTCAGAGAGTAGGAGAGGAAGTTCACCTAAATCTTCTTAGGTTTTTGCCTATTGGGGCTCCTCCTAAATGGATCTCTAGGTTTCCTCTGAATCCCTTGTTTCAAGTTCACTTCATGTTTGGCCATAAGAGCTGTATCCTGAGGAGTGCTAGTATATAGCTTTTAATGTCCTCCTTCTCCTCTGTCTCTGGGATGTTGAGGATTCGGATATTGTTCCTCCGGGTATGATTTTCCACCCTCTCCAAATCCTCCCATACTGCTTGATTTTGTTTGATCAGGTTATCGATACCCACCACATTCTTATGGATATCATGTTTTAACCTAAGTAACCACCTCCTCGAGAAATCTGGTGTGTTCGGTCACTTCATCCAGTTTCCGGCTCAGAGCTTGGCAAGAGTCTTGGATGACCTTTTGATTACCCTCAGAAATTGTAAATCTGTTCTTCATCTCATTTTTAAGACTCCCTCTGATTGTATTGTGCCTTCAACCTCTCCCATTATTCCGCCTTCTACTGAGGAGGCAAGAATCCCCTGTCCCTTATTGCCTCGGGATACCCCCAGCTCGGCTCTCTCTTCAGTCTCAGAGGAGTGACTGGTGATGCCAAGATTAAAAAATAATAATTTAGCGATGGAGTCATTTTAGGTTGAGTGATAGCCTTTTTCCTCATCCTCCCCACAGTTCCTGAAAGTCTGTTAGGCTGACCTGCGGCTCTGCCCCCACCTAGTTTTTTAGGCTTATGGGCAACGCTCTCCATGTCTTTCCCCGAGCAGAGACTTTTTCCCCAGACTCTGAGGGCCTACCTATTCAGGGCCTTTGTTAAGTGGGGGTCCGACCTTACCTCAGAGGCAACACTGGATGGGGGCCTGGCTTGGGTAGTGCGTAGTGAGTACCTGGAGCACAAGTTCAGTCAGCTCTCTTCCATATGACTGACCTAGCCTCCCCTCGGCCCCGGTAGTGCAGAGGCTGCCACCAGTGCTCCTTTCCCTTTGATATGATCTACCTTCCGAGTTTGCAGGTTAGTCTTTGCACCGTCTCCACTCCTGCTTCCTGCTTGCTCCAGGCCAGAACCAATGGTGCAAGACGGCACCTAAACCAATGCCCTCCTTCCCTGCAGGAGCTCCCATGCCACCGCCTCCCAGCGGAGGACTCCCATGGGGCCCACGTATCCACGGGGCATATGAAGTCACTGAATGCTCACAGCAGGGACTCCCTGCTTGCTACAAAGCTCTTTTGAAAGCTGACGTCCAAACATCAGGGTTCCCCAGCACCCCTACCGACTAACTGCAGGAAGAGGAGAACGTTCAGATTGGTGCGGGATGGGGGGGGCACACACCATGCTTCAGTCTTCACATCGCCTCCTTCATCGTTCTCAACCAGCTAGTGTGCGCCCACCATGTTTTCTCTTGCGGCTGCCGTTTTCCCCTTGTGGTCACCATACCTGTTCTTAGGCTTAGCTTCAAAACTGTCACTGTATCTTTTCTGGATCAAAAAGGCCATCCTGATACTTGTAGCCAGTAGAACAGAACACACATTCTCTCTAGGCTAGTGTCCCATTGCATTAAACCTAACTACCAGGACTGGAAAAGCCAACTCCTCAACATGAGCTTGAACACATGGAGTTACCTTTCCTTCATGATTGCTGTTGAGCCCAAAGAAGTTGAAACTTTGCTCGGGGAAAGCCCAGGTTCAAAAGAGACCCCTGAGGACTCTCCCAGACGCCTGTAGCCTGTTTGACATTCTGTGTGTGACTTCTGCATTTAGACCCCTCACATATTTGATTAGCAGCACTTTATGTGCCAGCTGAGATAAGCACTTTCTTGCAATGCTATTCAAATGCAATGTTAAAATGTATTTGCCCTCACATATCTCTTCACATTTGCACCCACTCATATTTGTATGTTTTTAGATACCATATATGGGTTTATCCTATAAGTGGGCCCAGACTTGTAGTGGACTCATAGCTACCTGTTATATTTCATTGTACCACTACAGTCTTGGGTGGATGAAATCCCATAATATTTACATGAAATTGTATATCATCTATCTGAAATTATTGTATTGAAAGTCTACCTTGCACTTGTATCGCAATGACATCTGATTGTATGTTTTTCTTATTCAATAAAATTATTTGGAAAAAAAAGTATTTGCCCTCTCTTTTATTCCACATATCTTAGGGAAGCCTGGTCCCATTGCCACTCAATTTTATGTTAACTTGTTATGTTAGCTTGAATGTTCTCAATGCAGCCACTTTATTATTATAGCCTTGTAGCTCGCAGCCGATGGCTATACCAGTTGTTAAAGGCCCTGAACTCGAGTTAAAGGCCCAAGGGCCTTTAGCAATAGGTATAGTCTGAGGCAGAAGGCAGAAAGTCTATAAAGCTATTAGAACATTCCACCCACTGAGGGAGAAACAGAAAGACAAACATTGGAATGTTGGAGCAAAAGGCTTATACCAGCCATTAAAAGCCCGTAGCTACTCCATTGTCTTCAATGGAGCGCTCAACATTCCAATGCTATAATTTAGCCGAATCACTTTCTTTGAATTTTTCTTTATTCATTATTTTAACTTATTTACTTTTTTAGCATCCTCTCTCCCCCTCCTCTATCGGAAAGTTTCCAAGGGTGACACTACAGAGTACCCAAGCCACAGTTTATCTTTTTTGCAGACCAGTCATCTTTGTATTTTTCACCTGGCTCTAACTTTGCCATTGTAGGAGTGGAACCACTGCCTCATTGACAGAGCCAGAGCTAATGAATGACTTCTCTCATTCAACTGCACAGTGGACATGCATAGCCAGTTTGCCAATGGCTTACTAAAGGTGCTCCTAGGCAAGTCTATCTGTATCTGCCTGCACACCATCTGGCCACAGGATTCTACCACTTTCATGTCTGCTCTACTCACTCATGCTCCCAGTCATCCAAGGCTAAGCAGAGAATATATCTTGGATAGTCTCATCTTACCAGCAAGTCAGGTGATATCTTTACGTGTTCTTGAGGGCATCTGCCTTAGCTGTTCACCTTTCTCTGACCTACTCTAGATAAAACTAAGCTCATGTGTGCTTTACTTTATGGATGTTCTTTAGTTAAGGCCACCTCTAAGTTACATTGTTTTTTTTGTGATGAGAGATTCAATGTAGTTTTCATAATACATGGGAGCTTGCAATCCATGTATAAAAACCTATCTCTAGTTTCGTTACTACAGTAAAGTTGCGACATCTCCAGTCATCTGAAATACTATCTGCAGCCAGAGACAACAACCATGGTGAAAGGTATGTCAAGAGCATAACTAGAGCTGCAGTTGCAACAACAAAAATTAGAACTGGCTTTTAGATCTTCTGATCTGTTTTTCTAAAATGAATAATGATTAGCAGAAAGGAGCTATTTATGGCAACGTTTATTTTTTCTACTGTAGGTCATTACCGAAAAGATAGAATCCCTCTGCATGTTTCATTGGATCTCAGCAAGAGCATTTTTTTAAATCTAATGTACATTCAGCTAATATAAATGTATTTTCTGCAACAAATTACTAAAGACTTGTTGGTGTGTTTAATATTGAACTTTAGAATCTGCTTTTAATCTTCATGCCTGCAACCAAATTACCTATTTATTTTAAAAGAGCAATACACCAAGGATTTAATCTGTTTGTGGGAACAGTGATGGAGTGACATGTATTATAAGAAATACAATATCCTCTGTCATACATTAGGACATTGCAAGTCATCGCCACACTTCAGCCTTGTTCCTCTATTTGTTCATAGAACTCTTGGGTGACTTGCACTCTCCGTATAATGTATGGTAGTGTGTACCTTATCCCATATAAAAGGGAGATCTGGCTCAAGGAAAGCACAGCAGCCAAAATACCTTTGGCAATTCTTTCAGTTATGATATTCTTCACAAACACTGAGTGGTTAACCCTGGGGAGTGGAGACATAGCTTTTATTAATGGAACTTCCCTTACAGTCACTTCTCTTTCTCTGCTACGTACCTCATTAGCGAAAGCTCTTGTCTTCAACATTAGTTCCGCAGCAAAAATTATTTAAATCATCTTAGTTTATTATCCTCATGGTCTTTATTGTAATTTTACTGATCCTTTTCTGGACAGCAGCTCTCTTCTGTGTCTTCATTCAAACTATTTACTTCTGCTATGTGATTTTTGTGCATTGGTGGATGCTGTTACCATTTCTTCACCTTTTTGACAGGCATGCTACTCTCCCTCAAACATGATGGAGTACCCTGCCCGCCAAACCGTCAGTCCGCATGACTCATTAAGAGCTGTGCAAACCATCAGCTTTGTCCTATTGCTTGACAGAGAAGGGGCCGTCAAAGGAAGGGCATTTTACCCTCCGCCTGATATAGGGTGGACTGCTTGCTGCCCTTTTTTTTCTCTTCATCACCACCTGGTAAAACCTGGCATAGCTTTACAATTAGTCACTACTTGGCTCTCTTACAATCGTTATATTATATTTGCCGTCTGATAATATTGAGAACAGTGCTTAGGCTTTATTCATTGGCTCACTAGTGCTGTTTCGCTACTATTCCACTAAAACCGGTCACTTCCTACTACAGTATCCCTGCTGCTCCTTGATTCTCACAAGGAATAGCCAATGGAAAGCAGGTGTGCAAGAAATTAGAAGAAGCAAGGCGCTCATCACACCTACCTCAAAGCAAACACAGCTGCACAGCAAACGTCTGCAACCATAAAAAATATTGTGAAAGGCCCACTTTGTGTATTGTAAGAAAAGTATTGAGACTTCCTCTAATTTAGCACAGGTTGTTTTCTCAATTTATAACAGCCACACTACCCATTCTGCTTGCACACCCTCAATCATTCCTTCTCAACTGCTGTGCTCTGTTTCTCTGATTTTTTTCCACAATAAAATTGTGAACATTGTGCAGTCTCTTCAACCTAATTCTAATTATTCTGCTTTTGAATATTCTTTTGCTGTGGTTAGTCTTCAACCCTTTTGGGTCAATCCTCTTTACAATGATTTCAGAGGCAGATATCCTAATTCCAACTATGTCTATTTCCTTCAGCTTTCCTACGAAAATAGCAACGTCTTTAACATCTATTCAGGTACTTTTTCTGACCAAAAGTTGTAGCACTTCATTAAGTACTGGCAGGTTGCTTGATTTCTGTAATAAAGATGTCATAGTGTTACTCTTAACGAATATAGGGTAGGCCCCAATGCTTTAATGCTTTCACTACTTCCCTTTCTGGACAAGGTCACTGAAAGAGTTGTAAAGTCCTAACTATAATGGCTCTTTTAGTCTAATCAACTACTTGACCCTTTCCGACGCCATTCCTTGGGACCGATACAATTTTGGTCCCCTCCCTAGCATACTGTTGAATCTGAGAAGTGAAGTACCACTGATCTTTTTAGATCTTTCTGCAGCTTTTGACTTGATCTCTCACCCCATTTTGTTGGGGCCACCAATGCAGGATTTGGGTGAGAGGCAATGTGTTGAATTGAGTGGTCTATTTATTAAAAAAACACTCGCAGGTTGTTACCTTGTTCCCCTTTTCATCCTGCATGGAATTGACCTGCACACTAAGCCTAACACTATTTAATATATATGTTCTCCCTCTTGCTTTATTTATTCATGCTCTGGCCTAAAACTTTGTGTCTATACTGATGACATGCGAATCATTTTGAGATTGTATGATGACTTTGCTTCCCTCCGGCTTCAGTTTAAGAATTGCAAGGCATTTATAAATACCTTGATGGATGCCAACTCATTATGACCCCAACTTCAAAAAAACTGAGGTTTTGGTTTTCGGCAATTGCTCGCACTTGAATGCTGTCTGGTGGCCACAGACTATGGGTTCTTTCCGTTCAAGGATCACCTCTGCAGTTAACATAGAATTATCTTTGCTATTCATTTAAGCTTAAAGGAACACATTAATAGGTTAGCTTCCACCTGCCATTTAATACTGGAGGTGCTTAGGAAAACTATTTCTTTTTCATCCTCCAGTTTTTGGAAGACAGTGGTCCAGGCGTTATTTCTTTCTCAGCTGGACTAAGGTGATCCCCTTTAGTTTGGCCTCACTCGTTATCTCATTGTACATCTCAAAATATACAAAATTCTGCTGCTTGTTTAGTCCTTGAACATAACAAATATTCTCACATATTAACTCATCTAGCACGTCTTCATGGTCACCTCTGTACAAATGGTGCCTGTTCAAAATTCAATGCCTTTGCCATTGGGGTACTAAATATTCTGCACCTGACTATTTCTGTTGCATGTTCACTCCATAAATCCCTTCTAGATCTTTACACTTTGAATCTGCCCACCAGGGCCAGACAGGCCTTTTATTCCACCGGGCATTTCCCTGGTGAGCAATGGCCCATGGAGGCTGCTCCTGGAATCTCTATCACTGTCCCCAGCTCTCCGTGGTTAATTGCAGCAGGTACAGGAAGGCTTCAAGAGAGAAAGAGAGGGAAGGAATAGAGAAAGCAATCAGAGTAGGAGAAGAGAGGAGAGAAGGATAGAGAGAGTGGATGGACGGAAAGAGAGAGCTAGAGCGAGGAGGCAAAGGGAGTCGGGCTGATTTCAGCATTTTTGTCAGGCCTGCTTTTGTTTCCCCAGTCTGGCCCTGCTAGCCACCTTTTCTGAGTTCCTCTAATCTGGAGCAAGCTTGCAACCTTGTTTAATCCTCTATCCATCATCACGGTGTGGTTATCCCTCAACTTTATTTGCACCCAGTTATTGGACTGCAATAAGTGAATGGCATGAAGCAGAGTAGATGAAATATTCCCGGAAACCAGTTTCTACCATAACAAGTTCCTACAGACGGGATCAAATGCCTCAGAGAAGTCAATAAAGCAGGAATAGGGTTGCTGTTTTCTCTGGCTTAACTTATTTATTAACCCCTTCGATGCTCATGACGGAATGGTTCCGTCATGAGCATCGGTGCCCCTTTGCTCATGACGGAACCATTCCGTCATGAGGCCAGGGGCACGAAATCCCTCTGCTGCAGACAGCAGAGGGATTTCTATTTCACCCCTGTGACCTTGGGAGCTGGGGAAGAGCTTCCCAAGCTCCCGAGGCCCCCTCCCTGGTTTCTGTGTCATGAGGATCAGCGCGCACGTGGCGCTGTCCTCATTGCACAGAAATCGAACTGAAATGAGCCTTTAGGCTCATTTCAGTTTCACTTCTATGTGCTCAGGGGGCTATCTCAGCCCCCGGGCACGTAGAAACACAGGAGAGGTATCATTGGAAAGGGGAGAATCTCCCCTTTCCAATGGTACCCCTCCCCAGTGGATCCATGCTTGGGGATCGCCCCAGGAAGGGCGATTCCCAAGCAGGGATCCACCCACTAGACACCAATTTATTTGGTGCGATTTAGACTTTTTGCCCCTTCGGGGGGGCAAAAAGCCCACTAGACCCCAGGGATATTTTTGTTTGCCCCATAATTTATTAGGGTGAGGGTTGCCCATAAAGGGCATGTCCATGCCCCCACCCCGCAAAATTTACAGCCTTTCTGCCCCCCCGGGGGGGCAAAAAGCCCACTATACGCCAGGGATTTTTTTTAAATTATAATTTGTGGTGGGGGCTGCCCAATATGGGCATGCCCATGCCCCCACCCACCCCCCACAAAAATGATAGCCTTTCTGCCCCCCTGGGGGCACCTGGGGGCATTAGCCCCAAATCTGCCCTCCGAGGGCAAAAAGCCCAGTAGACGCCAGGGATTTTATGGGCAAATTTTAATTAGGGTGGGGGCATTGGTATGCCCATTTGGGCAGCCCCCACCCTAATTAAACTTGCCAGGCTCCTGAGCGTCTAGTGGACTTTCTGCCTCCCTGGGAGCATCTGGGGCATTAGCCCCCAATCTGCCCCGCCGAGGGGCAAAAAGCCCACTAGACGCCAGGGATTTTTTGGGGCAAATTTGAATTAGGGTGGGGGCTCCCAAAACGGGCATGCCCATGCCCCCACCCCTCCCCGCAAAAATAACAGCCTTCCTGCCCCCTGGGGGCAGATGGGGCAGTAGCCCCAATCTGCACTCCCGGGGCAAAAGCCCACTAGACGCCAGGGATTTTGGGGCAAATTTTAATTAGGGTGGGGCATTGGCATGCCCGTTTGGGCAGCCTCACCTAATTAAAATTTGCCCAAACTCCTGGCATCTAGTGGCTTTTGCCCCCTAGGGGCAGATGGGGCATTAGCCTCCAATCTGCCCCACTGGGGGGCAAAGCCCCTAGTCGCCAGGGATTTTTGGGGCAAATTTTAATTAGGGTGGGGCTGCCCAAAATGGGCATGCCCATGCCCCACTCCTCCCCGCAAAATTACAGCCTTCCTGCCCCCTGGGGGCAGATGGGGCAGAAGCCCCCAATCTGCCCTCGGAGGCAAAAGCCCACTAGACGCCAGGGATTTTTTTGGGCAAATTTTAATTAGGGTGGGGCATTGTCATGCCCGTTTTGGCAGCCTCACCCTAATTAAATGCCTGTAAGCTCCTGGCATCTAGTGGGCTTTTGCCCCCTGGGGGTCAGATGGGGCATTAGCCCCCAATCTGCCCCGCGGGGGGCAAAAAGCCCACTAGACGCCAGGGAGTTTTTGGGGCAAATTTGAATTAGGGTGGGGGCTCCCAAAGCGGGCATGCCCATGCCCCCACCCCCTCCCCCACAAAAATAACAGCCTTCCTGCCCCCCTGGAGGGCAGATGGAGCAGTAGCCCCCAATCTGCCCCCGGGGGCAAAAAGCCCACTAGACGCCAGGGATTTTTGGGGCAAATTTAATTAGGGTGGGGCATTGGCATGCCCATTTTGGGCAGCCCCCACCCTAATTCAAATTTGCCAAAAAACTCCCTGGCGTCTAGTGGCTTTGCCTCCTGGGGGCAGGTGGGGGCATTAGCCCTCAATCTGCCCCACTGGGGGCAAAAGCCCCTAGTCGCCAGGGATTTTTGGGGGCAAATTTGAATTAGGGTGGGGCTGCCCAAAATGGGCATGCCCATGCCCCCACCCTCCCCGCAAAATTACAGCCTTTCTGCCCCCTGGGGGCAGATGGGGCAGTAGCCCCCAATCTGCCCCCTCGGGGGCAAAAGCCCACTAGACGCCAGGGATTTTTTGGGCAAATTTTAATTAGGGTGGGGGCATTGGCATGCCCGTTTGGGCAGCCCTCACCTAATTAGAATTTGCCTAAAGCTCCCTGGCATCTAGTGGGCTTTGCCTCCTGGGGGCAGATGGGGCATTAGCTCCCAATCTGCCCCGCCGGAGGGCAAAAGCCCACTAGACGCCAGGGAGTTTTTGGGGCAAATTTGAATTAGGGTGGGGGCTCCCAAAACGGGCATACCCATGCCCCCACCCCCTCCCCACAAAAATAACAGCCTTCCTGCCCCCTGGGGGCAGATGGAGCAGTAGCCCCAATCTGCCCCCGGGGGGCAAAAGCCCACTAGACGCCAGGGATTTTTGGGGCAAATTTTAATTAGGGTGGGGGCATTGGCATGCCCATTTTGGGCAGCCCTCACTCTAATTCAAATTTGCCAAAACTCCCTGGCATCTAGTGGGCTTTTGCCCCCTGGGGGCAGGTGGGGCATTAGCCTCAATCTGCCCCGCCAGAGGGGCAAAGCCCCTAGTCGCCAGGGATTTTTTGGGGCAAATTTGAATTAGGGTGGGGCTGCCCAAAATGGGCATGCCCATGCCCCCACCCCTCCCCGCAAAATTACAGCCTTTCTGCTCCCCTGAGGGGCAGATGGGGCAGTAGCCCCCAATCTGCCCCCTCGAGGGGCAAAAAGCCCACTAGACGCCAGGGATTTTTTGGGCAAATTTTAATTAGGGTGGGGGCATTGGCATGCCCGTTTGGGCAGCCCCCACCCTAATTAAAATTTGCCCAAAACTCCCTGGCATCTAGTGGGCTTTGCCTCCTGGGGGCAGATGAGGGCATTAGCTCCCAATCTGCCCCGCCGGGGGGCAAAAAGCCCACTAGACGCCAGGAGTTTTTGGGGCAAATTTGAATTAGGGTGGGGCTCCCAAACGGGCATGCCCATGCCCCCACCCCCTCCCCCACAAAAATAACAGCCTTCCTGCCCCCCTGGGGGCAGATGGGCCAGTAGCCCCCAATCTGCCCCACCGGGGGCAAAAGCCCACTAGACGCCAGGAGATTTTTTGGGGCATATTTTAATTAGGGTGGGGGCATTGGCATGCCCGCTTTGGGCAGCCCCCACCCTAATTAAAATTTGCCCAAAGCTCCTGACGTCTAGTGAACTTTCTGCCCTCGGGGGCAGATTGGGGCATTAGCCCTCAATCTGCCCCGCCGGGGGGGCAAAAAGCTCACTAGTCGCCAGGGATTTGTTTTGGGCAAATTTGAATTAGGGTGGGGGCATTGGCATGCCCGTTTTGGGCAGCCCCCACCCTAATTAAAATTTGCCTCAAAACTCCCTGGCGTCTAGTGGACTCCTGGGGGCAGATGGGGGCATTAGCCCCCAAACTGCCCGCCGGGGGCAAAAAGCCCACTAGACGCCAGGGATTTTTGGGGGCAAATTTGAATTAGGGTGGGGCTGCCCAAAACGGGCATGCCCATGCCCCCATCCCCTCCCCGCAAAAATTACAGCCTTCCTGCCCCCTGGGGGCAGATGGGGCAGTAGCCCCCAATCTGCCCCCCAGGGGGCAAAAAGCCCACTAGATGCCAACGATTACGCTGGCTTTTTTATGTGTGGGGGTGGAGGCTGGCCAGAATGGGCATACCAATGCCCCTACCCCCCAAAAAAATAGCCACAGTGTGTCTGCCCCCTTGGGGGCATATCGGGCTACCCCACCCCGATATCCCCCAGGGCAGCAGAAAGCCGACTAGGAACGGATTTGTTTTTAGCAATATGCCTACCTGTGGATTTTGGGCCCTAGCGCAGCCGGCACATAGGGAAACCTAGCAAACCTGTACATTTTTGAAAACTAGACACCCAGGGAATCCAGGATGGGGTGACTTGACTGGCTCTCACCAGGTTATGTTACCCAGAATCCCTTGCAAACCTCAAAATGTGTATAAAAACACATTTTCCTCACATTTCTGTGGTGGAAAGTTCTGGAATCTGTGTGGATCCACAAAATTCCACTCACCCCGCATTCCCCAAAGTCTTCCGAGAAAAATGGTACCTCACTTGTGTGGGTGGGTCAAGTACCCGCGACAGGCAAGGGCCCAAAACCTAGTGAGGCGACATGAAAATTTCCTATCACAAACCAACCTGGTTTTGCACGGGGGTTACCTGGGTTTTGGCCCCGGGGTCGGCAGCCATCTAGGGAAACCTACAAAACCCACACATTTCTGAAAACTAGACACCCGGGGATTCCAGGGAGGTATGGCTAGTGTGGATCCCCCAACGTTTTCTTACCCAGAATCCCCTGCAAACCTCAAATTTAGCTGAAAAAATCACTTTTTCACACATTTGTGTGTGGGAAAGTTGTGGCATCACCGGGCTGACACAAATTTCCTACCAGCCAGCGTTCCCCTGGTCTCCCGATAAAAATGGTGCCTCTCACGGGTGGGAGGCCCAAGTACCCGCGACAGGCAAGGGCCCAAAATGTATTGAGGCGACATCAAAATTGCCTATCACAAAACGACCTGGTTTTGCAAGGGGGTCCCATGACTTTTGGCCTGGGGCTCGGCGGCCACCTAGAGAAACCTACCAAACCCACACATTTCTGAAAACTAGACACCTGGGGGATTCCAGGGAGGTATGGCTTGCGTGGATCCCCCAACGTTTTCTTACCCAGAATCCCCTGCAAACCTCAAATTTTGCAGAAAAATGCACTTTTTCTCACATTTCTGTGGTGGAAAGTTCTGGAATCTGCGTGGATGCACAAATTTCCTCCCACCCAGCGTTCCCCAGATCTCCCGATAAAAATGGTACCTCACTTGCGTGGGTGGGTCAGGACCCGCGACAGGCAAGGGCCCAAAAGCTATTGAGGCGACATCAAATTACCTATCACAAACCAACCTGGTTTTGCATGGGGGTCCCATGAGTTTTGGCCCGAGGCTCGGCAGCCATCTAGGGAAACCTACCTAACCCACATTTCTGGAAACTAGACACCCGGGGAGTCCAGCGAGGTATGGTTTGCGTGGGTCCCCCATCATTATCCTACCCAGAATCCCTGGAAACCTCAAATTTGCTGAAAAATTCACTTTTTTCTCACATTTCTGTGGTGGAAAGTTCAGGAATCTGCTTGGATCCACAAATTTCCTCCCACCCAGCGTTCCTCAGGTCTCCCGATAAAAATGGTACCTCACTTGTGTGGGTAGGCACAGTGGCAGCAACAGGAAATGGCCCAAATCGTACTCTGGAGACTTCAAAATTACCTATAGCAAAACTACCTGGTTTTGGGGGGCACCTGAGATTTTGGCCCCGGGCTCGGCGGCCATCTTGGAAAAGTACCAAACCCAAACATTTCTGAAAACTAGACACCCGGGGAGTCCAATGAGGTATGGCTTGCGTGGATCCCCCAACGTTTTCCTACCCAGAATGCAATGCAAACCTTAAATTTAGCTGAAAAAAACACATTTTCCACATATTTTTGTGTGGAATCACCGTGCCGGCACAAATGTCCTACCACCCAGCGTTCCCCTTGTTCTCCCGAGTAAAATGATACCTCACTTGTGTGGGTGTCCAAAGCAGAATTGGCTAAAAACGTATTTTTAAAACAATGTAGCGCTTAGAATTCTCGGTGCTATACTATAAATCCCTATGTTTTGGGCTCTTCCTAGCCACAGGCCTTTGGCCCACCCACACAAGCGAGGTATCATTTTACTCGGGTGTCTAGTTTTCAGAAATGTTTGGGTTTGGTACTTTCCCAAGATGGCCGCCGAGCCCGGGGCCAAAATCTCAGGTGCCCCCCCAAAACCAGGTAGTTTGCTATAGGTAATTTTGAAGTCTCCAGAGTACGATTTGGGCCATTTCCTGTTGCAGCCACTGTGCCTACCCACACAAGTGAGGTACCATTTTAACGGGAGACCTGGGGGAACGCTGGGTGGGAGGAAATTTGTGGATCCACGCAGATTCCAGAACTTTCCACCACAGAAATGTGAGAAAAAAGTGAATTTTTCAGCGAAATTTGAGGTTTGCAGGGGATTCTGGGTAGGATAATGATGGGGGACCCACGCAAGCCATACCTCGCTGGACTCCCCCGGGTGTCTAGTTTCCAGAAATGTGTGGGTTAGGTAGGTTTCCCTAGATGGCTGCCGAGCCCCGGGCCAAAACTCATGGGACTCCCCATGCAAAACCAGGTTGGTTTGTGATAGGTAATTTTGATGTCGCCGCAATAGCTTTTGGGCCCTTGCCTGTCGCGGGTCCTTGACCCACCCACATAAGTGAGGTACCATTTTTATCGGAAGACCTGGGGGAACGCTGGGTGGGAGGAAATTTCTGGATCCACGCAGATTCCAGAACTTTCCACCACAGAAATGTGAGAAAAAAGTGAATTTTTCAGCAAAATTTGAGGTTTGCAGGGGATTCTGGGTAGGAGAATGATGGGGACCCACGCAAGCCATACCTCGCTGGACTCCCCCGGGTGTCTAGTTTCCAGAAATGTGTGGGTTAGGTAGGTTTCCCTAGATGGCTGCCGAGCCCCGGGCCAAAAACTCATGGGACCCCCCATGCAAAACCAGGTTGGTTTGTGATAGGTAATTTTGATGTCGCCTCAATAGCTTTTGGGCCCTTGCCTGTCGCGGGTCCTTGACCCACCCACGCAAGTGAGGTACCATTTTTATCGGGAGACCTGGGGGAACACTGGGTGGGAGGAATTTTCTGGATCCACGCAGATTCCAGAACTTTCCACCACAGAAATGTGGGGAAAATGTGGGTTTTTTGACAATTGTTTAGGTTTGCAAGGGATTCTGGGTAACAGAACCTGGTGGGAGGCAGTCAAGTCACCCCATCCTGGATTCCCTGGGTGTCTAGTTTTCAAAATGTATAGGTTTGCTAGGTTTCCTAGGTGCCGGCAGAGCTATGGTTCAAAAACTACAGCTGGGCACTTTGCCAAAAAAGGGTCATTTTTCACTGCGAAATTGAGGTGTGTCCACATTGCGTTTTGCGCAGTTTCCTGTCGCGGGCACTAGGCCGACCCACACAAGTGAGGTACCATTTTTCTCAGAAGACTTTGGGGAATGCGGGGTGGGTGGAAATTTGTGGATCCACGCAGATTCCAGAACTTTCCACCACAGAAATGTGGGGAAAATGTGGGTTTTTTTGACAATTTTTTAGGTTTGCAAGGGATTCTGGGTAACAGAACCTGGTGGGAGGCAGTCAAGTCACCCCATCCTGGATTCCCCTGTGTGTCTAGTTTTCAAAAATGTATAGGTTTGCTAGGTTTCCCTAGGTGCCGGCAGAGCTATGGTTCAAAAACTACAGCTAGGCACTTTGCCAAAAAAGGGTCATTTTTCACTGCGTAATTGAGGTGTGTCCAAGTTGCGTTTTGCGCAGTTTCCTGTCGCGGGTACTAGGCCGACCCACACAAGTGAGGTACCATTTTTCTCGGAAGACTTTGGGGATCGCGGGGTGGGTGAAAATTTGTGGATCCACGCAGATTTCAGAACTTTCCACCACAGAAATGTGGGGAAAATGTGTTTTTTTTGACAATTTTTTAGGTTTGCAAGGGATTCTGGGTAACAGAACCTGGTGGGAGGCAGTCAAGTCACCGCATCCTGGATTCCCCTGGGTGTCTAGTTTTCAAAAATGTATAGGTTTGCTAGGTTTCCCTAGGTGCCGCAGAGCTATCGTTCAAAAACTACAGCTAGGCACTTTGCCAAAAAAGGGTCATTTTTCACTGCGAAATTGAGGTGTGTCCACGTTGCGTTTTGTGCCGTTTCCTGTTGCGGGCACTAGGCCGACTCACACAAGTGAGGTACCATTTTTCTCGGGAGACTTTGGGGAACGCGGGGTGGATGGAAATTTGTGGATCCACGCAGAATCCAGAACTTTCCACCACAGAAAAGTGGGGAAAATGTGGTTTTTTTGACAATTGTTTAGGTTTGCAAGGGATTCTGGGTAACAGAACCTGGTGGGAGGCAGTCAAGTCACCCCATCCTGGATTCCCCTTAGTGTCTAGTTTTCAAAAATGTATAGGTTTGCTAGGTTTCCATAGGTGCCGGCAGAGCTATGGTTCAAAAACTACAGCTAGGCACTTTGCCAAAAAAGGGTCATTTTTCACTGCGAAATTGAGGTGTGTCCACCTTGCGGTTTGCGCCGTTTCCTGTCGCGGGCACTAGGCCGACCCACACAAGTGAGGTATCATTTTTCTCGGAAGACTTTGGGGAATGCGGGGTGGGTGGAAATTTGTGGATCCACGCAGATTCTAGAACTTTCCACCACAGAAATGTGGGGAAAATGTGTTTTTTTTGACAATTGTTTAGGTTTGCAAGGGATTCTGGGTAACATAACCTGGTTGGAGGCAGTCAAGTCACCCCATCCTGGATTTCCCTGAGTGTCTAGTTTTCAAAAATGTATAGGTTTGCTAGGTTTCCCTAGGTGCCGGCAGAGCTATGGTTCAAAAACTACAGCTAGGCACTTTGCCAAAAAAGGGTCATTTTTCACTGCGAAATTGAGGTGTGTCCACGTTGCGTTTTGCGCCGTTTCCTGTTGCGGGCACTAGGCCGACCCACACAAGTGAGGTATCATTTTTCTCTGAAGACTTTGGGGAACACGGGGTGGGTGGAAATTAGTGGATCCACGCAGATTCCAGAACTTTCCACCACAGAAATGTGGGGAAAATGTGTTTTTTTGGACAATTTGTTAGGTTTGCAAGGGATTCTGGGTAACAGAACCTGGTGAGAGGCAGTCAAGTCACCCCATCCTGGATTCCCCTGGGTGTCTAGTATTCAAAAATGTATAGGTTTGCTAGGTTTCCCTAGGTGCCGGCAGAGCTATGGTTCAAAAACTACAGCTAGGCACTTTGCCAAAAAAGGGTCATTTTTCACTGCGAAATTGAGGTGTGTCCACGTTGCGTTTTGTGCCGTTTCCTGTCGCGGGCACTAGGCCGACTCACACAAGTGAGGTACCATTTTTCTCGGGAGACCTTGGGGAACGCGGGGTGGGTGGAAATTTGTGGATCCACGCAGAATCCAGAACTTTCCACCACAGAAATGTGGGGGAAATGTGTTTTTTTTGACAATTGTTTAGGTTTGCAAGGGATTTTGGGTAACAGAACCTGGTGGGAGGCAGTCAAGTCACCCCATCCTGGATTCCCCTTAGTGTCTAGTTTTCAAAAATGTATAGGTTTGCTAGGTTTCCCTAGGTGCCGGCAGAGCTATGGTTCAAAAACTACAGCTAGGCACTTTGCCAAAAAAGGGTCATTTTTCACTGCGAAATTGAGGTGTGTCCACCTTGCGGTTTGCGCCGTTTCCTGTCGCGGGCACTAGGCCGACCCACACAAGTGAGGTATCATTTTTCTCGGAAGACTTTGGGGAACGCGGGGTGGGTGGAAATTTGTGGATCCATGCAGATTCCAGAACTTTCCACCACAGAAATGTGGGGAAAATGTGTTTTTTTTGACAATTGTTTAGGTTTGCAAGGGATTCTGGGTAACAGAACCTGGTTGGAGGCAGTCAAGTCACCCCATCCTGGATTTCCCTGAGTGTCTAGTTTTCAAAAATGTATAGGTTTGCTAGGTTTCCCTAGGTGCCGGCAGAGCTATGGTTCAAAAACT
Source organism: Calotriton arnoldi (assembly GCA_963921515.1). Lineage (NCBI taxonomy): Eukaryota > Metazoa > Chordata > Amphibia > Caudata > Salamandridae > Calotriton > Calotriton arnoldi. The sequence goes on along the minus strand of CAWUFW010004233.1, from coordinate 149,286 downwards.
ACAGCTAGGCACTTTGCCAAAAAAGGGTCATTTTTCACTGCGAAATTGAGGTGTGTCCACGTTGCGTTTCGCGACGTTTCCTGTTGCGGGCACTAGGCCGACCCACACAAGTGAGGTATCATTTTTCTCGGAAGACTTTGGGGAACGCGGGGTGGGTGGAAATTAGTGGATCCACGCAGATTCCAGAACTTTCCACCACAGAAATGTGGGGAAAATGTGTTTTTTGGACAATTTTTAGGTTTGCAAGGGATTCTGGGTAACAGAACCTGGTGAGAGGCAGTCAAGTCACCCCATCCTGGATTCCCCTGGGTGTCTAGTATTCAAAAATGTATAGGTTTGCTAGGTTTCCCTAGGTGCCGGCAGAGCTAGGGTTCAAAAACTACACCTAGGCACTTTGTCAAAAAAGGGTCATTTTTCACTGTGAAATTGGGGTGTGTCCACGTTGCGTTTTGCGCCGTTTCCTGTCGCGGGCACTAGGCCTACCCACACAAGTGAGGTACCATTTTTCTCAGAAGACTTTGGGGAACGTGGGGTGGGTGGAAATTTGTGGATCCACGCAGATTCCAGAACTTTCCACCACAGAAATGTGAGGAAAATGTGTTTTTTTTGACAATTTTTTAGGTTTGCAAGGGATTCTGGGAAACAGACCCTGGTGGGAGCCAGTCAAGTCACCCCATCCTGGATTCCCTGGGTGTCTAGTTTTCAAAAATGTATAGGTTTGCTAGGTTTCCATAGGTGCCGGCAGAGCTAGGGTTCAAAAACTACAGCTAGGCACTTTGTCAAAAAAGGGTCATTTTTCACTGTGAAATTGGGGTGTGTCCACGTTGCGTTTTGCGCCGTTTCCTGTTGCGAGCACTATGCCTACCCACACAAGTGAGGTACCATTTTTATCGGGAGACGTGGGGTAATTCAGATTTGTAAAGCAACTGTTATTACCTATTGACTTTCGATGCATTCTGCCTTCCAAATGAAAGACATTGTGTAAAAAGAAGTCATTTTAAAAATGACCGATAATTCTCATGCTAGTATGAGTATTCCCAATTTCGGAAATGTGCAAATATCTACTGTTTCTAAACTCTATATTTTGTTCCCATTTCAGAAATACATAGGTGTCTTTCATACAGATTTTTCCATGTATACATTTTCCCACAATAATTGCTATATACCCGGTACATAATAAAAAATCATTGCAAGACGCTGCTCAGTTATTGGCTCTGGGTTCGTCGGGTTCTTTGTGAACCTACAAGTCCTATATATCCCCACAACCAGTAAGGTCCAGCGGATGTAATGGTATATTGCTTTCAAAGAGCTGTCATAATTAGAAGAAGTTACAGGTGAAAACGTTGACACAAAAGGCTGTTTTTTTCAACTAATTTTCAATTTTTCCTATATTTAACTGTTAGTTTCTATAAAGAAACCTTGATAGATCTACACAAATGACCCCTTGCTGAATTCAGAATTTTGTCTACTTTTCTAAAATGTATAGCTGTCTAGGATCCATTATTGCTTTCATACCCATTTCTACCATTAACTGGAAGGAGTTTGAAAGCACAAAAATAGCAAAAATAGGCTATGTCCCAGAAAAATGCCAAAACTGTGTAAAAAATGTTGGTTTTCTGACAAAAGTCTGTCATTCCCTAAAAGCTGGGAAAATGGTGATTTCAGCCCCACAAACCCTTTTTGATACCATTTGCAGGGAAAAATCAAGACGCTTTCATTTGCAGCCCTTTTTTCGCATTTTTCCCCCAAAAAACAAAATTTAGCTGTATTTTGGCTAATTTCTGGGACCCCTCCAGGGGAATCCACAAACCCTGGGTACCTTTACAATCCCCATGATGTTGGAAGAAAAGGACGCAAATTTGGCGTGGATACCTTATGTGGTCAAAAAGTTACAGGGGCCTAAGCACGCACTACCCCAAATAGCCAAAAAAAGGCTTAGCACAGGGGGGGAAAAGGCCTAGCAGTGAAGGGGTTAACATTGCCAGACAGGCCAGATTGTCCGTTGTGATTGATTTCGCCCAAAACCCTGTTTGATTTAGACATATTAATTTTTCTTTAGCTGCCCAGACCTCCAGGTCAGACAATAGAAAACTAGCAACATACTTTGATTAAATGTCCACTAAGGCTATCAGGCTATAGCTATTTGGGCTTGAATAAGCCCCTTTTCTATAAATGTGGTGTAATACCGACCCCTTCCAAAAGTCTGGTATGGAGTTCACAGCCAGGCAGTGATTAAATAGATCATGGAAAGCAGCTATCCAGTATGCTGAATCCTGTTTGTAGATTGCGGCAGGCAGACCATTCTGGCAAGGGGTGACATCACTCCGGCATTTAGTGATCCATCCTAAAATGTCTTGCTGTGAGTAAGTCAAAGGGGTTGGTGAGCGGTCACCATGTGACCATACAAATGTGCCATCATTAAGGCAATATCATTGTTTTATGTATGCCATGCATGAGGCTTGACCCACTGTGTTTCTGTCTGTAAAGCTCTGATCTCTTTCAAGTCAATTGTATTAATGCCAAAAGACTTGCTGATTCTTGCTTTTGTAAGCAAGGAAGAGATCCTGCCATTGTCAGTGTTCCGCACTCAACCTAGAGTCTCACAATGCTTTTTTTGTATGCCTTTCATAGGTCTTTCAATTTCTTGACATTGTCGGGATGATCCTATAGCTTTTTTTATTTTTAAGCTTCCTGATCCAATATTTTCCTTTGGGCTCCTGGCTCCTTGGAATATCATTTTCTGAGCTGAAGCCTTACTGAGGAATTGGGGAGTTGCTGTTGGCCACCAAGTTGAGTTCTTAGCTCACTTACAGTTTACCAAGAGTAATTAGATTTTCAGTCTGGCATTTTGTCACTTCCCCAAACTGCTTACAGTCAATGTATTTTACCAGCAACCCACTATTCCATGAAATTCTGTTCCATTGATGTGCACTTGAAGCTGACAAAACCGGCAGAATGGGATCTGCCCTCTTGATGTATTTGCCTCTGAATAGAGACACTGTCTGAAGACCACATTGTTAAACAGGCCTTACCCATTATTACTATCCAACCACGTTTGCTTAGCCATATCTCTGTTGGCCATGGTCCTGCTGGACAGTGACACTTGGAGTCTGATTTAGAGTTGAGTGGAAAAGAAAAATCTCATAATTTCTGGAGGAAGTGTTAATTTAGAGGACAATCCAACAGTTTGATTTACATATGATGTGGGAAATTCCACCTGTTTATTCCTGTCTTGACTTTGCTCAATTTCCACTAATTGGTTGGCTTACTATAACTACTCAACTATAAATCAGGCCCATAGTAACTTCTTTCATACACTTACTCTTTCAGGTTGACTTACATTGAGACTACAACAGATCATTATTAGTTCTTGCTCCCTTTGACTTTGTTGGACTGTGTAAATCCTTTTCTCACCCTTTCCTTTATGTTGTTTTTAGCATTTTTGTTTAAATAGTTTATAGAGGTTTCCCTTTCTAGAACCTGGATTTGACTCTATGGTATTTTTCTCTCAACTGTGTTGTTTGAATTACTGGTGCTTGTATCCCAAACGCCTCTATTAGACTAAGGGCCTTATGTAGAGCAGGGCTGTGATAGGACTTCTGATAAAAATTGGTATGGGTCTATCTAACCTCCTCTTGGAACCGCCACCCTATTTAGAGAGAGGCAATTTGATGTGTTACTGATAGAGGAGCGAACTGTCGGCTCTGCGTAGGAGGGTCTGCTCAACTAAAGCCTGACCCTATCGCCTGGGAGAGGAATGGTATTTGTTCCTGTATTACCACCAGAAGCAAATCTGTCCAGAACCACTACTGAAACAATGACTGTTCTGGACAAAATTGAGAGAAAATACCCAATGTTTGAGGGACATTTATAACATGATTCCTGGAAACAGAAACCCATTTTTGAGGTCTACTTCTGGAAATCACATAAGTGAGACAGGCCATGTCGCCAGGTGTAATCCGTTTCAGTATGAAAATGTCTGCCACAGTAGCAGATTTTGGGGCCTCCGCCACAACAACTGTGGGGCGCAAAGTGTTTATCTCGAGCCATGCTAACCAATGGTGTTACAAGAATTAGTTGATATCCCTCTGTTGCATGCAAGGAGGATTTCTAACACTGTGATGTCACTGAACTTTTACTGAATGAGCTCTCTATCTTTGTAAGGAAGTTGGAACCATTGAAGAAGATTGATTGATTGGCTGATTTCAATTTACAGAGCGCGACGTATGCCTGAAGGCGTCTTGGCACTACGCATCTGCATGCAGGTCCTCACCATCAGGAAGATTAGAGTTTAAACAGGAAGGATGAAAAGCCAGGTTTTAAGCTGTTTTCGAAAGTTCTGCAAATTGGATCGGCCTCTCAACTGCTCAGGCATGGAGTTTCAAAGCTTTGAAGTGGGATAAACAAAACCTCTACTGCCCCAAGAGGTTCTGTAGATCCTTGGCACTACTGCTTTCTTTGAAGCTGCAGAACGCAGGTCCCTCTTAGGTGAATAGCAAAATACTTTTTTCTTCAAATATTCGGGACCTGTCAAGTAAAGGGTTTCATGGGCAGGACAAAGGGCCTTCAAGGCTACCCTTTTCTAAACACGGAGCCAATAGAGATCAATCAGAGTCGCAGAGACTGAATCATACTTTTTACTGTTGCAGAGCAGCCGAACTGCTGCATTCTGAATTCTCTGCATTCTCTGAATTCTTTTGAAACTGCGCTTGCTGCAGGCCCAAACAAAGTACATTGTCCCAGAAGTCTGTATCTTTGACAAAGATCAACACCTCTGTCTTATTAGAATTAAGCTTGAGACAATGCATACTCATCTAATTCCCTATAGCTCTCATGCAATTGCTGACTCGCTCAGCTACATCCTCGATGTCGTTGGAAAGAGATACCACTATTTGGGTATTATTGGCATAGGATATAGTGGAGAAGCCATAAGATCGTATCAATTTAGCTGAAGGAGCCACATAAAGATTGAAAAGCGTGGGGCTCAACGATGACCCCTGTTGAACACCACATGGCAAAGTGAAGACTTTAGATATAAACTCTCGCAAAGCAACTAATTGTTTCCTGTCATCTAAGAAGGAAGTTTATGTATATTCTGTGATTTATAGAGTGAGCTTTGCGCTGATATTTGCTTCAGTTTACTCTCACACCTGTCTGTGACATTATTTATTCAACCCTGCTGCTAAATTAATTGTCCTGTTTGAACCTGGCATAATATTTTCACTCATGTCTCTAATAAAATAGCAATATTCTTTACCCCTCTGAAATGGAGATAATCAACGCAGTTAAAAAAAATGTGGCTGCGCATCTTTTTTCTGTAGTTCGTTTTCAGACACATAGAGAGCAATTAGTGGTCCCCTGCATTCCCAGTGGGGTCAATAACAGGAGTTGTCAGGCTGGTTGGCATTACAAGCTTCACTGTAGTTCTGCTAAACTGTGGTGTTTCAGCTGGGACTCCTCATGATGAATGCAGGTGAAGCCCTGGGGCGAGTTACTTAGGGAAATGAGGAGTTGAGGAAGTACGTAAAGCGCATGAAAAATTGGGATCAGCAATAGCAATTTACCCAGTATTTCATTATGAAGTGAACACCAAGGCTCCCAAATGTATTTCCCGGTCACTGTGCACTTCTGGAGTAAGTGTTGTCCCCAATATCGTTAGCTTCAAGGGTGGAGTTAGTAGATGGATTACTGGGGACATGGACATTTGTATTTTTTATTTTTGTGATTTTATACAGCGTCAAGGCTCTTTCCAAACGAACAGTCACCAAAGAATCACAACAGGAGTATTTTAAAGATACAGGCTGGTTGATTTAAAACAGATAATTGAGAGTGAGGGGGAGATAAACTGTCCACAAGTACAGTTTTCAAACAATCAGGGCAGGAATACATTTCAGATAGAACATTGAAAACATTTGGAAGCAAGTGGTGGGTGTGGCTTGGAAACCACCGATGGCGGACGTATGAGCCTGCTGCTCCGCGCCGGCCTGTGCTGTATCCTGCGACATCGGTGCCCAGCCTGCCTGCTGAGTTGCTCGGAGCGAGCCCTCACCAGGAGGAAGAATTGAGAGGCGAGATGGCATGATCGTAACCCTGAAAAGGGCCGGATTGAAGAGGCGGATGAGATGGGCCGAGCAACGGGCCTGGCTTTAAAATGGTGACCCCGGCCTGCTAGTCAGCGAGGTCCGGACGGCCATCCGGCATTCCCCAGGGGAAGATGGAAGCAGCAGGAGGCGTGAACTGCTGAGGCTAGAAGAAAAGGGATTAGCCTGGCATCGGAGGCACAGAGACAGTAAAAGACACCTCCCGGTGACATCTGTGCTGCAGAAGGGAGGCCGCGGCCTGGACACCAACATGTCCTCCCAGTGATGAGGAAGTTCATTGCCGGGTGAGTTGACCTGGACGGCCGTGAAATTGAGAGGCATGCCCGAGGTGTGGTTTGGCCAGGTGTGAGACCGGGTGAGCCTATACTGTGGGAGGTACCGGCGGCAGGTTTCGGCAGGCAGCTGGCTTTGGTCAGTCTGGTGAAGCTGACGGAGTGGCGGCAGACGGCCATCGAGACAATCAGGCGGCTGAGGCCATGAACAGAGACAGCTGCACTGGGGGCTGCTATCTCAATGATGCTGTTGTGGGCTCTGCAATGGTGCTGGACCTCTTGGGAAGGTTTGAGCTCCTATCGTGCTTGAAGGTTGACAGAAGCAAGACTTATTTGTTTCCCATGACTGTGGCACTGCCCCGCCTCCTGGACCTCCCTGTAGATCTTAATTGGGCCCATCCTACCTGTAGATGTTTAGGGGTCGACATCTTGCACTCCCTGGAAGACCTGAGAGAAGGGAATCTTAAGAGGGCTCTTAGGTCTCTTAGATCATGTGTCCCTTTCTGGTGCTCTTTGCGACTCCCGATTATAGCCCAGGTTTCCCTATCTAAGGTGGTCATGCTGCCACGCATGCTATATTTCTTTATTAGACAAAAGTTTGGTGGGTGTTACCAGGGTTCACACTCAATTAGTCAGGACCCAATTTTAGTTGAAGCACAAAACCACAACGGTGGTTTCACCCAGATACCACCTGTTTCAAAGTATTAATGTTAGTGAGTGGTTCTGTGCTTTGTTTCTTATTCCTGTATTTTATAGGGTAAATAAATCCCCCAATCTTGTTTTGGACGTCATACGAACAGCAAAGGGTTGAGTCTTTGTTTGCAATGGTCTTTTTATTATTAGACAGGTGTGGAGAACAAGGGAACAGCCGACACGTGTTTCACCCAGAGGCCAGCAGGCCAGGGCTTTTTCAAGGCTGATTTTAATGTACAGGGAAATGAGACAAAAATAATCATAGGAGAAAAAGGATAGATCCACATAAACGTCATCCGTAATTTAAGGTGGGGAGAAGAAAAGGGTAACACAATGTGTCCAGAAGAATATGTGAGGCATCGACATGTATATATTTGAGTGGAGAGAAACAAATCAGACAGATGATTTGTACACGGGTACAAGAGGAGAGACAAAAAAGACCACAGGAGACAGAGGAAAAATAAATGAAGAGTGAGAAATATTAGAGAGTAATGTGTAGAGAATAGTGAGTAAAGATATGGAGGTGGAAGGGTTATGCGGTGACAAGGACACCCAAAAGAGCATGTTGTGAATAAGAAGAAAAATTAGATTTGAAATGGGAATGAAATTAAAATCAGAAAAGTTAAGTTACATCAGGAAATGATACATGTGAGTAGTCGAATACAAGCGATTGGTAAATTGGTGAATTTAAAAATTAGGACTTAGCGGATGCATTAGTGTAAACAAGCAAACAAATTCAAAAACCTATAAATATTGGTCACAAGTAACCAACAAAGTCAAAACCATAACATTCATGTTCATTACTTGACAGCGTACAACCAAAGCATAATCAACATAACTGTTCCAAGAGTGTATCGCAGCACTTTCGCAATAATGAATTATACAGTTTTAGGTTGTCACTTTTGTAAGCATTATGTGCGGCCCTCATCACGGAGACGCAAGAAGGCAGTTAGCGCAAGATATGTGCATACTAATACTTGTTGACATATCGATATCAGACGAGTTCAACTTACCAGATCAATCTCTTCGGTTGTTTTTATTAATGCCTGTGAAGTATGAAGGTCAGTGTGAATTAGGGAGTCACAGAGACAGCCAAACCAGCAGGGTGAAAAATGGGTTAAATTCGTGATCAAGGGCGTCGCCTAGGTAAGCTAATAAGTCAAAATGGGCAAGTGAGAATCCCAATGGTAGATACAAAATGAAGGGGCATTTATCTGTCTTTTGCGGGAAGTAAGTGGTACGTGATGATTTGCAGAGATGTAGCGTTCTACATTGTTGCAAGGGAGAACTGTCTTATGAGGGAAGTGAAATAAGTAGTACATGATGATTAAACATGCAGGGATGTAGCGTTCTACATTGTTGCAAGGGAGAACTGGTTCGATGTTCGCGATTCACTTAAGCGATCTCATCAACAGCTTACGGTGAAGTTTTAAAGGTTAGATAAATGACGAAATAGTTAACAGTACTAATACCACGAATTCGATCATAATATAGGTTTAAAGTGAAGATAAGCCAAGGACTAAAGTGTTGTCTCTAAAAGGCAAAGAGTAAACGGACGCGTGGTGCAATACTCCAAAGCAAGCGACTGAAAAGGTGCCTGTTAGGCGGAACGGGAGACGAGCCACAATTAACTAAACTCCAAGGGTAAAGGTGCACCGAGTGGCTAGGGGTGGCCAATCAAGGTTGCCATCTAAGTACTTACACAGGTAATCCTGGGAAAAGGAGAATACGTCTTTCTAGCACAGCGTCCGATGCGGTCTGGTTACGGAGGTGGCAGCTGGCGCCGGGTAATTTATTTACATACGGTTGCCGGAAGTGAGCCGGAAAACCGCCGTACAATTGTCCGGTCATAGTGATAAAACAAGCAGTTCGAGGCTGCAGTCGGATTGATGGAAAGAGTATGTATGTGCAACGGATGCATGTATGTTCATGGGAGAGGTTGAAAGATACTGGTTATGGGATGAGGCATTCTCAGAATACACCCCCAGGATACTATACTGGGGACGCTTCATAGATGACATCCTGTGTATATGGCAGGGATCAGAAGAGAGTCTACAATCTTTCCTTAACAAAATCAATGAAAACAGATGGAACATCAAAACTACGTCCCACTCCTCAGCCTCAGAAATAGATTTCCTAGACGTAACAATCTTTGTACAGGATGGGAAACTCCACACAAAGGCTTTTTGGAAACCCACCGCGGCCAACTCAATCCTGAGAGCAGATAGCTGCCACCCTAAATCAACAATCAAAAATATCCCCAAGGGGGAATACCGGAGACTGAGACGCAATTGCAGTACCATGGAGACATACAAAGAGAAAGCAACTGATCTAACAAACAGACTGGAACAAAGAGGCTATGAGCGCTCACATCTAGAAACAGCAGAATCAGACTGTACGAAAATCCAACGCCAGAAACGTCTACAAACCAAAATCATAGAAGATGGCACACCAAGAACCAATAAAATCAGATTCCTAACAGACTATCATAATGGACACTACCACATCCGTAAAACTCTCCAAAAACACTGGTATCTCTTAACAAACAATATGACCCTCAAAGATCAGATTCAAACCTTCCCGCAAATGGGTTTCAGACGAGCAAGAAACCTGAGACAGACACTATGCAGATCTGAATTTTTTGACAAAAAGAAAAAACAAGAATCACACTTCTTGTCCAAACCCCAAGGATTCTACACCTGCCAAAATTGTAATGCCAGTAAACTAGGCATTAACAAACAGAAGTAATTTACCACACCGGGTTTGAGAAGTTGGCCTGGTATATGCTGTCCACTAGTTATAGTGGGCACCTTGCACCAGTCCAAACAACCCCTTATTGATGATAGGTTTAAGACAACCTTATTTGAAAGCTATCCTAGTGGTAGCTATGGAGAGCAGCCTTCAGGCTAAGTCTTGAAGGAGTGTAAAGCAGTTTGTTTTACCAGTCTATAATCTCTTGAATGGCTAAATGAAAGGAGACCACACCAGGTATATATATAAAATATATGTATTTATTTCTAAACACACCTTACTAGTCTCTTTATGAGGCTAGAGGTCAAAGCACATATGTTACACTTCAAATATCACAGTAAATCAGCACAATATACGATAGGCCCTAGGGGCGAACCAAACCATATATTAAGAAAGTGGTATAAGAACCACGACTTGACTAGACACAAGGCCTAGAGCCTGTAGAATCGCTGGGACCCCAAGGAACCACCCAAGGTAGTGACACAGGGGACCCGCGGGGGATGTGTGCAGTGTGTGAACACAGCCGCGAGCTCCGTTAGCTTCTATGGGGAAAGTCGCGGTTAGAGTTTTAAAGTTTAGGGACACTTAGGAGTGGACTAGGAACAAACCCTTTTGGACTTAGATGGTTCTAGGGCCAACACCCACGGGAGCACCGGAGTACTCGTGTTACTTCACCCAGGGAAGCCGGGTGCATAGGTGTCAAATGGTGTCGGGTCGCGTCGTCGTTTTCAATGGCAGCTTGCTGAAAAGTGCTGCTGCCAGGAAGATGAGAAGTGTCCGAAGAGATCCAAGCCTGGATCGAAGATGTGAAGAACCTGAAAGCAGAGGGGACAGAGTCTGGGTCACTAGCCAGTGACCAGGGGCACGATCGTCGAATGCCCACCGATGTCGGGTGTTTCAGGTGCAAAGAGGTGAAGCTTGACTCTTCAGCCACGAGGACCAGGAGGCGTCGACGACAACCAGGTGCTAGATTCTAGCTGCCCACAAAGGATGTCGAGTGCTGCAGCGTCGGTGCCCGGATTGGACACAACAAGCCTTGGCAACAGCAACTCACGCAGGAAGAGGAAAGTTGCTTCGGTGCGGACCAGCAAGGTCCTGGGGACTCCCCAAGCAATGGAGAGTCAGGGCACGTCTGGAGCAACCAGGAAAGCCCAATTAAAGTAAAGTTACCCTTCTCAGAGACCCACAAGTTGACGGACAAGGGATCGTGAAGGGACCTCAAGAGGAATCACAAAATGGTGGCCCACGGGTCACTCGGAGTGGGTAGGCCAGCAATCTTCAGTGTATTCACTGCTTGGGGTCAGGGCTACAAGTAACCCAAAGCACAGCCTCAAGGGTTGACGAGAAGCATATGCACTTGCAAATGTGCACGGTGTCCAGGGGTTCCGGTTCCACGGTACCCACGAGGGCTACGGGTCTCAGCTTTGCTGGGGACTCGGGTCAGCCTCTGGGAAGTCTGGAAACCCACCTCCTGGGTTGCAAAGTCTTCGGCGTCCGTCGGGAGCTTCAGAGATGCAGACCGGGCAGATGCGTCTTTGGTGCCTGCCAAGCAGTGGAGTAACTCCTTTACTCCAAGGGAGATTCTTCAGTCATCTGGCATTGAACAGATCGTCGAAGGTCCAGGATTCAGTATCAGAGTTTCGTCCAGGGAAATCTAAAGTCCTGTAGCCAGGGGTCCCTTTCTTATACCCAAGGAAGGGGTTGGACATACTCTGGGGACCCACCTATGGGAGGGTCAGGAAAGAGGGGTGGCTACACCCATTTCCTTTGTCCAGTTTTGCGCCAGAGCAGGGGCTGGTAGCCCCTGCAACCGGTTTGAACTGGACTATGCACAGGGACACCAAATGTGCCCCCAGTGCAGGACTTCAAAGCACTGTGAGAGTGCACCCACCCAGCCCCAATACACTAAAGCCTGTCTGGGAGGTGGTAACACTTCCCTGTGACAGGAAACCTATTGTCCAGGCCTCCCCTGCCGGAGTTTCGGTCAGCAGTAGGAGGCCAGACTCGTGTCTGTGGCTGCAGCATCCATTTTGTGATGCCAGGGCTCTGATAGCTGGTACCGGGTATACCGGTGCTGTCATGTCTCTCCCTCTAGAAGGGTGGGATCATACTCCCACACCAGTTACTGGTGTGGGGGTATGATTCCAAGGTGTTTGACACCAAACACGACATGTTTCCATGCAGCCAGTCCAAAGTTAGCATTTACCGTTTGGTTATAATGCACTTAAGAGTATATGGTCAGGCTGCATCACAGACAACCCCGGAGAATAGATTCCGAAGGCTGCAGAGGGGCTCTGCTCATGCATGGGCACCCTCTCACACAAAACCAAGCACCCGGCCTTCAGGATTGATAAGGCCTGCCATAGGGGTGACTGATAGGTTTATATGTGCAGTGATAGGGTGAGATATAGTGAACCTATATCTCAGTAAGGGGTGCATGCACCACCTCACTCAGGCTGCTGTAGCAGACCTGTGGTGTCATTTTGGGAGGCTGCCCAGGGGTGGCATAATACATGCTTCAGCCCCTGGTAGGCCTCTGGGGTACCTATGCCCTGGGTACATAGTATACCATATACTAGGGACTTATAGGGGTACCCCAGAATCCAATCTGGAGTGTACCTAAAGTACTTGTATTCAATTTAAGGGAGTAAGCAGATAGGCTGGGGTCCTGAATAGCAGGATCCCAGCCAAACTAAGTCGAAAACCAGCAAAACACCAGGAAAAAAGTGGGGGGAACCATGTAGTCAGATTCCACCTTCCTACATAACCCCCCCCAAACGAAAGGAGATAAGGCTAACCTTGGCCAGTTGAGCCTTTATTTACTAAGTGGCCATATAAGGAAGTACCTGCACTAGCATGGTTACCCCCTGTCTTATGGTCCACTAAGCAATCCCTAACCCCAAGGGTATGGGATGATCTCCACCATGGGGAATCACTACCTGTGGTGTGTTTTGGCAAAGTAAAAGGCTGGTGGGGTGTCTGAGTATAGAAGTGAGGCCCTAATAAAGTTGGTATCAGCTTCCTCAGATCACTGGTCACCATGGAGGCCTTTCTTTCCATGACTGAGTTGTATCTGGCCCTAAGGGTCAACCTTTGGCTGTTTACAGCTGGGGGTTGGGTCCCTTTGGTTGGAACACTGGGGGGACATGGTAGGTTTGGAACCTTTTGGTCCCAGGTGTGCCTTTGCCCAACAGAGTCCATCTGGGGGAGGTCCCTACCCAAAGTTAAGGGGGAATCCCTCAGTGTGTTGATGAATGTTCACCTGGCTAGGGCTACTAGACTGGGTGCCCCTAATCTGCTGATGGGGGCGTTCCTCTGGACAGGGGGCCCTGGGGGGTCCACTGACCTCTCTGACCTCTGCAGCCCTGGGCTGACTGAGGCAGGGTAGAGAGGGGCAGGTTACCTGCTCCAGACTGGGTACCACCTTGGAAGGGTCCCCTGCCATCAGAGGTGTTGCCAGGACAGGCCTGACTACCTCTGGGGCAGTTCCTTCACTAGGGGTAGGATCAGTTCCCTGAGGAGGCTGACCCTTACCTATAGTCTGGGGGGAAGAAGACTTTTCTTCAACCCTTGTGCTCTCTTGTGGAGGAGCGTGGGCCATTCTTTCAGGCTCCATCACTCCAAAATTTCCTTGGGGGTGGGCTGTGGCCATCACAGCCCCACCAACTCCCTCAGGGATGCCCAGCATTCTCAGATCGGCTTGGTGTTCAACTTCAGCCCAGGCTGAAATTTCCAGATCATTGCCCATCAGGCAATCTACAGGCAAGTTTGGGGACACTGCCACTCTTTTTGGGCCTGTGACCCCTTCCCAGCTGAGATTGACTATGGCCATGGGGTGATCTGTGCTGACACCATCTATGTTAGTCACCTGGTATTTAAACTCCGGTAAAAGCTGGTGAGGGGGGACTAGTTTCCCTGTCACCATGGTGACACTAGCCCCTGTGTCCCTGAATGCCACAGCTTTCTGACCATTAATTAGTGGCTCCAGTCTGTACCTGCCCAATGCATTGGGACCCATGGTAAAAGTGGCAAATCCCATGCCACCATCACAGACTAAGGAGGCTTGTGAGGGGGACCTGTCTAAACGAGGGCCCACCTCTGTTCCCCATGAGAATGCACCTAACTTTTTGGGTGCAACACTACCGCCTGGGGGATTACTACTAGTAGTACCAGGAGGGGTGGTAGTATTAGTTGGAGAAACATTTTCTTTATTGCCAATCCTGGGGCAACTGGGATCAGTTTTCCAGTGGCCAGGCTTTTTACAAACATGGCGATATGGTTTCTTTTCAGGAGAGGAAGGAGTTTGGGACCCACCCCCAGAAGAGGACTTTTGGGGCCCTGTAGAGGACTTGTCTTTAGATTTATCCCCACCTTTCTCTTGGGACTTGGTAGAATCTTTCTTCTGGTCACCACCCTGATTCTTAGGCCTTACCCTGGTTCTGACCCATTTGTCTGCCTTCTTTCCCAATTCTTGGGGAGAGGTCAGATCAGAGTCCACCAGGTACTGGTGTAAAAGCTGGTTTTGACAATTATTAAGGATCTGCTCCCTCATAATCAAATTGTACAATCCTATAAAGTCATGCACCTTGCTGCCATTTATCCAACCTTCCAGAGCCTTAGTAGCACAATCTACAAAGTCAACCCAGTCTTGAGTATGAGTCTTTTGGGTATCTCTGAACTTCAACCTGTACTGTTCAGTGGTTAGGCCAAACCCATCAATCAGAGCACTCTTCAAGACTTTGTAATTGTCAGCATCCTCTTCTCTTACAGTGAGGAGCTTATCTCTACCTTTGTCTGCAAAGGAGAGCCACAAGATTGCTGCCCACTGCTCCTGGGGGACCCTCTGAACTTTACAGGCCCTTTCCAGTGCAGTAACCCATTTGTGGATGTCATCCCCACTCTGGTAGGGAGGGACACTCTTGCTTAGGTTTCTATGGTCATGAGACCTTTCCCTAACACTAGGGAAGTTGCTGCCACCATGGGACTCTAGTCCCAATTTTCTTCTAGGTTTCTGAAGCTCTAGGGACTCCCTATCTAAAGCCAACTGCTCTCTTCTGATTCTAAGCTGAGCTTCTTCATACTTGAGCAGTCTCTCTTTCCTTTCATGAGAGGATTCCCTCCTATGAGAGGAAACAGAGGTCCCTATTGAGGTGTCAGAATGGTTAGACTCCTGAGAAGGAGATCTTGACCTTCTAGGCACACTCTCAACTCACCCTGGTGGAATAAAGAGGAGGCCATTGTGGCCATCCTCCTCATCTGCAGGAGGAGCTGGATTTCCCAGGCTAAGATCAGTGTCATCTTCCTGGTCAGCTTCAGAGGTCAGGTCATGGGTATCTTCACCCCTTGGCACTTCCTCATCTGCTGCCCCACCCACTCTGCCTACTCCTTCAGATCCTGAGGGCCTTCTGAGATCATCCAACAACAGTACCTCTATGAGGCGTTGGGTGTTTGCACTTTTTCTGTCTTCAATTTCCTAGTACTACACAATGCTCTCAATTCCAAGAATGGGATGTTGTCATACTTGGATGGTAGAAGCCCATTGGCTTCTGGCAGGGACCCACTGGTTCCTGGCCTTGAATACATCACTAGTGAGGTGTGGTGTATGCACTACCTACTCTAGTGTGGCCTACTAAACTCTCTTGAGTTGTAGAAAGGGTGTGCTAAGCCCTTGACACACAACTCTAAGTTCAGTAGAACCTACTGTAATTTTAAGCTTGAATTATATGTACCTCAGCTACCTTTAGTGGTTTTCAGTTAGTCACTCACTTGAGATTATCTGGTAAAACAAAGGCAAGCTTGAATCCAACCGCTGCACACCAATGTGAGAAGTTGGCCTGGTATATGCTGTCCACTAGTTATAGTGGGCACCTTGCACCAGTCCAAACAACCCCTTATTGATGATAGGTTTAAGACAACCTTATTTGAAAGCTATCCTAGTGGTAGCTATGGAGAGCAGCCTTCAGGCTAAGTCTTGAAGGAGTGTAAAGCAGTTTGTTTTACCAGTCTATAATCTCTTGAATGGCTAAATGAAAGGAGACCACACCAGGTATATATATAAAATATATGTATTTATTTCTAAACACACCTTATTAGTCTCTTTATGAGGCTAGAGGTCAAAGCACATATGTTACACTTCACATATCACAGTAAATCAGCACAATATACGATAGGCCCTAGGGGCGAACCAAACCATATATTAAGAAAGTGGTATAAGAACCACGACTTGACTAGACACAAGGCCTAGAGCCTGTAGAATCGCTGGGACCCCAAGGAACCACCCAAGGTAGTGACACAGGGGACCCGCGGGGGACGTGTGCAGTGTCTGAACACAGCTGCGAGCTCCGTTAGCTTCTATGGGGAAAGTCGCGGTTAGAGTTTTAAAGTTTAGGGACACTTAGGAGTGGACTAGGAACAAACCCTTTTGGACTTAGATGGTTCTAGGGCCAACACCCAAGGGAGCACTGGAGTACTCGTGTTACCTCACCCAGGGAAGCCGGGTGCATAGGTGTCAAATGGTGTCGGGTCGCGTCGTCGTTTTCAATGGCAGCTTGTGGAAAAGTGCTGCTGCCGGGAAGATGAGAAGTGTCCGAAGAGATCCAAGCCTGGATCGAAGATGTGAAGAACCTGAAAGCAGAGGAGACAGAGTCTGGGTCACTAGCCAGTGACCAGGGGCACGATAGTCAAATGCCCACCGATGTCGGGTGTTTCAGGTGCAAAGAGGTGAAGCTTGACTCTTCAGCCACGAGGACCAGGAGGCATTGACCACAACCAGGAGCTGTATTCGAGCTGCCCCACAAAGGATGTCGAGTGCTGCAGTGTCGGTGCCCGGATTGGACACAACAAGCCTTGTCAACAGCAACCCACGCAGGAAGAGGAAATTTGCTTCGGTGCGGACCAGCAAGGTCCTGGGGACTCCCCAAGTGATGGAGAGTCAGGGCATGTCTGGAGCAACCAGGAAAGCCCAATTAAAGTAAAGTTACCCTTCTCAGGGACCCACAAGTTGATGGACAAGGGATCGCAAAGGGACCTCAAGAGGAATCACAAAATGGCAGCCCACGGGTCACTCGGAGTGGGTTGGCCAGCAATCTTCAGTGGATTTACTACTCGGGGTCAGGGCTACAAGTAACCCAAAGCACAGCCTCAAGGGTTGACGAGAAGCATATGCACTTGCAAATGTGCACGGTGTCCAGGGGTTCCGGTTCCACGGTACCCACGAGGGTTACGGGTCTCAGCTTTGCTGGGGACTCGGGTCAGCCTCAGGGAAGTCTGGAAACATACCTCCTGAGTTGCAAAGTCTTCGGCGTCCGGTGGGAGCTTCGGAGATGCAGACCTGGCAGATGCGTCTTTGGTGCCTGCCAAGCAGGGGAGTAACTCCTTTACTCCAAGGGAGATTCTTCAGTCATCTGGCATTGAACAGATTGTCGAAGGTCCAGGATTCAGTATCAGAGTTTCGTCCAGGGAAATCTAAAGTCCTGTAGCCAGGGGTTCCTTTCTTATACCCAAGGGGTTGGACATACTCTGGGGACCCACCTATGGGAGGGTCAGGAAAGAGGGGTGTCTACACCCATTTCCTTTGTCCAGTTTCACGCCAGAGCAGGGGCTGGTAGCCCCTGCAACCGGTTTGAACTGGACTATGCACAGGGACACCAAATGTGCCCCCAGTGCAGGACTTCAAAGCACTCTGAGAGTGCACCCACCCAGCCCCAATACACTAAAGCCTGTCTGGGAGGTGGTAACACCTCCCTGTGACAGGAAACCTATTGTCCAGGCCTCCCCTGCCGGAGTTTCGGTCAGCAGTAGGAGGCCAGACTCGTGCCTGTGGCTGCAGCATCCATTTTGTGATGCCAGGGCTCTGTTAGCTGGTACCGGGTATACCGGTGCTGTCATGTCTCTCCCTCTAGAAGGGTGGGATCATACTCCCACACCAGTTACTGGTGTGGGGGTATGATTCCAAGGTGTTTGACACCAAACACGACATGTTTCCATGCAGCCAGTCCAAAGTTAGCATTTACCATTTGGTTATAATGCACTTAAGAGTATATGGTCAGGCTGCATCACAGACAACCCCGGAGAATAGATTCTGAAGGCTGCAGAGGGGCTCTGCTCATGCATGGGCACCCTCTCACACAAAACCAAGCACCCGGCCTTCAGGATTGATAAGGCCTGCCATAGGGGTGACTGATAGGTTTATATGTGCAGTGATAGGGTGAGATATAGTGAACCTATATCTCAGTAAGGGGTGCATGCACCACCTCACTCAGGCTGCTGTAGCAGACCTGTGGTGTCATTTTGGAAGGCTGCCCAGGGGTGGCATAATACATGCTTCAGCCCCTGGTAGGCCTCTGGGGTACCTATGCCCTGGGTACATAGCATACCATATACTAGGGACTTATAAGGGTACCCCAGAATCCAATCTGGAGTGTACCTAAAGTACTTGTAATCAATTTAAGGGAGTAAGCAGATAGGCTGGGGTCCTGAATAGCAGGATCCCAGCCAAACTAAGTCGAAAACCAGCAAAACACCAGGAAAAAAGTGGGGGCAACCATGTGGTCAGATTCCACCTTCCTACACCGGGCAAACAGAAAATAAAAATCAAGGAGTGGTTAATTGTAATTCAAACTACATAATTTACATCATCATTTGTCCGTGCAATAAAATCTACATAGACAGCACCATCAGACCTTGAAGACCAGAATTCTTGAACATTACTGCAACATTCATAAACCAGAAATCGTTCGAGATATGACTGTGGAGGATGGGTCAAAGAGAATGGTCATAAGTTAAGAGTTAGCAGAGGAGTTAGGATTAACAGTGTGCGAGGGCCTATTGGAAACTTTGAGTGATAGTACATAGACCTGACAGCGGATAAGCATACAAAATAAATCGTTCACTTGTATAGCCAATAATGCATTTCTGCATCCTTGTTTAGTCCAGTTTTAACAGTGTCCATGCGTAAAATGAGTTCACTCTCCTTTCGCCTCATTCGCAGTTCTCGGTTGCCATCTCTGGCTTGTTGCTTCACATGTTCCAAACCAAAGAATTTGAATGTCTTATTGTGTGGATGTTGTTCCTGGAAATGTTCCGTTAGTGGTGGTCTCGTTTCTGGTTTATGAATGTTGCGGTAATGTTCAAGAATTCTGGTCTTCAATGGTCTGATGGTGCTGCCTATGTAGATTTTATTGCACGGACAAATGATGATGTAAATTATGTAGTTTGAATTACAATTAATCCACTCCTTGATTTTTATTTTTTGTTTGCCCGGTGTGGTAAATTCCTTCTGTTTGTTAATGCCTAGTTTACAGGCATTACAATTTTGGCAGGTGTAGAATCCTTGGGGTTTGGACAAGAAGTGTGATTCTGGTTTTTTCCTTTTGTCAATAAATTCAGATCAGCATAGTGTCTGTCTCAGGTTT
Source organism: Calotriton arnoldi (assembly GCA_963921515.1). Taxonomy (NCBI): domain Eukaryota; kingdom Metazoa; phylum Chordata; class Amphibia; order Caudata; family Salamandridae; genus Calotriton; species Calotriton arnoldi. Next base: position 130,056 of record CAWUFW010004233.1, on the reverse strand, counting down.
CTTGCTCGTCTGAAACCCATTTGTGCGAAGGTTTGAATCTGATCTTTGAGGGTCATATTGTTTGTTAAGAGATACCAGTGTTTTTGGAGAGTTTTACGGATGTGGTAGTGTCCATTATGATAGTCTGTTGGGAATCTGATTTTATTGTTTCTTGGTGTGCCATCTTCTATGATTTTGGTTTGTAGAAGTTCCTGGCGTTGGATTTTCGTACAGTCTGATGCTGCTGTTTCTAGATGTGAGCGCTTATAGCCTCTTTGTTCCAGTCTGTTTGTTAGATCAGTTGCTTTCTCTTTGTATGTCTCCATAGTACTACAATTGCGTCTCAGTCTCCGGTATTCCCCCTTGGGGATATTTTTGATTGTTGATTTAGGGTGGCAGCTATCTGCTCTCAGGATTGAGTTGGCCGCGGTGGGTTTCCGAAAAGCCTTTGTGTGGAGTTTCCCATCCTGTACAAAGATTGTTACGTCTAGGAAATCTATTTCTGAGGCTGAGGAGTGGGACGTAGTTTTGATGTTCCATCTGTTTTCATTGATTTTGTTAAGGAAAGATTGTAGACTCTCTTCTGATCCCTGCCATATACACAGGATGTCATCTATGAAGCATCCCCAGTATAGTATCCTGGGGGTGTATTCTGAGAATGCCTCATCCCATAACCAGTATCTTTCAACCTCTCCCATGAAAATACATGCATCCGTTGCACATACATACTCTTTCCATCAATCCGACTGCAGCCTCGAACTGCTTGTTTTATCACTATGACCGGACAATTGTACGGCGGTTTTCCGGCTCACTTCCGGCAACCGTATGTAAATAAATTACCCGGCGCCAGCTGCCACCTCAGTAACCAGACCGCATCGGACGCTGTGCTAGAAAGACGTATTCTCCTTTTCCCAGGATTACCTGTGTAAGTACATAGATAGCAACCTTAATTGGCCACCCCTAGCCACTCGGTGCACCTTTACCCTTGGAGTTTAGTTAATTGTGGCTCGTCTCCCGTTCCGCCTTACAGGCACCTTTTCAGTCGCTTGCTTTGGAGTATTGCACCACGCGTCCGTTGACTCTTTGCCTTTTAGAGACAACACTTTAGTCCTTGGCTTATCTTCACTTTAAACCTATATTATGATCGAATTCGTGGTATTAGTACTGTTAACTATTTCGTCATTTATCTAACCTTTAACACTTCACCATAAGTTGTTGATGAGATCGCTTAAGTGAATCGCGAACATCGAACCAGTTCTCCCTTGCAACAATGTAGAACGCTACATCCCTGCATGTTTAATCATCACGTACTACTTATTTCACTTCCCTCATAAGACAGTTCTCCCTTGCAACAATGTAGAATGCTACATCTCTGCAAATCATCACGTACCACTTACTTCCCGCAAAAGACAGATAAATACCCCTTCATTTTGTATCGACCATTGGGCTTCTCACTTGCCCGTTTTGACTTATTAGCTTACCTAGGCGACGCCCTTGATCACACATTTAACCCATTTTTCACCCTGCTGGTTTGGCTGTCTCTGTGACTCCCTAATTCACACTGACCTTCATACTTCACAGGCATTAATAAAAACAACCGAAGAGATTGATCTGGTAAGTTGAACTCGACTGATATGGCATATCTTGCGCTAACTGCCTTCTTGTGTCTCCGTGATGAGGGCCGCACATAATGCTTACAAAAGTGACAACCTGAAACTGTATAATTCATTATTGCGAAAGTGCTGCGATACACTTTTGGAACAGTTATGTTGATTATGCTTTGGTTGTACGCTGTCAAGTAATGAACATGAATGTTATGGTTTTGGCTTTGTTGGTTACTTGTGACCAATATTTATAGGTTTTTGAATTTGTTTGCTTGTTTACACTAATGCATCCGCTAAGTCCTAATTTTTAAATTCACCAATTTACCAATCGCTTGTATTCGACTACTCACATGTATCATTTCCTGATGTAACTTAACTTTTCTGATTTTAATTTCATTCCCATTTCAAATCAAATTTTTCTTCTTATTCACAACATGCTCTTTTGGGTGTCCCTGTCACCGCATAACCCTTCCACCTCCATATCTTTACTCACTATTCTCTACACATTACGTTCTAATATTTCTCACTCTTCATTTATTTTTCCTCTGTCTCCTGTCGTCTTTTTTGTCTCTCCTCTTGTACCCGTGTACAAATCATCTGTCTGATTTGTTTCTCTCCACTCAAATATATACATGTCGATGCCTCACATATTCTTCTGGACACATTGTGTTACCCTTTTCTTCTCCCCACCTTAAATTACGGATGACGTTTATGTGGATCTATCCTTTTTCTCCTATAATTATTTTTGTCTCATTTCCCTGTACATTAAAATCAGCCTTGAAAAAGCCCTGGCCTGCTGGCCTCTGGGCGAAACACGTGTCGGCTGTTCCCTTGTTCTCCACACCTGTCTAATAATAAAAAGACCACTGCAAACAAAGACTCAACCCTTTGCTGTTCGTATGACGTCCAAAACAAGATTGGGGGATTTATTTACCCTATAAAATACAGGAATAAGAAACAAAGCACAGAACCACTCACTAACATTAATATTTCTTTATTAATCTTCCAACTACAATACCTGCAAGGTGGTTCCAGCAATTGGACTCGCTGCTGCTGGATCTTATATGGGAGAAGAGGCGTCAGAGGGTGTCCTTAGCAACGCTGCAGCGCCCCATGGCAGAAGGTGGCCTGGGGGTGCCGAACTTTGAACTTTACTTCCTGGCCTCTCAGTTACAGTGGCTAGCACAGTGGCTGGGAGGAACATGCCCAGAGGGGACGGATTTGACGGATTCCGGACCTTGCACCACCCTGCTGCTGGCATAACTGCTTGACCCAGCGGTAATAATCCCTCATCAATCCCTGTTACAGACCACAGCCCTGCAGTGTTTGAAACGCTGCTTGGCTAAAGTGGCAGGGGTTCCTTTGTACGCCCCGGTTCTGCCACTGGTTGGCCTACTGCATGGCAACCCAAGAACCGTATTCGCACCTGAACAATTGACAGCTTGGACTGAAGTTGGGCTGGAGACAGTAGGGGACTGCTATCAGCAGTCCGCTCTTGCCCCCTCTGGAGATCTGGTTGAGGACTTTGGCCTACAGCCGGGACAATTCCTGCAGAACGAGGCCTTGGTATGGACATTCAGGGAGTTGTGGAGTAGACGTCAGGACGAACCCATGACCCATGAGTAGTGTCCTTCTGTCGTCCTCCTCTTCCTCGAAAGGAGGTCTTAGTGTAAGACGATTGCTGTTGTTGACGTTGCTGGTATTGTGGCCGATATTGGTTGGAGGAGGAATAGGAAGACCGATAGTGTTGGTAGTCTCCCCTGGAGGTAGTTTGACCTCTGCCCCTTGAGCCACGAAAAGGGGGGTTTTTAAATTGAAGGGTACCCAGAGCCCTAGCCGTGTCGGAATCCTTTTTTATGCCCTGAAGAGCTTCATCAATATGTGTGCCAAAAAGAAGCTGACCATCGTAGGGCACGTCCAGAATTTTTGTCTGGACCTCCGGCCGGAAAGAAGTCGCCTTCAGCCAACCTTGGCGTCGTAGTACGGCAGCGCCAGCGAGTTGGCGGAAACCAGAAGAGGCGATATCCATCGCACAATCGATGATTTCGGAAGCCGAACGTTCGCCCTCTAGCAAGATCTTCTTTGCTTCTTCCTTAGATTCGTCCGGCAAGGCACCCAAGTATGGAGCAGTGTCCGCCCACATCTGTCTGTTATAGCGCCCTAATAACGCTAAGGAATTAGACGCACGCACTGTTAATGCAGACATGGAAGAAAAACGTTTTCCAATATTGTCAAGTCGTATGCCTTCCGTTGTCTGGAGGAGCAGACAGCGGAGCAGAAGGGTTTTTAGATTTCCACTGAGCAGCCTGAGTGATGACGGAATCAGGCTTGGGATGTCCGGTAAGGCAGGCCGGAGCGGTGTCCGGAGCTTTGTATTTTTTGTCTAGTAGAGGTAACACTGGGGCAACCGAAGATGGATTGTGCATTATTTTAACACCCTGATTCCAGATGTAGTCTATAATGGGTATAGATCTTACAGACTTTTTAAAAGGTTCCTTAAAGTCATAAAGGAAACAATCCTGTTGGAGAGAAGGCATTGGGATCTGGAAACGTTGTGCAGCGCTTTCCAAGACATTATGAAAACCCCCGATATCCCCAGGAGGCGAATCAGCTTGAGTAGGCACCGGGGACGCTGGACATGGGATAACGTAGTCATCCCACTCATCATGAGTCGATTGAGAATCATGGAGTGCTCCTTCCTCTTGTTGGTCATCCTTCTCATCATCCGTGGAAGGTGGAGGTGGTAGCGTGACATGCACAGACTGTGGAGGTAGAGGTGGAGGTTGTAGCCTTGGCGGTGGAGAGGCAACTGGAGCAGGAGACGTAGCAGAAGTAGGAAATCTCTGCTTGTAGTCAGTAATTAGAAATTGGAGGTCAGAAACCAAAGACGCAGGTAGACAAACCATGGCAGGTTGGGGAGGATGGCTGTCGTCAGGAAAGTATGTCTGGTCTTCTGGTCCTTGTTCGTCATAGTCCGAACTCTCATGGTATTTGACATGAAGTTCAGAAGGACTTGTAGCCGTTCCGAACATACTGACATCGTCTGAGTCTTCCTCTTCTTCCAAAAGGTGAGTCGGAGGTAATGGCTGGACCCTGCTAGGAGAAGTCAGGGCAGGTGTCAACGTGCGTTTAGTTATTTTAAGATGGACATACGCACTTTGTACTTTGGACTCTGGTGTCGTCGACGAGTCCGTCGTCGGTGTAGTCGTCGACTGTGAAGCACCGACGGACACAATTGAGGGTAACAGCGATGAAGCTCCCAGTGACGGAGCCATCGTCGACGGTGTTGTTGTCGTCGACGGAGCCCTCGTCGACGGTGTGGTCGTCTTCGACGGAGCCCTGGTCGACAGTGTGGTCATCGTCGACGGTGTAGTCGTCGTCGACGGGGCCCTCGTTGTCGACGGGGTAACCGTCAACGGAACATTCCTCGCCGACGCAGGTGTCGACGCGCTCGTCGGCGATTGTAGCGTCGACGCTGGCTTGGTCGTCGACGATGATTTCTTAATTTTTATCGTCGACGATACGGGTTTAACCGCCATCGACGATGAAGTCATCGTCGTCGACGTGGACGATGCAGAGGACGCCAAAGAGGTAGAGACAGTTGTCGTCGACGAGGTCACTCCCACGGCTGTAGATGGGCATTTTCTCGTCGTTGAAGCCACCGTCGACGAGGCAGTCGTTGACGAGGTGGAAGTAGGCTTTTTAAAGGTGTGAAGAACCTCCTGTGGAGCAACCTTCGCTGGTAAAGCCTTAAGGTGTGCCTCTGAAGACTTTTTCTGCGTCTTCTTTTGAGGGGGCTGCGACGAAGGTCCTGGAGAAGTAACTCTGGGCCTTTTTTGAGAGGACTTTGAAGATTTGGAGGAGCCCTCACTCTCTTCAGAAGACAAAACTTGGTCTTTGTCTTTAATCCTCTGCAGCCAAATTAAAAGGCGTCCCTCCCGGTCTCTGAGGGTTTTTGAAGAAAAGGTACGACATACCTTACAGTCCTTTGAAGAGTGATCCGGGTAAAGACAGTAGAGGCAGCCCTTGTGTTGATCGTCGACATGAAGCCTCTTTTTACCACAGGAAGCACAGGGCCTAAAAAGGCCTTTCTTAGGAGAATCTGTCATGAAGATACTGAGAACTTCACACAGAAGGAATGGTGGAGAAAAATCACTGGAAATCCAGAAACAAGGAAAAACTGAGCAGAGCTCAGTGGAGACTCCCTTAGCACGACGTGCGGTAGAAAATCTGAGGGACTAGAGCTCCTTCCAGGAAGGTTCCACAGGGTGGTGATAGCTGATTGGTTCTTTTCTAGAGTTTGGTCCTTTTTACAAAAGGACATGGATATGTTACTAATGTAAGGCTCTTAGCCTATTACTCTATATGTCTAATGAGACATTACTTTATTTATGTACCGGGGACTCCCATCCCGACGACGGGGAATGATTCAGGCATGTGAATCTATGAAAGATACCCTAATACTGGATAATTATAGCATACCCAAAAAAGGTCTCTCCTAATACCAGGTGAAATACACGCAGTTTAATTACATACCTATGACCTACATAACACCCCATAGCCTATGGCGGCGAAATACGTAATTGCCAGAGGTGTAATGATAGCTGATTTTATCCATATGACCTGGGGCTGTAACACACTACACAGGTTTTGGGAGGAAGTGCTGAGGTTGGTGGGGGTGGCAGTAGGGTGCGTGCCAGAGCCCTCGGCCAAGGTTTGTCTGCTGGGGCTATTTCCCCGACTACCCAAACGGAAGGTGGGAAATAGATTTTTGGATCTTGCCCTAATTCTGGCCAGGAGGATAGCAATGGCCTGGAAATCTGTCGGTGGTCCACAATAGGGGCCTGGAAACGAGACATGACCCACTGGGCAGGAGCTGAGGGAAGAGTCCTGGCTAGAGAGAAATTGCGGGGGCTGAGGCGCTGCCCTATGGCGGAGCTCTGGAGAGACCTCCTTGAAGCCTTGGAGAACCCTGAACAGGATAGTAGTGGGGCAGAAGGGAGTGGTGACAATACCCAGTCTGATGGGGAGCACACCTGAGTAGATTGGGACCTCAATAGGAGTGATGATGGACTTGGGGAATAGGGAGAATACTGGAATGGACCCCAGTAGCACCTAGGCAACCAAGTGTAGACTGGGGGATGCTTCCCTATGGAGCCTCCCTTCAGCTTGTCTGGGATATCGAGAAGATGACACAGTAGCCAGGGGCTAAATTGTCATCGTCAGATCCCCTGACCGCCCCCCCGGTACACCACATTTCCCAGGCCTTTATCCCTTTCTTTGACATGCTATTGTGTAATCTAGACCCCCTGCACAGTAAGTTGTTTAATAGTTGTTTTTTGTTTTATATAAACTGAGTGACATTTACCCGAAGGCCCCTTTCTATATTAGGTCATATATTATCGAAAGTCGTAAACTATATAAGTACTAAGCAATGTGATGGGGTGTTACAACACAATAGGAGTCACCATAGGCACAGGTCCCTGAGTTCATATTACCTGTCCGGCTATCAGTGGGTGGGGTAAGACCAGTGATATGAGATGTGGCCTAGGTGCGCCCGTTTATTATAATGCTAAGCTGTACTTTAAACTGTATCTTGTGCAATGATATGAGCTGATATATCTGAATGATGTTAAACTAAATGCCAATAAAAATATGTTTGGAAAAAAAAACATTTGGAACAAGTGAGAGAAAAGGAATTTAACCCAAGTGTCTTTCATAGAGAAAGGCTTTAAGCTCTCTTTTGAAGGTGGTATGGCATGTGGTCATATGGAAGGTTGGAGGCATGCTGCAGCACACATCGAAGGTGAAAATCGCCATTATTGATTGTTTATGTGCAGGAAGGGACAGCTTCCTATACATAAACTATCATTCCCTGCAACACAGGCACTCTTGCACTCTGGCACAAGGGTGTCTGTGTTGGAGCTAGGCAACTATTTTTAGCGCCAGGGATAAGGAAAACACAGGGGTGCGCCATATTGTTGTAAATATGGCGCATCCCTGCATTTTGAAAATGGCAGCACGCTTTGCCGCAGCTGTGCGCTTCGCCATTTCCTTGTAAATATGCCCCTATGTTTTTTCTTTACTACGCAGCATCGCTGCTCCTAAGAAGGCTTTGTGGATCAACTTCACTATGCAATTTGTATGTTGAATATTTATTTTAAAACAGATTCCTGCTTAATCCTCTGCCCAGTAAACAACAAAAAATGCGTAGCGATTGACAACATTCACTATTTTTGGAATTATTAGATCCATTTGTGATTTAATCTTAATCCTTCATGGCATCTGAAAGATTTATCCAAGGGCACCAAAGTCTTCAAGGACACAGAAGCTCCTCAAAGGCTCACAGTGCATCAAGTGTTTGAGTATCCAGACACTGGCAAAATAAAGGGCTGGGCCGAGGAAGAGGAATTAACTTTAAGTTTCCTGACTACTTTAAGGCAGTGCAGCATCAGCAAATATAGACATCCCAATGAGGGCACCACGACAGTCCAGAAGAAATGAACTGGAAACTGATCAAACAATAAACACTTAGCATTGCGTACAGCGTGCCGGAAAGAAAATGAACAAGACGTCAAAACTACCACAGTGACAGGGTGCAGATTGGATATGTCAGAAATGTCTCCTCCGGAAACCAACTGCACTGGATGAGATGTTAAACAACACTTGCATTGCACATTCAGAAAGTCCCTAAATACACGGCTTATTTGACGTGTTAACCCTCTCAGGGAACCCTGCTCTTTAAGCTATCTTGTTCTTCATGTTTCTTTCTCCAACCTTAGTCGGTCAATTTTTTTCTTCTGCTGTTAAGGGAAAGAAATCAACAAAAGTGTATACAAAAGAGGCAGAGCAAGAGAGCTGCACAAAGTGCAACTCCTGAATTTCGTACCCGGTATGCTCAAGTTCTAGAAGTCACGATGTGCAGATTATGAAATGTGCAGCTGACTGTATAATAAATCTCTAAAAAGTATACAAAACCCTCATTTGTGTATATTCTTGGGCAGCTTGTGCAGCCCCTTCTGCAATATTGATAGTGCTGGCACTTATGCAGCACAAGCGATATCTCAAGAGGGCGTTCCCTCATTTGCATGGAGCAGGGAATCACTTTGCCTCTATGCCCATGCAGGTTTATGGATGTGGGCACAGAGGCAAAAATGCCTTTAGGAGGCATACTGAAAATGTGCCACAAAAGGGTGGTGCTCTTTCAGTATGCCTCGTAAAGGCTGTCCTCTGGAGGGAAGAATGGGGGTCCCTTGGACCCTTCAGGCATCTCCTTGCAGCCGGGTGCAGTCACTCACTGAACCCACCTGCAAGGGGATTTCTAATTCCTCTTGAAAGTGCAGGCGGGTGCCGCCTGCATTGTGAAACAGTGAGCAGTTTTGAAGCAGCCACTCTGTATTTCACTTGAATGCGCTGCCCCGAGGGCTCTGAGGTCGGCGCATTCACCATATTAGAGCGCACTTTCCCTGTTTGCACCTAGTGCACCTGTTTTAAGGTGTGCCCTCATCGTAATATGGACCCTGTGTGCATGCGAAGGTTGTGATGACTGATAAAGTACTACTTGATGCTACCTATTCATGGATGATTTCACTGAAACTGACTAATGCCATCTCACCCACTGTGTATACAGTATTCATATTTTGGACAATAATGTCAATGGTGTCTAGACAGCTGCCCTCATATGGTGGGACAGCAATCCTGGAACCAACAGAACTAGAGAGGGCATCTGCAGAACATATTTGTGGATATGAACTATCAGCTTTTGTAGATGAAGAGTGAAACAACCCAAACAAACAATCCTTCAAGAGTAAATCTAAAACATAGGCACCCTAAAGACCTCTCGTCATTTCTCCAACTTTCTCTATACTTTCAGTGTTTATCTTTATGATTTTACTCTGCAATGGCCTAGCAAAACCCACTAAGTAAGGAGACCATGCCCAGATCCCAACTCCAGAGACCCAAATCTCTCCTTAAAGAGCTAAGCATTCTAAATGGCTCCAGTTTTACTGGTCAAGACTCAAGCTTTGAGATTGGAATTTGCAAGCCAATCTATTTTTTTTCATACATTTCTTTATTAAAGTTCTTTAACAAAACTACAACAACATATTTGACAGAGCTCCAATAGTACATTGTCACATTGTTTTCAAAGCAGTATCGCAAAACCACAAGGAGTCTCCCATCCAACTCAGTTCAATAATGATGGCATATAGCAAAATGATGTGTTTCATACAATGTCACATTAGCAAAATCACAATGTGTCAGAGCGACGCAGTGCATTCAAAAGTAAATTGAATCAAAGGAGAAAACAGTACATGAAATAGGATAAAATAGAATAAAAGAAAAGAAAAAAGAAAAATAAGATATGAGAAGATGAGAGAAAGTAGAATAAAGTAAAATAAGAAGGGCTAACACCTGCCAGAGTATAACAAATGGCTCATCGAGTCAGACTGCAGAAAGGGACAACATAGTGCCTGAACCACACATATAGTCCAACCGTGCATCAGAGATTGATTGAACCCAATTTAAATGTCCACATTTTTTCTGAGATCCGGACATGTTTGTGTATGTATTCAAAAGAAACCAATTGGGTCATAAGATATTATCATTGGGGGAAATATCCAAAATATATTCTTGCGCAGTTAGTTCCTATTGATCTGCTTCTATCTCTGACAAAGATTCAAGGATGTCTGTAGACCACATTGACAAGTGGTTCATCCAGGACTATGGTGGACATTTTGGTTGCACTCTTTTCAGAAAGTTTGTTTTCATTGTGCATTCACCCATTCAGACTTGCCATGTTTTTCACTTGCCTAGTTCTCCCTCATTACACAGTTTTTAAAGCTGATCTAGTGAAGCCACCATATCAGAAATGCATCAAATTGTTAACTAAGCAGAGAAGGACGTCTTCGTTCAAAGGCATCATTTCCATATAGCTGGAGAGTCCACTCTTTCTGTTTATTCTACAAACCTCCAGTCTTAACCACTGCCTACATAGAGAACTCTTTAACACACTACAACTCTTTCGGCCATTACTAAAAGTACATGGATATTAAATTACACTTTTCAAAAACAATTACAGTGCTGAGGGACATGAGGCACGTGCAATACGTATGAGCTAAAATGTGTCATCTTTGCCTTGAACTAACACCTGCACATTGTGTACATTTAATGAACTTATTAGTACCCGATGTATCAGGGCTACTTTTTAGCTTTTTAAATATTACCTTTCCTTGGAGGTGAAGGTTACTGCGGATAATGTCCCGAACTTCATCCTCTGTGTCTTTCTGTCAAAAAAAAGAATGTTGTTAAGGAAATAAATCGTCATTATCAAACACGCGCTTGGTCACGAAATTGTGTTGGACTGAAGCTCGCTTGCAGTTTTCTAGGTAAGGAAACTCAACTTGTGGGTAGAGGCCCATTTGTTTCCAATATGATTTGGGTAATATTACCAATAATTTAATGAAGTAGGCGTTTGACCCACATATTTCACTCCACTTTATTCTGGGACAACATATCAATAACATATTGTGAATTTAATTTGTTCTCTTAAACATCTAAACTGGTCAAAATACACAATAAGTCTTGAGATTTAAAACATATACAGAAACAGGTCTCATATTTCATTTATTGTAATGCAATACACATTTCGGTAAGAATAAACGTGTGAAGGACGACCCATCACAGCTTCACTGATGTTCTTATATAAAGAGAAAAAGGTATGAAATCACAAAACGATCCAGCAATCTGTACACTATGAGGGTTCATAGTGCATAGATCTGGATACTCAGAATCAATAAGCCAATGGCAGCTTCCCTTCAAAGTTGCAGAGCTTCATCATATGTCCAGGCCTTGACATCAGTTCATAGGGGCGTAAGCCATTTGACTCTAGTACACTTATAGTAGGGGTAAGCATCCAGTAACAGATACACTCTTGGGGCATCACTCTGATTCCGTATTACTCTATTTTCCCTTTAGTGTCACTAGAGGGAAATTACACATTTTAACCTTTATAAAAAGCGGTTTCTCATAGAGTGGTCCAAATAAGTCGAGGTAGCTCTCTGCCTCGCAGCCAGGTATGGCAAAGGTAACTAGGGGCAGATTTACAAGCCCCATGCGACACTTTTGTGTCGCCGTTGCGTCACTTTTGTGACGCAGCGGCGGCGTAAAAAATACAGCCAATTTACAACGTGACGCATCTAGGGAGATGCATCACGTTGTAAAGCCCTTCGTCACATTATACCTGCGTCAGGCATAATGTATGCAGGGTGGGCGTTCCCACGCAGGAAAGCCTCGTAAAAGTGAAGCAGTGAAATCTACAAGATTTCACGACGTCACTTCTAGGACGCCACTGCGTTAAATCCTGCAGGCGTAAGGGGTGACGCAGTGTAGTGGGAATAGGCCTCAAAATGCATTGTTGAAGTTGCATCGTGCTTGAGACACGACTCCAGCAATGCGTGGCTTTTGCCCCAACAGATGCGTCAGAATTTCTGACGCATCAATCAATCCTTGCGCCATGGTGCGCCGTATTGTAAATACGGCGCATCCATGGTGGCGCAAGGGTTTCTCAGGGTGGCTCAGGGAAAGTGTTGCACATCTCCAGATATGTCACTTTATTGTAAATCTGCCCCCAGGAGTCATACTGCTGAGTCACGTTTGCGCTAGAGCATTACTCTAGCCCAGTCCCAATACTTGGCCTTGAGCATGCTTTGCAGGATGCTGTCAGCCAACTCTTCCCATCAAGTCACCAACAGGATAGCATTCAGGCCAATCCTGGTGTGAAGTAGCCATTGTTGTTGAGTCCCTTTTCCAGCCAACAAAACTTTATCTATATAGGGACATTTGCACACTCTACGTCTCGGTCCTGGAATGTCACAAATAAGTGACACCTTTGTCTGGACACAGTCACAAGTATTCACAGAACTCACTGACCACACTACATTTAAAATGAAAGCCTGGAGTAAATCATAGAACAGCAGAGTGTTCAAGCTCGATTGACAAAGGTTTTTCCTAACTAGGTGTATCTTACTCCAGGTTTAGCAGTTACCTCTAGGTATGTATGTAGATATGTGGTATGTATATAGCATAAATCTAGCTGAAAGTCAATGGAGCACTGTTAAGGGACAGTAACTTACTCCAGAATTTTCCCATAGTAAGACTTACCAACGCTTTCCATAAGAAAGCATCTCTTAGTCCTAGAAACTAGACACAGAAAATGCTTTGTGATTGAAGCCTGCATTTTATTTTATTTTTTATATTTTTTATTTTAACTTGTTCTTCCACAGAGCAACTCAGTATGTTACAATCAGAATTCCCACAATCATAAAACAAATATTCCCATTACATAAATCAAGGACAATGCAATACAGTGTCAATTGTAGGAAGAGCATCTACCCGATGCCGTACACTGTACACCTCCCGAAACAGGAGGATCCAAAAGAACAATATCCAAATCCTATGCAAAAAAAAACACAAAACTCCCTCCCTCCCCCCCACCCAGGGTCAGCTAGATACACCCCTCCCATCACATATATATCATGATATTCAGTATGAAACCAGTGCAAGAACTCAGTTACACCATGTGCCCTTTAGGCTATCATGGGCAATGTACATACCCCGTCGTCGCGCTCAGATTGCACCCCCAGCGTCCCCGCAGTATTCTGTGAAGGAGAGGTTTCAACCTCCTCCCGAAGCGGAGCCTCCACAAGCATTCCCTGCCATGCACTCACGTCCTCTTCTAGTTTGACATCATGTCGGACTCATCTCATACGAACTACCTCTGCCGTTGCCCATTCTACCAGGTCCCCGGCCCAATTCTGTAGTGTAGGTGGCCGCGCACTCATCCAATGAATCGCCACCCGCCTCTTTGCTAACACTAAACCCAGCTGCAAAAATCATCTGGAAAGTTGCTTGCCCTTGGGTTTCGAGATAAGTCCCAGTAGCACCTGCCTACTCGAGCGTTGAATTGACCACCCCGTTACGTGTCTCAAATGCTCCAATACCGCCTCCCAAAAGGGGGTCACCCTAGGGCAGTCCCACACCATGTGCAAGAATCGGGCATCAACATATCCACATCTGGGGCACTCAGAGGACCTGTCAGGGTAGATTTTGTGTAGTGTATATGGGGTCAGGTATGTTTGGTGTACAATGTTATATTGAAGTAGTTTAAAACGCACATTGGAGCTAATTTGTTTGACCTCTATGTGCACCTTTTCCCACTCAGCCTCTGTCAGAGGCGTCTCAAAGAGTTCGTCCCATTTACTCTGTATTGGCAACGGAGCTACCACAAAGTCGTCCCTCAGCGCCTTGTAAATATGAGTTACTAATCGGCGGCCCCCGACCATTGTGACCAAAGTCCGAAGGGTAGTAGATATGGGCGGCTCCTCGGGGAATGTCGGCCACACCTCACGCGCTATCGCCAAAATCTTGGCGTATTGGAGGTATTGTCCACGACCTAAGCTGAACGCCGACACAGCCTCCTCTCTAGTGAGAAACCGCTGATTTAGGTACAAATCTCCCATCTTATCACAGCCCCCCGCCGTCCATCGAATAGTGGACATATGCTGGCCGACATTCTTGAACGGTACCACCGCCCAGAGCGGGGCCTCGGAGCATACGGTGCTCTTTTCACCACATTGCGGACCGTGTATTCCCAGATAATGGCCACCTGTCTAATAATGTATGGAAGGTGCCCTGGGACCCTCGAGCCCAGCATAAGGAGTTCCGGTAGGGCGGTCTCTCCATGGGTCCCTCTTAACAGCCGTTTCTCCCAATTGTCGCCGTCATCCAGCCAGTGTATCGCATGCTGTAATTGTGTTGCAATATAATAATAAATGAATCTGGGGACCTCTAATCCTCCCTGCTCCCAAGTTCTCTGTAAGGTAGTAAGCTTCACTCGTTTACGTTTACAGCCCCACAGCAAGTCCACCACTAGTTGATCCAAGTGTTTGAAGTACACCCATGGGACACGATACAGTGAGCTCTGCAAAACATAAAGACAGCGTGGAAGAACCACAATTTTTATCAATAAAATCCGCCCCATCAGTGACAACGGGAGATCCCTCCAGAACCTGATGGAATTTTTAATCCCCTCTATACATCGCCCCACATTTAGGTTGTGATACACTTCATGGATATGTGCCAGCCGGACCCCAAGGTATCGGACCGAGTCCGTAACCCAACCCATTCCTACGTCCGGCAGATCGTCTAAGCTCACCTCTCTCAGGCTACCCATGGGGAAGAGTTTGGATTTCCCCTGATTAAGACAGAGTCCAGAAAGTAGACCAAATCGGGTAAGTTCCTGCAGAAGCTCTGGGATCGCCACCTCAGGTTGAGTGAGGTAAACCATTGTGTCGTCTGCATACATTGACACGACATGAGTTGTATCACCCACTCGAACCCCCCAACCCTCCATTCGACTGCGAAGGACGGCCGCCAGCGGCTCCATCACCAACGCAAACAGGAGCGGCGACAGGGGACAACCCTGTTGCGTACCACGCTGCAGCATTAGCCCATCAGACACCTGGTTGTGGAGTCGAACCCGGGCGGTCGGGCCAGAATAAAGCAACTTCACCCACCGCATATATGAGTCCCCAAGTTTCATTCGAGCCAGAACCCACCACAGATAATCCCATTCAACCGTGTCGAAGGCCTGACGAATATCAAGAAGACATAGCGCCCAAGCCGAGCCCTCAAGTACCGGTACATGCCATAAATGCGCCAGGCGGCGCAAATTATGTGTTGTATTGCGGGTTGGGATGAACCCAGACTGGTCAGGATGCACCAGCTGGGTCATATGCGGCATGAGGCGGGCCGCCAACACTCCGCTCAAAACCTTCATATCAATATTGAGGAGAGAGATAGGGCGATAGGAGCCCGGGAAGTGGGGGTCCCTGTCTGGTTTAATAATCATGGAGACCAGGGCCTCCATCAAAGTGTTAGGTAGTATCCCCGTCTCGTAGGCCTCCATATATACTGCTAGAAGATAGTCAACTAAGTCACCGGCAAAGATCTTATAGAACTCGGCTGGGAGGCCGTCGCTCCCGGGACACCTCCCATTTTTCAGCTGCTGAATTTGCAACAACAGTTCTTCCCGTGTGGGGGGGCGCCCCCAAAATCTCCGCCTCTGATTCACCCAATGAGGAAAGCTCAATATCTGAGAAGAAGTCCTGAAATGCGAGAGGCCCAGAACGGACCTCCGCAGAACACGTTTGTTCCAAGTGTGCCGCAAACCTCCGCACAATCGCCTCCCGGGTGTGCAGCAGAATCCCGTTACTATCCCTGAGCTGCAAAACCGGATCATGAGTAGTCTCTGATTTGATTAGCCGAGCTAAGAGTGCCCCAGACCTATCTCCCTCCGCATACAATCTCTGTCTATACGTGGTGTATTTATACTTCTCAAGACGGGACCATGCTTCAAGTAATTCTCCCTGCACTCTCCCCCATTCCATCCGACTCTCAGGGACTTGATGCAATGTCCCTTCCAGGGTCTTCAATCGCCTCTCCAAGGACTCTATATCCGCTAATAGTTGCCGATATACACCATACGTCGTTTTCATACAAACCCCTCTAATAACGACATTCATAGCCTCCCATTCGGTGGATCTCGCATTAGTGGATCCCCAGTTCTCCGCAAAATAGTGTTGCAGCTCATGTTTAACCGCCTGCACAAAGGGAGGATCCTGTAAGGCTTCGGCACGAAGACGCCACAAGGGGATAGGGGGTCTGCCCGGACCGGATTGCACCGTCACTAATAGTGGGGAATGATCGGAGAGATATCGTGGCAAATAAGCGACTGCCTCTGTTGTGGCCAAAAGATGGTCGGAGAGATAACAGGTATCAATCCTCGAGAAGGTGTTGGCCGCCGGAGTAAAACAGGAAAACTCCCGCCGTACCGAGTTACGGAGCCTCCAGACATCCTGCAGTCGCAAGCCCCGCAGAACATCGCGAAGAGCCGCCACCATTCGCGGCTTGGTGTTAACTCTGGGGGGCTCCCTATCTAGGAACCCGTCTAATAAACAGTTGAAATCCCCCATAAGAAGTATCTCAGCACCCAGAAATGGAGTCGCCGCCTTCAGTACCGCTCGGACAAAGTCGGGACAATCACAGTTGGGTGCGTACACATTAATAATACATAATTCTGTGCCTTCCCATCTCCCAAACAGAATGACATATCGCCCATCCCGATCCAGTACATGATGGAGATGCTGGAACGGCACTCCAGGTGCCACCCATATCAGCGCCCCTCGGGCAAAGCCCGAGTAGGATGTGGCATATATTTGCCCCCTCCAACGCTTACGTAGGCTTTTGATGGAGTCCCCCCATATATGTGTCTCCTGGAGGCCGGCTACCGCAACACCATACCGTTTTAAAAAGGCTTGTATTCTGCGGCGCTTAGCAATGTTACCCAACCCGCGGACGTTCCAACTAAGGAACTTCAGTGTTTGAACTGTCATAATAGAGCGATATGAAAGGTGCGACTCTGAACCCCTCCCGTCCCGGGCCCCCGGCCCTGCTCAACCAACACTGGTGCAGTATGGTGTATCCCTTGGTGACCCTGAACAATCCCAAACAACAAATCAAACATATACAAAACAAAACTTGCATGCCCCGTCCCCCCAGCCCCCGGGCAGTCATGTGAATGAACATATATATTACTATACAAGCTGTAGGAGAGTAGGATCTGCTTCACATGGGTACCCCCACTTTTTGCTGATGCTTCACTGTTTTTCGACTTTAGTCTGGCTGGGGCCCTGCTAATCAGAACCCCAGCCTAGCTGCTTCCTCTCTAAAATTGTTTCCATGTGCCTCAGGCACATCTCTGATTGGAATCTGGAGTGCCCTTATAAGTCCCTAGTATATGGTATACTATGTACCCAGGGCATAGGTACCTCAGAGGCCTGCCAGGGGCTGAAGCATGTATTATGCCACCCCTGGAAGGCCAGCCAAAATGACACCACAGGTCTGCTACTGCAGCCTGGGTAAGGTGGTGCATGCACCCCTTACTGTGATATAGGTTACCTATATCACTACATATATACACACATATAAACCTATAAGTCACTTCTATGGCAGGCCTTATCAATCCTGAAGGCAGAGTGCTTGGTTCTTATGTGAGAGGGTGCCCCTGCATGAGCAGGGCCCCTCTGCAGCGTTCGGAGACCCTTCTCTGATGCTGTTTGTAGTGCAGCCTGACCATATACTCTTAAGCGCATTATAACCTTGCGTTAAATGCTAACTTTGGGATGGCTGCACGGAAACATGTCGTGTTTGGTGTCAAACATCTTGGAATACTACCCCCCGCCAGTTCTGGCGGCGGGGGTAGCATTCCACCCTTCTAGAGGGAGAGACATGTACACACCGGCCTACCCGGTAACTTCTTTCCAGAGCCCTGGCATCACAAAATGGATGCCGCTGCCACAGACACGGGTCTGGCCTCCTGCTGCTGACTGAAACTCCGGCAGGGGAGGCCTGGACAATAGGTTTCCTGTCCAAGGGAGGTGTAACCACCTCCCCAGACAGGATGATGTGTATTGGGGCTGGGCGGGAGCACTCTCTGGTGCTTTGAAGTCCTGCACTGGGGGCACATTTGGTGTCCCTGTGCATACCCCAGTTCAAACCGGCTCATGGGCTTCCAGCCCCTGCTCTGGTGTGAAACTGGACAAAGGGAAAGGGGTGTAACCACCCCTCTGCTCTGACCCTCCCATAGGTGGGTCCCCAGAGTATGTCCAACCCCCTAACTTGGTATAAGTATGGGACCCCAGTCCTTAGGACTTTAGATTACCCTGGATGAAACTCTGACACTGAATCCTGGACCTTCGACGCTCTACTTGAAGATTAGAGGACTGAAGAATCTCCCTTGGGGTCAAGGAGTGACTCCCCTGCTTGGCAGGCACCTAAGAAGCAATTGTCCGGTCTGCATCGCTGAAGCTCCAGCCGGACGCCGAAGTCTTTGCATCACCAGAGGTGGATTTCCAGACTTCCCCGAGGCTGCCCTGAGTCCCCAGCAAAGCTGAGGCCCATAGCTGTCGTGGGTAATGTGGAACCGTGACCCCTGGACACCGAGTACTTTTGCAAGTGCATCCTTTTCTTGGTCTCCCACGAAGTTGTGCTTTGGGCTCCGAGTAGCCCTCGCCTCCAGCACCGACTGCACTGAAGATCACTGGCCTCCACTCCACGAGTGTCCCGTGAGCCAGCTCCAAGTGCGTCCACTCGAGGCTCCTTCGCGGTCGCTAGTCCGTTGGCTAGTGGGCCCTCCCGAAGGCAACTCTTCTTCTGCTTGGGCTTTCCTGGTTGCTCCAGACGTGCCCTGACTTACCCTCGCTGGGTGAGTCCCTCAGACCTTGCTGGTCTGTACCACCGTCCTTTTTCTATTTCCACGAGACTTGCTGTTGCCAAGGCTTGTTGGGTCCAATCCGGTCGCCGATACCTCAGCAAGCGCCAAACGTCGTGGGACAGCTCGAATCCAGCTCCTGGTTATCGTCGACGCCTCCTGGACCTCGTGGCTGAAGAGTCAAGATGACCATCAACCTACCTGAAACACCTGACATCGGTGGGCATCTGCTCATCGCCTTCCTGGTCACTGGCTAGTGACCCAGACTCTGTCCCCTCTGCTTTCAGGTCCTTCAGATCTCCGATCCACCCTTGGATCCACCCGAACACTTTCGACTTGGTCGCCAGCAGCACTTTGCAGCAGATCGCCATTGAAAACGACGACGAAACCCGACCCCGAAAGACACCTATGCACCCGGCTTCCCTGGGTGAGGTAACTCGAGTACTCCGGTGCTCCCGTGGGTATAGACTCTAGAACGACCTAGTTCTAAAGGGGTTTGCTCCAAGTCCTCCTCTAAGTGTCCTTTTTCTCTAAAACTCCAACCGCGACATTCCCCATAGAAATCAACGGCGGCTCGCTGCTGTGTTCTCACACTGCACGCGTCCCCCATGGGTCCCCTGTGTCACTACCTTGGGTGCTTCCTTGAGGGCCAAGCACTTCTACAGGCTCTAGACCTTGTGTCTAGCTCATTCGTGGTTCTTATACCACTTTATTGGTATATGGTTTGGTACGCCCCTAGGGCTCAAACGTGTATTTGTGCTATTACTGTTGATAACTGACTTGTAACGTGTACTTCGAACTCTAGCCTCATAAAGAGACTAGAGGGGTGTGTTTAAGACTAAATACATATATTTTGAATATATACCTGGTGTGGTCCTCTTTCATTTGGTCACTCAAGAGATTGTAGACTGGTAAAACAAGCTGCTTTACATTCCTTCAAGACTTAGCCTGAAGGCTGCTCTCCATAGCTACCACTAGGATAGCTTTCAATAAAGGTTGTCTTTAACCTATCTCCAATAAGGGGTTGTTTGGACTGGTGCAAGGTGCCCACTACAATTAGTGGACAGCATATACCAGGCCAACTTCTCACACAAGCCGTCCTACAAACCGCCCAACACCTCCCCCCTCCCCCTTATCCATAACTACTAGAAATTGCTGTACAAGAGAGTTGGCTACCCCGGGGTGCGAGATCACTCTCAAGCCTCCCCGGTAAACCGAGTCTCTGTAGGGGGGCGCTGCTGCACCGCCAGCAGCCCAGAGCGGACCAATTTTCCCCCAAATAATCATAACTTCAGGCATAACAGTGACCCAACCCGAGACTCGGGACCCAGGCCGAGGAGGGGGTATGGAAATCCACAATGGTACTCCACACCCAGAACCCCCCAAACAACTCACTTTTATCCATATTTATAGCTCCCATCAACCTGTCCTCCCCATCAAACAGAGCTTTCGCAGAGGCTACCCGCTAGTGCCGGTTCCCACACCGTCAACTTAACAATACAAGAGATACATTACAGCTTCTCGGTCTCAGTTCTTTCCACTGCCGGAGCCTCCCGTGTCAGGGATAAGCGCTGGTGAAATCTCTACAGAATCCGAAACCAGCTCCGGGTCTGAAACTTGTAAGGTGCCATCGCGCTGCACCATGATCCGGCCCAAACTCATAGTGCGCCGCTCAGACTTGTGTTTCGGAGGTTGCCGCCTAGTCCGTACAGGTGATCTGGTGGCACGGGAGTCCGCCGTACCTGACGCGGAGACCAGTCTTCTACCTTCCGGAGCTTTAGTGTCCAGCCAGTCTCTTGCCTCCTCCGCAGAAAAAAAGAACAAGACCCGGCCCTCACTCACCACCCTGAGCTTCGCCGGGAACATGAGACTGTATTTCAGATTTAGGTCTCGGAGTCGACGCTTGACGGATACAAAGGTCTTCCTCTGTTCCTGGACTCTCTGTGTATAGTCCGGATATATCGCAATGGAATGTCCCTCAAAGAAGAAACGGCGTCCACTACGGGAAAGCTGGAGCAAGAGGTCCCGATCCCTAGAATTGAACAATTTAGCGATTATGGCCCGAGGAGGGGCCCCAGGTCTTGGGGGGGCCACCAACGCTC
The DNA here is from genome assembly GCA_963921515.1 of Calotriton arnoldi. Lineage (NCBI taxonomy): Eukaryota > Metazoa > Chordata > Amphibia > Caudata > Salamandridae > Calotriton > Calotriton arnoldi. The sequence continues at coordinate 109,042 of CAWUFW010004233.1, read as the reverse complement.
TATGCGCTCGTTCCACACTGAAGAATTTCGACAACTGTTTGGGTGCCATTTCGGTGGTAATCCAGGTCTCCAAGAAGAGATCCGCGGCCTCCCCCTCGGCCCGTTCCGGAAAACCTACAAATCGGAGGTTCCCTCTCCTCGACCGCCCTTCAGAATCTTCAGCCCGGTCCTCGAGCTTAATTACCTTTCGCTTCAGGTCCACCACCGTGGCACTAAGACTCTTAACCTCACTCTTCAGAGCCTCTGAATCCTTTTCAGTGATCGTCACCCGATCCGAGACCTTACGTAGGTCGCATCTCAACAAATTGACGTCAATAGCCACGGCGTCTATTTTCCGGATCATGTCGTCCCTAGTCGCTTGCACAGCTCGGATCACATCCATGAGGGTCAGAGTATCTGCCCCCGCCGGTTCAGCTGCCCCTTTCTCCGATGCGTTGCCATCTCCACGATCGTCCAGGCCGTGTGTAACTGGCTGGGCATAGTTCAGGATTTTATTTGCTTGCGATTTTGGCGGGTTACCTTTGCCCATTTTCCTTGGCTGACAAATGGATACTGCGAACAGACGTTGACGCAGCACTCAGGCTGTCACTGAGTGTATCACAGCGTGGGGACGTAAGTCCTATGGAACGAAAAAGAATGGCGGCACGGGGCAGTCAGTCCTTCACATCTATAACAGGGTCAAATAACCCAAGTCATACGATGTCTGTAACAACGTCTCTCCCATGGGCAGTGTGGGGTCCAGGAAACGACAGGATCCGTGAGAGAACCAGGCCAGGACCGCCGGTACCGACTGTTCCTTCAGAATGCCAGCTCCGCAACCATGCTTTATACCCTTGGGCACCACCACTACCATTCTATCTGGCAATTTCTTGTTAGATGCATCATGGTGTCTCGTGGGGCATGCCAGGAAGGCCCCTCTCGCGCCCCAGGGTCGTGCACAATTCCCAGCGCTCCCCAGGATAACCCCGAGTCTACCGGGCACAGGACTCTCAGCCTAACTTTCAAAAGCTCCTTATTTATGCGAAGACACGCTGTTGTTCTAACAGCCACGGAACTCGCCTCCCAATTGATCCGCCGTGGCCAAAGAGGTGCTCTCAGTAGCACCGAGCGCCATCACTCCTCTCACTGCTCGGCGCCTTGATGCATTCTATCACTGGCAGGGCCCAGGCCCCGAGAAGCCGCGGCGCTCGCGTTGGCAGAACGCCGGCGGCCCAGACAAGCAAGAACAGGGACTCAGTTCCCCCGCTGGGCGGCGTGTCCTCTCTCCGCACTGGGCAGCTCTCCCCGTGAATCTGGTGCATCCCTTCAGGGACCGTAAATCCGCAACCCCTTCAGCGGCGCTAATCCCCAATGCACAGCGGTGGGCTCCGCCGTCAGCGCTATGTGTGTCTCGAGCCGGACCAAATGGTGGGCCTCACCGCCGCCGGAGCCGCGCTACTGCAGCCGCCGTTGCTTCACACATAGAGCGGCCATCCGAAACAGGGTCGTCCAGCACGTTCCTCAGGCTATCCTCCGTCACTGTAAGTGCTCCTATTAACAGAATTTAAACATTGGAGGCAGGATATGGCAGGATTTATTTGGCCGCCGCCGGAGCTCGCTCAAAGCACGACCATTCACGAGCTCGGCAAGCCACGCCCCCGTGATTGAAGCCTGCATATTCATGTGCAGCACACATGTAAGACAGGTATAAGACACAAGTACCCATAGAAAAAGCACTGTGTATCAGAACCCATCACTTTTGGGATAGAGTTCTGCTTGTTATGAACCAAAGCCAGACACAAGGCGCCAGTTTACATTATGGACTTCTCTTTTGGAGGACTGAGTGCACCTTCTCATTCATCGAGCTGCATACATCTGGGTAAGTTTTCCAACGTTTTAATTAGAGAGTTGCCATGTGTTTGATTTCTATGGAGTCTATAAAGATAAAACTCACAAATATATTTTTATAAAAAAAGGTATTATCTGCAATTTGCACACGTGCCTGCAGGCATATTTTTTTTTCGAACAAAAAGTGAATAGTGCAAGAAAGTTATAGAAAACAAAGAAATTGCACATTTGCACACAAACCCAAACCATGACATGTCATGCATCAGCGCTTAGAGACCTCACTATTGTGTCTAGTGCTTTGTGTAAGTGCAGCTTAGTTGGTAGTCGTAGCAGTAGCAGTGGAAGCAATAACACTGGTGGGTAGTAATAGTTACCAAGATGCCGCAGTCTGCATTTGTTAAAGTAATTTATAAAGTTTTCATGACATTTTAAAAAAAATACTGTTCGTACAGCTGTACACTTTAAAAAATTACATTTGGACATACTAGCTAAGAACCAAGAACGTAGGAACTACTTCTTCAATCACACTACCCTAATAGGTCTTTTCAGTACAAAATGTAGCTTTGCTCTGATATAAAAGTACACTCACGTATTCTGTCTGCTCACTGTACCTTGTAATATGACATTAAGAGATCAATGTTAACGGTGGATTCTTAGGTCTCATGCCAGCATGTTTAAGTTATGTACAACCTCCTGCTATATTATCAAGTGTAGTTCTCTTCTATTCTCCTTCTGTTGGTATTTATTTAATTTATGTAACAATTTTATATAGCGCAACTTCACTATTAAGGCGCTTTATATTAAACATGCAAAAAGTACATCACAATAGCAGCAGAAAATATAGGGTTAAAAACCTTGTCGAAGCAGTTTTAGAGACAGTGTGTCTCTAATATGGTGGGTGGAAGAAAACGAAATCCATGGGGGGGTAGGTGAGATGGATGGAAAGCATGTTTCTACTATCAAGGAGACCGATTTCCAGGCTGACGTAGCAATGCCAGAGAAGGGGTCTTTCTGCACTAGATAGGTTATTGAAGAGAGGTACTTTGAATTGCATTGACTTTCGGCCAGTGGCGGCTCCTCCGCTAAGGCGGATGAGCGTCGGCCCACTGCTTTTCATCAGTGTAAGGAAAAAAATAAAATGATAATAACTGAAAGTTATTATCATTTTATTTTTCCCTGTTTTTGGACGTGGCAGCTTTATCAGGCAGGGCGGTCGAGGCGGGGCTCCTCTGCTGACAGAGCAGGGGAGGAGTGGTTTTCACTCCCTAAGTGCGCATGAATGTTTGACCGGCCCTCTCGGCCGGCCAAACATTTGTGTGCACTTTCCCTGCCCATGCCCAGGCTCCCATTCCCTGGCTGAGCGCCGAACCTCGGTGCTCAGACCAATCACAGCGCTGCATTGCAGCGTTGTGATTGGTCAGGGGAGCCTGGGTGCTTACCAATCACAATGCTGCTTTGCAGCATTGTGATTGGCTCAGGGAAACCGCAGCCTGGGTGCTTCCTGTTGTTCCGACCGGCGCAACGAGGTGGACCCAGTGAGGAGGTCGCAGCGAGGAGGTAAGTTTAATTTAATTTTTTATTTACCCCTTCCCGCCTCCCCGCATTACCACCCCCGATCTGTGCCAGCCGCCACTGCTTTCGTCTCTCTTTCCCTTTGCCCTTGGTCACCTGAGATGGTAAGAATATTGGCCAGCACTGAGCGTTTCTTAGGATTATGTTAATAAGGGCAATCAGTGGGGATTGTGTAAAATAGATGTTATGTGATGTGTGTTTTTTAACCTGTGATGGGCCTAGCCCAGGGTGAAGCCCTGACCTTAGCAGGCCTAGAGAGCACCCCCACCTCCCCTGCTAAAATAGTGAACCTGAAGTTGAAAGTATAGCCTTGATATGGCATGAGTTTGGACGGAAGTTTTCAGATGGCATGTGGAGACTATGGGGTATATTCACAAGAACGTGTGATAACTACCGCAAGAGTAGCGTATCGCAACTTTCAATAACGCAGCCTATCACGGGAAAATAACCCCGTGTCAACGTGGAATTCACAACAAGGCGGTACCATGCTATAGTCACCAGATAACGCATCAAATGCCAGCGTGTAAATTAACACCACGCCCAAAAAATGTGAAACGCGAACGCGAGAAATCATGCGATGAGGCCAATCGTGGTACAAAAAGCTGCGAAAAGCAGCCTCAGGCCTGCAACTCACACGCGTCTGGCGGGCAATTGCACCATAAAAATCACAGGCACAACACACCAGAAACAAGCCAAAACACGTAGCAACATCCATGCACCCTGACCCAGCGCAGAAGGCAACGCGAACCCCACAACCCCCACAGACCACCAGCAAGGAACAAGTGGGTCGGGGAAAGCCAAGGAGAAAATGGAGAGGAAGACGGGGTGCAGACCGCAGGAAAACAAGACCAAGGACACGGAGGCGACAGAACACTACCAGCAAATGACCCACAAGCAGACCACCTGGAATGCAGTCACAGAACGCAGGAGGCCAATCCAGGAGGCCAAGAGGCTCCGCCAGGACGTGACAACCTAAACCAGGCACAAACCCGCTGCCAACAGGAAGGCAGCAACGACGACAGGAGGTGGCAGTCCAGCGACACAGGAGGAGCAGGAGGAAAGCCAGGCCACAGTCATCAGTGTGGAGAGGGTGCAAGGAGTAGGGAGTACGGACACAGCTCGACAGGACCTGACACAACAACAACAGGGTGAGGATCCAACAGGGACTGGGGGGATGGGGGGTGATGGGCACAATGCCACACATGCACAATGAGGTGTAGCACACTGCACATCCACAATTACCCAGGGACATGTCCCCCATCCCCGTAGCACACTGCAGCACACACACATAGCAATCACAGCACTTACCATGACAATGTGGCACAAAGTGCAACACCCACACTGCAGAACAGGGGACACAACTGGGTCCACCCAGGCGCAGAAACAGAACAATCACATTGGACGGAGCAGGGAACTGTGAGATGCACATCTACCCCTACAACCCCACATCAGCCATGTAGGCCAAATGGACACTGTCCCAACTCAAATAGCCACCACCGCCCAAACACTCACAATGTACATTGTCACACAGTCTGCATGTCGACAAGAACAAGGCGCCAACACAATGCCAACATGCACCTCCCCTTCACAATGCAGAGGGACAAACAACACCTCCAGCAGGTCTGAACAGACAACCCATCAGTGATGCCCTAGACGAACACCAGACCCCCGACCCCGACGCCCTACAACAGCCCATGGACATCCCACACAACCCACCACCAGGACCAGGGCAGAAAAGCTACTCAGAGGAGAACCCAGACTCTGCAACAGACCACACAGCATGAAGCACCCACAATCACGGCTGCCTCACAACACGTCACCCACTCACACATGGCACCCCAATGCCAGGTGGCCGAACACCAAAAGGAGGTGGCCCAACAGGTGAGGGTGTTGCCTAACCCATGAAATGCGAAATAGAACACATTTGTGGGTGTCCAATACCCTTCAGGGACCACCTACACCCCACAAAGGAGACCCACACCTCCACAGAGACACATGCACATATCATGTTGAACTGGCTACGGGCACGTGTGCCCGGCCCCTTTATTGGCAGGGCCACATGTACAGTGACGCCTGTGCTGGATGTGTGTGGGGTGAGTATAAGCCAGCCCGCACGGAGTGCTTGGTGCTGGCAACAACCTGAAAAGTGGACACCAGTGTCATGGAAACAGATAACAACAGCATAACAGAGTCAAATGCAGAGCAACATGGAGGGACCCGGAGTAAGGACAGAGGACACCCAATATTCAGTCAGGAGGTTCCGTGAGTTGCAGTGCACTGAGGTAGGGGCACTAGAGAAGAGCGCGCTCATGTGAAGAAATTGCTAGGATTGTGTCCCTTCGGGTTAGTCCTGATGCAGATGCAGTGGGGTGTGTTACACCTGCATCAACTTCCTCATTAACGTCCCAGGTCTCCCACACTGCCTGAGGTGACAGTTGCGTCCGCAGTCCACAGCGCAATACCCAGTATTAGATCCAGTTGTGTAGCTTGACTACCACCACCAGTCTGCATTCCTGCCTTGGGGCTGTTGCCTCCTGCCCTCCCATTGTCTGTGCCTTCTCCCGTCCGCACACTTGACACATCTTCCTCATCATAGTCCCAGGTCCACCCCACTGCATGAGGTGACATTGCTGCGCAACCCCACAACAGCACAAAACACAATCAGTAACGGACAATGGCTTGCGGTGCACTGAGTCACTGGCACCTGCAGTGCTGAGCAGGGTATCAGGCCGATGATGGCATCCACGACAGGTCTGAGCAACTCCGTAGGTCTGTCAGGACCACCCTTTCGACTCTGGCAGATGGCGGTTGGTGGTGTTCCTTGCGGTGGTGGTGTGTGCCTCCTGCGGTGATGCGACGTCCGGGCTGGTCAAGACTCGATGCTATGTGTGGGCCATGGTGGCCCGCAGTTGAGGCCTGAGGATGCGGATAGCGCAGGGCCACAGACACATGGCGTTGATGACCCCAAGACCATCGCTGCAGAGGCCATTCAATGTCTCAGAAGAAGGTGTCCCAGACCTGACCAGCACAGAGTTAGTGGCCCCGGATGCACTGCGGCCGGCACAGGCACCCAGCCACGGGACGGTGACATGGGGTGCAGTCAGATGGGCCATGCGACCTGAGCGGGTCCCCATCAATGTCCGAGGTGTATGTTGCGGAGGGTTCCGGGGGACAGTGGAAGGTGTCCTCCAGGGCATGATGCGGAAGGTCTGATGGCATCTGGAAGCAGCAAATGGAGGAGTGGAAAGCGCAAGCCTCGTTTGCACAAACAATTCGGGATCAGCTACATGAGGATGAAAACTAGCCCCTAGTCCATAGACTCAAACGCCACCAATGTACGACCAGTGAGTGTCCATGTATGTCGGGGAACAAACTTAGTGGCACAGGTGCTGTGAGGGGATGCAGTCTGCGATGATGCTGGTACACAGATGTGAACTCCAACATTGTCAAATCAAGACTCTGTGACCTACTGGACCGCAGTGTAGGCCGAAGGCAGCGGTCAGCATGGTCCCACAGACACGTCTTGTGTGCTTGTGATGCATTTGTTTGCTTCACTGAGAGGAGGGAGATTAGTGATATCACCTCTGCAGTAGACATCCGGTCACTGCCATGGTGTAATCAAGACTCAGTTCCAAATGTGTGACCTACCTGACCGTGGTGTAGGCCTGAGGCAGCGGTCAGCATGGCCCATTCACCGAGTGTCGCCGGCATAGGTTGGATGGCCCCACCGGCCTGCGTAGTTCAGGTTCAGTGGCACCACGTGTAGCAAGCTGGCGTTGAACAGGGTTAGTGGCACCACGTAGAGCAGGCTGGCGTTGAACAGGGTTAGTGGCACCACGTGTAACAGGCTGGCGTTGAACAGGGTTAGTGGCACCACGTGTAGCAGGCTGGCATTGAACAGGGTTAGTGGCACCACGTGTAGCAGGCTGGCGTTGAACAGGGTTAGTGGCACCACGTGTCGCAAGATGCCCATATGGAACTATGCCTCACTGATCGGGGGGTCTGGTGCTGTGGCCGCTGGCCCGGATTTGGGGTCACTGCCATTCATGACTCAAGACACAGTTCCACATGTGGGACCTACTGGTCCGAAGAGTAGGCCGGGGGCGGCAGTAGAGTACGTCAACGAAAAAGGAATAAAGCGGGCCGGTGTCGTGGCAGCCGTGATGGTCTGAGGTGGCTGCCAAGGTCTCGGGCCTTGGGCTTGTGGCTTGCGCCGGCACGTGGTGGGCCCTCCTTGACACACGCCGGTGTCGGAAGGTGATCAGTGTGGTCTGGCTGCGCAGGGGCTGGCATGACGGGTTCGTGGACCAGCGTGCCGGGGTCCGGCAGGCGCACGGCATCTCAGGCAACTACGCTCACGGGGATGGCGTCGGCCTCGTGGCGAGGTGGGAGGCGCCGCCCTGGCAGAGACGTGGGTCTTTCCGGAAGTGGACCACGCCCAGGCCTACGTGGTTTTTATTCACACCCCTACGCTGGCATGACATACGCCGGGCCATCCCACTCCGCTGACGCTTAGGGGGGGCGTAACAGGCAACATTTCCGCAAGGTCCCCCACTGGCTGTGGTGACATGGTGGCATCCACTGTCCACTACACTCCATACGCAAGCGGTGTATGTCGCCATGGATATGGGTGTGTTCTGCATACTGCGAGGTGTCCAGCACATCTCCGGCACTCTTGGCATGGTGTACTTTCCCAATCATGGTTCTCCTGCATCCTTCACACATGCCTGGTTGCCACCTCTCCCCACATTCAGCTAGTATGTGGCTGAGGTGCCATGCCGTTGCTGGCTCATTTTCAGGGCTTGCCCATGTGGACATTGTAAGTTGTTCTGTCGTGTCTGGTGGGTGAGCATATTGTTGTGCCTGTTGTATGTGATTTTGTGACGTGTGCATTGCCCGAGTTGTGAGTTGCATGGTTGTGGTGTTGAGGTGTGTGGGGTGTTCATTTGTATATTGCCAAGGGGCTGTACATTTCCCTTGTTGCCATCCTGGGAACGCTGGTTGATGATGGACTGTCGGAGGATGAAGGTATCATGCACACTGGCTGTGTATTTGAAGGCGAGATTGTTGGGTGTTCCACGGTGTTCTGTTGTTGCCTGCACATTGGTGTGAGACGTGTGCTTCCTGTTGCGGTGATTGTGTGCTGTGTCACCAGGGGGCACAGGTAGTACATGTGTGCTGTGTGTTGCCCCCAACACGTGCGTGCATCCTGCTATGGCGTCTGGTCCTTGCTTGGTCTCCAGCGGATCCTGCGCATTGTGTTGTACGTATGGGGACTGGGGTACCAGGGTGATGGTGATGTCCAGGACAGGTGTGGGGGACTTGGATGTGGCTGGCTGTGGGACTCCTCCGACTCTGGCGGGTGCTGGATGGGGGTCTCAGGGGCCAACAGGTGCAGCCACGCCATCAGCTTTGTGTGGGGTGGGATGTTGGTTGTCCGCTGTGTTGTTGCCGTAGGCCTGTTAGGCGATGATGGTCAGGATGCGTAGGTTGGTTGTCCCTTTCAGCCTGTAGTGGAAGGTGACATTGTCAGATGTTGGGTCTGTGCGGCTGGTATGTTTCCTGGGGTTCCGCTGTCTTTGTCTGCGCTGCGTCTGTGTTGGTCTGGGGGGGGTGTTCCGGGTGTGGGATGGGGTGGTGGGGGTGGGTGTTGTGGGCCTCTTGGGTGTCCGGGCTGCATGATGTGTGGCTCCATGGCATCTGTTGCCCTTCGGTTGTGGCCCTGGGCTGTGCTCCCTTTTGTGGTGCTGGCTGCCGTCCGACTTTACACCAGGTCAGAGCAGGTGTATATTTCCTGGTGCTAACGCACCTTATCGCCTGTTTTGTCTTTTTATCGCGGATGTGGCTGGTCGTTGTGAATGTTGAGGTGTGCTGTTGTCTCTGTGGGAACGCCTACTCTGCATCTCATTAGCGATATTTGCGAGGGTCCTCTGTGGCGATGTTTTTTGCGGCTGCTATCGCGGGTAAACTGGTGCTGTGGGCTGTTAACACCGGCTTGTGAATGGGCGGATACATTTATCACGACTTTGGCTGCGATAAAGTGCCGTTAATTCGGAGATAGCTCCTTGTGAATATGCCCCTATGTGTTTTGATTATTTTGAGAGTGGAAGAAGTTAACAGATTTAAGTACAATGAAACATAAGAAAATAAAAATGGGTAGATATACTCGCCCTCTATTTATATTTCATTGACCTTTGGTAGAATTACCATTTTATCTCATTGAGGCCTTGATTACTGGTAGTGCGGAATAGCAGTGAATAGTGACTAATAACGGCTAAATAATATATCAGTATCTGATATTTAAACACAGTTATGCATGGCTGAATGAGGAATAACATGCAGAATCTGTGTCTACTGAACCAATTTTCACGTTTCAGATTTTTCTGGCCAAACCTTGGGGGTGCAGTCATTACTTCTCAATTTGGAGTCCCGATCTGGGTGCAGACTACTGTTTGTGCACACATCGGAATTCACACCACCACTTGAAAGTGAGGCCAATGTCTGTGGTTCTGTTTCACATGAGCCTCCTCAATGTAACAGAGAACTGCTGGAAAAGTCCAGGGAGAAAACTAGAAATTATATGCGACGATTCTCTAGGTGAGCCAGGGAGAGTAGTAAGACATTTAAAGCGGGCCTGTGAGAAAGTTATGGATAAGCCAGGAAAGAACTCTGCACATAACTAAAATGTATTATCTCTCTCTGTGTGGCTCAAAAAGGAACAGTAAAGCAAATTAAGCATGCACTACCTGTGCTTCCATGCAGTTGTGAATATGTACCAATAGGGGAAAGCATATAGGAAACAGGAAGAACAAATATCTTTCAGGGATCAGGGCCATGGGTGGCTGAGATTGGAAATGTCTACTATGTACACCAAGGGAGTCGAGAGAGGCAGATCTATCATGGGATACGAGAACTGGGAAGTCAGCACATCAAACAAGCACAATGTGGATGAAACACTGTCCAAATCAAAAAGAGTGGTGGGAAGCTGATAAGGACAATAGGTGCAGGAAGGCAATAACAAAATCTATCCTTGCTGGAAGAATGTTGCAAGTGGCCACTTGTATAAAATCAATGAAGAAGAGAAAGGCAAGAAGTTATGGTAAAAATGGGCTTCAGGGCAGAAACCTGATACTAGGGTAACTATTAATGGTGGGTCTCAGCCATTTCTGATCCATTTCTGATCCAATGGGGCACTCGACAGGGTTGTCCTCTTTCACCATTACTTTTTCAAATTTTTTGGAGCCTTTCTTATCCTGTATCCTTAATCATTAGCTTTTATTAACTTCTATTGCTGACAAGGCTAAGCTACAAGTGACAACCTATGCAGAAGATGTTGCTGTATATTCAGTTAACGTTATTTCTGAAATTGCTATTATTGAACAAGATGCACTTGAATTTGGTAAGATATCTGGATATAAGTTGAATAAAAATAAGACACAGATCATCTTGAGCCATCCCAATGCATTTAATGATTTTTGTGTCACTCCCTCTGCAACTTATTTGGGCATTGTAATTCCTGCCCATATGCAAGAAGTTCTTAAGCTTAACTGTGAGACTCTACTTTCCAAAACTATTGCCTCATTAAGAGTTTGGAATCGACTACCCTTATCTATTACTGGGTGATATAACAATATCAAAATGAACATATTGCCAAAGTTCTTAAACCTGCTCCGTGCTATTCCACTTCACGTCCCCAAATCCTTTTTCAAGCGGCTGGACTCCGCCATCGCCAGCTTTCTCTGGGGGTTACAACATGTCAGATGGGCCCTAAAATGGTTGAACATCTTACAGGAAGAGGGAGGTTGGTCCCTACCAGATTTTCAACAGTATTTTTGGGGCGCCTTTGGAGAGCGTATTAGTTGCTTGGTCTCGGATACGGGTGATCACAATACTGTATATGAAGTCGGTTTAAGGTCTAAAGCCCATCCCGGTTTCTCCAGATTTGAGCCTAACTATTTTAATAGGATTCGATTCAAGGTAATCTGGGATGTCTGGCTCATTTGGATGAACTGGGCTCAAAAGCACAAGTTTGGTGTGATTCATTCATATGCACAGGTATACAGAAATAATGCCTTTCCATCCATTTATCACAACTCTGTCTTCTGGCTATGGACCTCACTAGGCCTTAAAACTATAGGTCAGTTTTTTGCTGATGGGTCAATCTGTACCTTTGATGATTTACGGGAGGAGTTCTCTCTCCCTTCTAAGAGCTTTTTTAAGTATCTTCAGACACAGGATTTTTTTTATTGGCGGGCTCTCTGTATCACTGGTGAACATAAATTATTGCATTTAATCTGCAAAGGTGCAGAGTCGATTCGTATTCGAAGGCTAGATAACTGCCTCGATCAGTTCAGGGAGCATGACTTGGAGGTACTTGCAATAAAATGGTCTAGTCTGCTGGGGCAAGTGGTCGATGGTACCATGATATCCCAGGCCTTTGCCATATCCTCCACTTATTTGATATGAGTTCAGCTTAAGCTACAACAATACAAGACTATGCTCTACATCTGAGCATGTGGCTAAGCGGGTGAGGACACAAAGGGCAGGTCGTCAGTTGCCCTAGATGACCCATGTGCAGGGAGCCAGCAGCAAATGTAATTCATACGGTTGCTAGTTGAACACAAATTCAAGTCTATTGGGTGGATATCTGCCGTTGGCTCTCTCAGAAACTCGGGTGCTGGGTAGAGTTCAATACTGTGAACATCATGCTCTCCTTAGGGCTGAAGGAGCATCGGGTTTGTACGCCAGCTTTACTTTTCTCCATTGCCGTTGCCAGGATTTGCTTGGTGCATGAATGGAAAAATAAGCTTCCACCTACTTTTGAAAATTGGTTAATCACAATGAGGCATTATTATGAAGTTGAATCTGCCACTTTGAGAGCGAAAGGGGCTCGGGCTACCTAAGGTTGTTTAATGCTTGAGGACCGCTTTTCCCAGGGGTCTAAAGGTGCAGCCTATACTGACTCTGGATGTGGGGGTGGAGTGCTGATAATTCTCGTCTCCGGAAGTATACTCTGTGGGCCTGGAAAACTGTACTGCAATGATGTGTTCCCTTTTCTATTTCCCTTTCTGCTCCCTTTTTTTCTCCTTTATTCTATATAATCGGACACAAACAAGATGGATGTCCTCATCTTCGGCAAGCACACCACCATATGGAACGACTCCTAGTGGCCATCGGAACTCGGACCCACCCCCACCCCAAAAGACCACACCTGCAATCGCAGCATCATCCTCAACAGCAAACTATCCATAAAAAGTCCAGCCAACGCCATCTCCTCAGGCTGCTTCCACCCACTCGCTCCGCAAGATCTTCAAGTGGCTCTGCATCAACACCAGGCAAACGGTAACCCACACCCTCATCACCAGCTGACTGGACTACGGCAGTGCACTCTATGCCGGCACCACCACCGGACTCATGCAAAGACTATAGTCGATCCAGAACGCGGCGGCCAGACTAATTCTCAACCTGCCCAAAAGAGCCCACATTACCCAACGCCTGAGGGACCTCCACTGGCTCCCTGTTCAGAAGAGATGTCATTTCAAGCTCCTGACACACGCCTACAAAGCCCTCCATAACCAAGAACCAGCCAGTCCAGTAATACTTTATTTCGGTCACGTGACCATAAAAGTGCAAAAGCAATAAATACATACGATACATTGTTATAGCAGCCAAAATACATGCACAGTCCCATATTCAATAAATAGCCAATTAATCTTGTCCAATATCCTCTGATGTAGCGGTAAGCTCTAAACAACAAAAACCTCCACAAATCCTAAAACATAGACTAAAGGGGTCCGACATGTTGTGTGCCTAATCCATAATAATTTGGGGATATCATAATCTTTTAGGGCTCATGGCTGTTTCATCAACATCATATGTGATGGAGTGAAGTTTGTAAAATACATCCTCAAGAAATTAAGTAACCCCATAATAATGTATTGACTGCATGAACTAATCAACTCCAGATACACACATCTACACAGGGGGCAAACGCATTTTATATAATATACTAAACCATGTTTGCATAAGTACGTATTAATTTTTGCGCATTGAAAAACCGTACTACTGCATGTTTATGCTGTGTTGTACATTGCACATTTTGCATGTTGTGCACAAATAACGAAAAGGTTGCTTTAAACTAGTAGCTTTCGCTAGGATTTATTTAACACATGGCATTAGTATGGTGGGAGGTAAACATAATGGGTTTATTTTCGTGAATTAATATTCTTTTGTGTTTGTTTATTTTAGTACGGGAGTGGGCCTGCATGAAAATGGCCTCTCGTTGAAACCAGCATGTGGATGGCCTAGTCGGTGCGGAGTGCGCATGTGCCAAGATGGTTTGCCTGCTCGCAGACTACAGAGTGTACCCGATGATGCAATCCGTTTGAAGGACATGTTGACCTGTGTCTTATTGTTTATGTGCCAAGATGTGACAGCGACTGTGGGAACAGCCATCACTACGTGCAATTCGAATGTGAAGACGGATGTTGATATTAACAATGTAGCCGAATGTATAAATATGAATACTAGTAGTATATGAAATGAATTTGTCTTAATCCTTCCTTTGTTAGAACCGGTATAGGATGGATTTGTGGGGAGAACTGGATGAGGCGACCCTAGTATGATTTACGACAACCAATCACGGTCCGAGTTTTTACTGATACTGCAAGATTGTAAGATAGAGTGCTGGAGAGAAGAGTATAATTGATATCCCAATAGGGGTGTGGCAAGGCAGTATGGCGAAGCAGTGCGGTCCGGTATAGCAGTGCAGTCTGATGTGACAGATCAGAGAGAAGATCCAAGACAGAGAGAGCAGACCAGCACAGAGACAGAGAATCTTTAGGTACGAGAACGTCACGGGAGTGCTTGGGAGGAGACTGCGACAAAGGAGGTAGATTAAGTGGGAGATAAATGTAATTGTTAGTATAGTAAACTTTGCTGCATCTGTCCTGTTATCTTTGTCCTCTGAGCCTATCTCTGGGGACCTCTTGCCACAACCTCGGCCAAGGAAGTGGTTTTCCTGATTCTTTGGTGGGTATTACCCTCCTTGATTGCTTTAATTTGCAAGTATATTTCTGCAAGTTTAATGCTGTACCTTCTCTTCCCCATTCCTAATGAACGCTTTGATATCGATGCAAATGATTCATTTTGATTACATTGCTTGATAATTTGTTCTCTTATATGCAATCTTGTGTATGCACTGATGATTAATTTAAAGAGCATTTAATAATATAAAATCATTAACTGAAAAAGTGACTTTGTGGTTATTTAGTTAAGTATTAAACTGTTTAGTAAATCATAGTCACCATCAACTCTTCAACTAATGGTCCATCGACCAAAGGAAGTAGAAAGTTGATATTACAAATAGATAGAATTATATACAAATGTTATTAATGTGAAGTGTAGTGTTGTACTTAATAAAACTGACAAAATTAACCCCCGAAATCCAGCGCCTGTCCTCAGGGATCATTTATGGGTAATGTGTGATGGGCCCCGTTGTTTGGTAAAGCAATTTCTGTGTGATGAGATTTCTCTTGGTCCCTGGTTTCAGAATTTAGGGGTTGCGCTGGATCATATGCTTCTTCAGTTTATCAGACCATCTGAGTATACACAATCGATAAGTGACAATAAATAACTAAAACAGTCTTTACCCAATTTGTACATCTTGAAATGCCGTTTTTTAAAAGACTTCCATAAGAACAATTACAACCACAGTTAATAACATGCTATCATGTAATTAAAGTGCTAAGTGCCACTTGTGATCAAACAATCATAGTAAAATTCCTAGAAACAGAATCCAAGCTGCCCTGTACATAATTACATCTCTAGTAGTGAAAACCATCCAAACATTCTAGGTTATAAACTTCTGTCGCCTAGACAAAACATTCAATAAAAAACTGCTTACAGCAAAGGCAATAGGATTTGATGTATCAGTCCTTAGGATCCTCGAAGCAAGCCAATAATGTCTAATTCCCAGATTGCAACAGACAGGTCGGATCCACCTTCTTCGAAGGAAACGGTATTCGGTGCAAAATAACAGAATATGTTCAACAGTCTCCCGATCGTGGCCACAATCAGGGCAAGTGATTGAGTCTGATTCAGGGGCCCAGGTGTTAAAAACCCTAAGGGGAAGGCAGCCTAGACGGAATCTCACATAGAGACTTTTCGCCAATGGTGGTGTAATCAAACCAAGAACCAGCCTACTTGAACCACTGCCTACACTGCCACCAGCCACACAGGAACGTACGCTCAGCACACCTCGCTCTCGCAGAGATTCCACGCGTTCGTCGCAGCCACACCGGAGGATGCTCCTTCTCCCACCTCGCCGCCAAAACATGGAAAACCCTACCCCTCCACCTCTGCACTGCACCATCGCTGACCAAGTTCAGGAGGGGACTCAAGACCTGGCTGTTCGACTGAGACCAGGAGCAAGTGTCTGGAGACCCTCCGGGGTGACAAGCAGTGCTCTACAAATAAGAGAAAGGCAAATACAATACTTTAAGGACATCCACACAAGACGGTGTACTATTAACATTAGTTTATACAAGACTACGAAGCGAGAATATACTCCTATAGCGCCTGAATCCCTAATTGAACTCAATTTTTCATCGAGCTATTTTTAATGTATACATTGTTTATATTTTCATACCTGTCCTTTATTTTCACATCTATGCCCCCCATGTTGTTAGAAACACCTACTACACCTTCGGAAAAAGACAGGCTATTTTGAATGGAATGATTGTATACACTTATTATTGAGTCCAAAAAAATAACGCAACACTGAAATTATTCTGTCATCAGCAATATGTTCTGCATGGCTTAGATTGCCACGACAGGCTTCAGTGCTGCTTTCAAACACACCAATACTGTGTCATGTGAAAATTATATGGAAAATTCAATGCAGTTAATCATCACAATGAATTATGTACGACGGCACATCAGACAGAGCAGTAACCTTTTCTCAACAAAAAGTAATGAACAGGCAGACAGACTCAATTATATGAACTTCCACATCCTGCTGCCTTCACTCCGACCTTAAGCGCCGTGTGACTGTTTCATTATTTCATTTTTCTTTTCGTGGTCAAATTAATCACATACTACCTTTCATTTTGCACTTGGCCTTTCAGCAGGACACACTTCTTTCTAGAACAGACAACATTGATCAGAGAAGACTACTACCTCTTTCGGCGCACAATTTTCTGACTTTCATAGATTCATAAAGAATAGTTCTGCAAAACTTTGTCAGTCAAATTTTCCAGCAGTAGACACATGCATAGGTGGAACATTCTGAATGCTTTGATATGACAAAAATATGCACTTGCGCATTAATTTATTTTGCATGTTATCATGAAATATTCTATCTGCTGAGTGACCAACTGCTATATACTCTAGTTAAATATTGGGATGCTCCCAGTATGTTCCCACCCTGGAAACACTCTTACTCGCCCTCCCCCTTCCCCCCCCCCCTTTCGTGGCTCAGTGGGCTTATGTATTCATGCCAGGAATCTGTGTTTTACCACCTTCGGGTACACTCAGCCTTTCATCCTTCTATGGTAAATAAAATGCAGACATGCCAATTCAGACGGTGCCACTGTGTGACACATGTCATCAGCTCCCATCACAGGGTCACACGGTGAGGAGCTGATATCACACGTTGGCAAGGAAAACCAGCTGAAAACCACTGCAAACAGTGGATTTCCAGCTCGTTTTCATTGGCTGGGAACTGCCAACGCCCATTAAGGGGAGTGAAAACGCCTCAGGACATCGGCACCAGCCTCAGCAAGTTTTTTTTTTCCTTTTCTTTGGCGGAGGGGGTTTGGAGCGGGGCTGAGGCAAAAGTTCCTTGTAGTTATTTCTCGGCACGAGGCCACTTCCCCTCCTCACAGTGATATTTTGTTTTAGTTAGCAGGTCTGAAAATGAGTAGCAATGGGTCAGAAAACAACCAGCATCTCTTATCTGTTAATAGAGCCATGAGACCTCCTTGGAGATGAAGGTTGCGGTTTAAAGATACACGAAGACACACAAAGATACACGTTATGTTAAGTACTCCTAGGATACTACCTTTAAGAAGTATATGAACAGCCACAAAACTTGCAGGCGTTCCCAGAAATTCAATCACATTGACTGAAATTCAACTTCCAACTTTGCAGAGCTAAATTCCACTAATTATATTTCTCTTAGTCAGATGCACGCAAAAATGCATTGCCTACGTATGCTCCGAATTCTAACTTGAAATTTGGTGCGCAAAAAAGTTTGCCACAAGTCCAGAAATATTCTTAAATATTTATATTTGCATTGTTTTCTAAATATGAGAGACTGATGTACCAAAGCACTCAACATAAAGTAAACACTGGTATTGTCACCATGCACAGTATTGTGCAGAACCCCAAAATCAGCGAATGGGAGTCATTGATTTGTTGTAGAAACTTGTATTGTAGTCCAAGATACAGCCAACACGTGTTTCGTCACACAAGTGACTTCTTCAGGGCTAAATGGTATAGAACAGTTGTCACGATCCCATGGGTCAACAGGCCTAGGTAAGGAAAGCGATTTCTGAAAGTCACAGCCTAGAGCAGTATAGCATCCCAGGTCTTTAGAACGTATCCCAGTGTTCCACACCATGAAAAAATCTTTCAGCTGATCTGTATAATGCACATTTTGTATAGAGGGAAGTGGAAAAAGATTCTTGTGTGACGAAACACATGTTGGCTGTATCTTGGACTACAATACAAGTTTCTACAATAAATCAATGACTCCCGTTTTCTGATTTTGGGGTTCTGCACAATACTGTGCCTGGTGACAATACCAGTGTTTACTTTATGTTGAGTGCTTTGGTACATCAGTCTCTCATATATACAGAGATGTTTCACCAATGTATTTGATGCATATTGGGTAGTCTGATGCATCTGTACCTCTTAGCACCACAATCAAATTACTGTTTATGTGAATCTTGTTAAATATATTGGCACATGCCAAGTAGTGGTGCGACCAAGCAAAGCCATCACTACCCAGCCTTAGTTTTGTTTTCTAAATATTTTTCAGTACTGTTTAGTCGCAGCCGGTACCAATCAGGGGTGGAGGGGCGGGAGTGGGTCGGGGGGTGTTGGCTAAGGAAAAGGAAAAGAATTTAAAAAAAGAATAAAAAAAAAAAATTACTGTACTGCTACATCTCTTCTCCGTCTCTCTTCCTCGTCGCTCAGCACCACCGGAAGGATCAGGAAGCACACCCAGGCTCCCTAAGCCAATCATAATGCTGCAATGCAGCGTTGTGATTGGTAAGCACCTAGGCTCCCCTAAGCCAATCACAATGCTGCAATGCAGTGTTGTGATTGGTCTGAGCGCCGCGATTCGGCGCTCAGCCAGGCAATGGGGGCCTAGGCATTTTCTCCACCCAGGCTGTAATGCAGCCTGGGTAGAGAACATGGTAAGTGTGCATGAATATTTGGCCAGCCTCAGACGGCTGGCCAAACATTCATGCGCATTTGCAAAGTGTGCTCGCCACTCATCCTGTGTCAGAGCAGCCCCGCCCCGCCCTGCAGAGTTGCTGCAGCAGGACAAAATAAAATGATAATAACCTTGAGTTATTCTCATTTTATTTTTCCTTTATTTCGCTGCTACACAGTAGTGGTGCGATGCTCCTTCGCCTTAGCGGAGGAGCCACCACTGGTACTGTTTCAAATGCAAACCCAGCAGGCCATTAGAATTAGTTTTTTTCAAAGCATAGACAGCAATATTTCTATTATAAAAGTTATTGAATGGTTATGAGACAAGTAGGCCTATAAAGTTGCTTAAAGTGCACATGCAAATACTGTATATTTCTACAGGTGAAATGAAGCAAATTTTCTAATGCCGTGTCCATCGAGGGCTGAAAATAAAGTGGATTGTGAACTGTTACAATGTGTTGCATTAATAGCACTTATTTCATGAATGGAATAAATTGATATTCTTCTAATGATACTCAAACTGCTTGAGAGAGTGGTGCGTCCAACACGGGTTCACGGATGCTCGTATAGTGAAATTCTGCATGCTCTTTGGACATGGGAATTGTGATCAAATACAGAGCTGTCCTGTTATAGATGAGCTTCGATTTTTAATTTAGGCCAGAGAGAAATTTGCGTTGCACTGGCATAATTCTGCATAATTTTGTGTGACTCTTGTTGTGTGAAATACCCGAAATTACCTTATTATGCCACATCACATAAATACAAGCCGTTCACTGTAACAATTTTCTGCGAGGAGACAGAAACAATGCGAACCACAGTACACAAATGGCTGTTGTTCACTGTGTTTTCTGTTTATTTGGGCTGTTTGCTTAGAGTGGGATGCGTTCTTGCATCAAAAAATGGATACAAGGATGTATTTTGCTCTAAATATAGCACTAAATGCTAGTTTTGCTCTTCACGTAATAACGAGTATTTTCGCATAATTTTTATACATTTTTGTGTAATTAGGCAGATGCAAATTATGCAAATTTTGCTAACCCCTAAATTCTATAAGCAGATCTGTGTCTTCAAATCCAGAATCTAATGTGTGACAATAGGATTATCCCAATTCTTGCATGCCGGAACATGTACATGCAGGGCCGGCTTTAGGGCAGTGCGACTGGTGCGGACGTACTGGGCGCTGACCTGGGGAGGGAGCGCTGACCTCGGGGGGGCGCTGTGTTTAGCAATAACATACGATTTAAAAACACATTCAGCAGAGTTCCTTGTGCGTCCAGTTTTCAGGCAGCATTTATGTTCCTGCTAGAGATAGAGATCACAGTTTTGTCTAGGGGCAGTTTTGACTCGCCATAAAGTAGCACAGAGGGCTAATATGCCCGCTGCAAAGAACGCGTATTGTGCAGATCACAGAGCTGTATTTTATGTGGTTAGCTGAGTGGATTATTGTTTTTGTCACAGAGAACCTTTTGTTACCGGATTTCATAAGATTCAACCCTGATATAGAACAGTGACTGTTACGAACTGTCATCAAAGAGCTGCATGCAAACTACATAAAATAAGTTAGTATGTTCTGTTTTTTTCCCCCAGTCTTTCATTATCTATTCCTAATGTTGCTGAAAACTATTTGTTTGGGTAGATATTCATTCTTATTAGTAAAGTCAGCCTTTACCAGTGCTTTAAAACAAATGAAATGTATGTGAGAGCGATGTGGGGCACTTTTGCGTGGTGGTTGTGAGGGAATCTGAGGAGATGGTCATGGGGGAGGGCACCAAAAATGATTGTTGCAGTGTGCCAACAGTTCTAAAGCCGGCCCTGTGTACACGCATCCCCTCACAGACACACACACCCTCCAAACAACATCCTAAACACACATAAGAGAATACGAGCATACAGATATGCACATTGTGTACACAAATTAGTATTTTTCCTAATTTCTTTGTGTATACGGACATTCGTTCCGGGATAGAAATTAGATCAACACATACCTTCGTGAAAAAATACTAATTAAATAACTCCCACAAACATGCATTGACGCATGTCCATGATTTTAGTAGTTCCATGTGGTTGAGCTGAGTGAGTGCTTAGGTTAAATACACAAAACCACCACTATCCAAATACACTTGCACACATTCAAATGTTTGTGCACTACAATCTGTCAAAACGCATACATGCATATATGGGTGGGGTGTCTCTGTAGGAAGGGTTGATCCGAGTGCCAGTGTGAGATGTGCATGCTGACAACTCCGACATACAGTCTCACACAAATATCCCTCGCACAGTTCTAATAATGCAAACTATCCCAAAATAAACAAATCTTTTGACAGTGAATCAGTCTATGATGCATGCACATCAAAGACTGTGCCTGTCTTTACATAGATGTATAGGTGGTGTAGCTACTTACAAGTTTTACAGTACCCGGAGGCAGTTCCTGGCCAAGATGTCAAAATACAAGCGGAATTCTTGCATTTTCAAAACGTCTAAAGCTTTATGAATGGTGACTACTATTTGTTTGTGGAAAGCGTTGGATTAGAGTATGTGAGCACCAATGGCTCAATACACAATATGCAGAAAGCTGCTATACTCAAAAAGACTCAGTGACTATTTTTGAGATTCTAAAAAAAAGGATGCAGTAGCAGCATTCGTGGGACGTTTTTTGTCAGGCTTACAATGAAGCTGTCTGAAATAAATTTTGGACCAATTCTTTAAAATATACATAGAGTGGACTTTGGCTCCGCCCACTGGAATAAACTTTTCTAACTTCATGTGTCACTCCGCCTCCTATGTAGTGCTTGCACTGCAATGCATGAAGGACTATTTTACAGCTCAAAAGTATTCTGGATCATCATCACTCATTTAATTTTCTGACACATAGAGGCATTGTATAGTGAAAGCAATCTGTGTTTTTCTCTACAGTAGGCTTTTTAAATGATTTAGTCAGGGACAAAATACAAGCCTGCTCTATTGGCTGTGCCAATGCTTATTATATAAGTAACATGCCAGAGTGATGTACAGGGGTTGCATCTTTTAAAACCTCGAAGTTTCCAGCTGTTTACAGAAGATTGTGTGAAAATCCCATTTGCTACGTGAGCATTCAAAACTGCTTCAGAGGAGGCATGAAGAGCGAGCTGAGACTCAAAACTCCAGGGTTTAAATTTTCAATGAGGACTTGTCAAGTTTCCTGCAATTTATTTTGGTTAATTTATTTAACAAATTGTTCGACAATTGACAACTTTCACATCTAAAACATTAATTGCCATGTTTACCTCAAAAATGTTACGAAACTAAAACCTATGAATCTGCTGTGTGATGGGCAACAGTCTTACAAAGGGATCCTTCTTTCTTTCCTGTGTTAGTGTGGGGTTTTTAGTATCGACAGGAAGAATGGCGCTCAAGCTAATTCGCGCTGTGTCTTTGTTATGCTTGGAGTATGTACGGTGCAGGCCAGGTCGGGGGATATGCCCTTAAACCCCCGTGATAGTATGGATTGAAATCCACACAAGTAAAGTAGGTACGGTCCTGGGCACACGTAATGAGGGTATAATACTAGTAGAAATGTCTCATATTGTTGAAATGTAGAAGGTCTACACCAGAATGATAATCATAAGTGTTTAATATAGCAACAAAGAAAAAGCAACCAGCCGACACGTGTTTCGTCACAAAGGGGTAGTAACCCGTGACTCTTCAGGGCTGAGTAGCGGTACAACAAAGGTGGTTTCTAGTGGCCGTTGAAAATTCCAAAACGGCAAGGAGGTGAAATGCGGATATCCGCCCGGAACCATTTTCTCCGCCCTGAACACCACATCTCCCAGTTTCCTGAATTCCGGCGCACCCGCCGTTGTTACCCTGGATTAACTGACCTTGAACGCACTCTCAAAGTTCTCCTTCCATGCTACTCAGCACCGTGCTAGTACACGTCGCCACAGACTTCATCAGAATTATTTTAGGTCAGTAGTCCACCTTGGCCCATCCGCCCCCCTTTCGGAATCTGTCTCCCCTTTCCATTTTACCCTGCAGTGGATCACCTACCTTGGTCCGCATTTCACCTCCTTGCCGTTTTGGAATTTTCAACGGCCACTAGAAACCACCTTTGTTGTACCGCTACTCAGCCCTGAACAGTCACGGGTTACTACCCCTTTGTGACGAAACACGTGTCGGCTGGTTGCTTTTTCTTTGTTGCTATATTAAACACTTATGATTATCATTCTGGTGTAGACCTTCTACATTTCAACAATATGAGACATTTCTACTAGTATTATACCCTCATTACGTGTGCCCAGGACCGTACCTACTTCTTTCTTTCCTGCCTAATGATTTTTAGGGCTCACGCAGACAGCACTTTAGCTGCCAAACAGAACCCATGTCATCAATCAACAAAGAATGTACACAGAGAGTGGCAATGGGTCACACCCCTTCCGACCTTACCTGTTGGAAATGTTAGTGAGATACTGATCATACCTTCTACCTCACGCATGCTGCGTGCATTCATGAAGAAAAGAGTTTGCATGACACACTTTAGCATAAGCCTGAAGCCATCTGCTTGGTACAGCACTAAGACGAGTCTTTACAGGAATATGAGCACTCTTTGAGTTACCCTCTCTATTATACACTCATTTGCTCACTTGAGAAAACATTATATGGTTATTACCAAGTCAGAATTTCTATGGGCCATTTGTTATCCTTCATTAATTCTTTAGAGGACATCTTTTTCCAGTAATTACGGTGGGTGCAGCTCAGGGCAGTCAGGTACTCATAACCATTCATATAGGAGGAAACATATTGCATTAACGACGTGAAGGAGTGATGAATGTGATTCAAGGGCTTTGCTAGCGGAATTCTTTTCCTTCACTGGCAGTTACCAACCTGCACGTTGTACTGTAGATTGGGAATAGCCAAAGAAACAGCTATCAATTGTTTATTGGCTCTGGCATCCCAGAGGGTGCAAGTTGCCTGTGTTTCAATGGATAACTTCTCCTGCCTCTCAAGCCAGCATGAATCTCTGAGAACTGTGTGCCGTGAGAAGAGGGAACTCTGACCTAGTCTGTCAAGTGTAATCACAAGCCGCGGTATCCACATCAGCCCCTCGACCGATCCAACTGGCCTACAGGATTGGTGGCTTACGTGATGCCATTTGGCCTGTACAACTATAATATATTCTTTGATTCCAGATCAGTAGGAGAGATAGAGCTAAGGCATTTCCATTTCCAGCTCTCACACTGCATTGAAAATCAGGAACCTCATGGCTGGTGTGAGAAATTGGGTCACTGGTAGAGAGGGGTGGAACCCTTACTCAAGCAGCAACAGCAATCCTTGTCAGGGTGAGGCACAAGCAAACCCCAAATTAACCTGTGCTCAACCCTCTAGTAGCTTGGCACAGAGCAGTCAGACTTAGCATGAAGGTAAAGTGTAAAGTGTAAATACAATACAGAAAAAAATCCCACACCAAGTTAGACAAATTGAGTATATTTTAATAAATAAAACAAGAACAAAACGACAAAAATGTAATCCAAACACCAACTGTGAATATATGGCAGTGCGGCACCAGGACAAACTCACAAGTTCAGGCCGACCGCGAAGGAGCGCTGGCCAGCTACAGGGATGCAATTAGGTCAGCTGAACAAGAGTACCTTAAATCCTGATTAAGGAATGTTTCAATGTCCTGCATCGAGGATGTGTCATGCAGCTATGGCGATATGTCGGTTCTGAGGAGCTGCAAAGCTGCGATACGAGGTCCTGTGTCATCGTCAAGGATCCCATCGATGAAGGCTTGCGATGTGAAGTCCAACGTCAGGGATGTGTCGCACAGCCGGGGTGACGTGTTGGTTCTGAGGAGCTGGGAGGCTGAGATTCAAGAACCCAGGATGCTTGTTTCCGGTCCAGGGAAGACATGGCTTGGCAATTCGGGCTGGACTGTTCCCATGAGGCACAGGGTCAGACTGATTTGCATATGGCCATGTCTGAACTGGGGTGGTGGAGTGAGCTAAAGAATGATGATGGATTAAACCCAGATCAGTTGACTGGGGGTGAGTGTTTGATTTGCTCAAACGCTCCGTCCATCGTCCCCTTTGGTATCGCTTTGAGATTCAAGAACCTGCATCGTCATTTGTGGTGCGAGGGCCTGTATCAGGGATGCGTCACACAGCTGCATTTCCGATGTGGGCTGCAAGGTTGATGCGGAATCCATGTGCTGGGAGAAGTCCTGCAGCAGAGGCGATGCGTCAGTTCTACTTGGGGTTGCGCTGCTCAGCAGAGGAGATGCGCTCAGTTCGGCCGGATCCACAGATGGGCTGGTAGAGCACTTCAGGCCTACTTCCAAAGGTCCAGGACTGGGGTGGCGCCACTTGGCAGCATATAACTCACAGATGGCAGGGTTCAGGTACTGGGCTCAAGGTTTTCAGAGCCTTCTGTCCCTGAGGCTCTAGTCAGGATGTCAGCCAACTAGCCCTTGGAGTCACTCTCGGGTCATGGGTTCAATAAATGCAGGTCCAGTCCTTCTCACCTAGACAAGAAGGCAACAGGCAGCAGGTCAGCACAGCAGGACAACAGTTCTTCAGAGCAGCAGTCCAGCACAGTGGCAGTCCTTTCAGCAGCATAGCAGTCCTTCTTCCTGGCAGAGTCCACAAATCATGAAGTGTACTGAAGAGTTGGTGTCTGAAGTCAATATTTATACCTCGCATCCCTTTGAAGTGGGAGAAGCCTATTTGAAGTGCACAGGTTTCTTGTCATCCCTGCCTTGGCTCTAGACTAGCTACAGGGGGAATGCAGCATTTCATGTGGAGGCAGGGCACAGCCTACTCAAGTGTAAGTAGGACTGTGCCCAGCTCCGCCCTCCCACCCTACCAGTGATGGCCCATTCAGGCATATCTAGGCTCTCTATTGTGAATGGCTGTCTAAGAGAAATACACACAGCATAAATGCCAGCTTCACCCAGTAATGTGACCCGGATACAGGCTGTAGGCACTAAATGGCTAAGGCAGGAAAATACCAACTTTCTAAAAGTGGCATTTTCAAAACTGTAATTTAAAGTCTGACTTTACCATAAGAAAGGATTTTTCATTACAATTATTCCAAAGACACCAAACATGAACTGACTACCTGTTACCATTTTGGAAGTTACGCTAATTAAATGTAATTAGGTAACTCTAATATTATCCTATGGTAGAGGCCGGCCTTGCAGTAGTGAAAAACAAATTTAAGAGCTTTTCACGACCAGGACATGCATAACTTAAAAGTACAATGCCCTGCTTTTTAAATACACCTCACTCTGCCCTCTGGCCTACCCTAGGGGTGACTTATATGTATTAAAAAAGAAGGTTTGGCCTGGCAAAAGGTTTATTTTGTGAAGTCGAAATGGCAGTTTAAAACTGCATACAATGGCTGCAATGGCAGGCTTGAGACAGGTCTAAAGGCCTACTTCAGCAGATGGCACAATCAGTGCTGCAGGCCCACTAGCAGCATTTAATTTACAGACCCTGGCAACAGGTAGCGCCAGATTAGTAGGGACTTACAAGTAAATTAACTGGGTATAAGCCAATTCTACCATGTTTTAAGGAGAAAGCACAAGCACTTTAGCAATGGTTAGAAGTGGTAAAGTGTGTCCTAAAAGCCAACACAAATGGGTGCAGAAATTAGAAGCATGAAGGCTAAAAGTTTGGGGATGACCTTGCAGAAAGGGCCAAGTCAAACAGTCTGCGTCCCAGCAGTGCCTGTCACCAGCTTCTAACCGCCTTGTAGTTTTAGATGTATCTAAACGGTGTTGGTGCAATAGACAGGAAAAAGTCCCCACCCATTAGGGGCCAGGACTGAGATGAGTTCTTCTAGTTACAAACCTGCTTGGCAGACCCCACTGGTGCAGCAGGTTAGAGGTGGAAATCAGGCACCTCATGATTACCATTGTAAAAATTGTACCTTGCCAGGTTCTAACCACCCCACCGTAGCTCCAGCTGGACACAGGAAATGTCTCTGCACCACAGGGAGTGAGGCCTGGTGTGATGCCACATGCATCTGTGTGTACCAACATTGGTGACTGCACAGTTATGGGTTTTCCGAGCCAAGCATAGTGCAAACGGTATTCTTTAGTGCACTAAACAGCATTGTATGCATGTTCTGTGCTATCCTGTATGATAGTACTGAACGATCTACATCTTCAGTGGCAACATAATATTACAAACACTACCATTTGTAGCAGTTCTGTACCTCAGACCTTAGGAGAAAACTCCAGACCTTCAGCAACAAAGTCTGTCCAAAAAATGTTTCATGATTTGCTAATAACGTACTCATGTTTGTCATATTCTGGTCTTTTTATTGAAATATTTTTAATTTATCATCTAAATAAAAAAGTTGTTGTGACTAACAATGTATGATTCATCAATAGCAGAAAAAGGCTTGAATCAGACTCACTCCCCTCCATGTCTTAGAGGAATACATTGTCTCTAGGGAAGGATGAAGGAAGGGGTCAAATGTATGACCTCTGATGAAATTAGCATGCATGCTATCGTAGATTTATTATGTGTTAATAAAACCTTTACGCAAAGTCTTATAAGGACTGTGTTTTACTTGTGTTTTTCTTAACGCTTTCTCTTTAGAGTAGAGTTGATCGTGTCTTCAATACCTCATAGGGTACAGACAATGGTCCCATTTTCCCATTGTCTTCTTGCCCTAATTGCTCATTATGAAAAATACCACTCCACAAGAGGAGGGCTTGTGTGTGTTTACATATATATATATATATATATATATATATATATATATATATATATATATATATATATATATAACCTACTGGCGGTTGCCAGTAGGTAGTTATAGTTAGAACCTAGTTTCCATAGGAAAAGCATTTTTTGATTTGCCAATATCTTTGGCGCCATTTGACGAATCTTCAAGAAATTTTCAAAACAAATGGTTCGGTCCTCTCAGTTTCTCTGTTGAAAGTTTCGGGGTGATTTGTGAAGCGGGGGCCGAGAAAAAAGGTGGGGCCCAAAGCGCATTTTGTCTATGTTAATTTCCATAGGAAATTTTGGAACAGGCTACAGCCCAAACTGCTGAACGGAATTACACCAAATTTGGCAAAAAGGTAGCTCTTGGTTCAGAAAGCACCCTTTTTTTTAAATGGTGTAAATCCGTTCAGTAGTTTCTAAGAAATTCAAAAATAAAAAAATATCGATATCTGGGCGGAGCCTGACCACACATCTCATCGTGAGATCTGATTGGCTGCCAACACTCCAAACCAGGAAGTGTTGGCAGCCATCTTGTGACCGAGTCACAAGAAAACATTAAATTGATTGTACAGCTCGTGTGCACATCAATGTTGCACTTTTAGAGCTCCTGTGGCACTGTATGGCTGGCCGTTTACTCACAGCGTCTCGCGAGCCACAGGTACGTAGATTTATTGATAAGGGATGTAAGTATAAAAGACTGAATCTGGGGCGTGTCATAGTGAACCGTAGCGCCGACCGCATGTCGGGCGCTCTGTGAGATGCGCGCTCCACAGGCGCAGCGCGAGTGCATGGGCTCCCCTTAGACATTAAAGGTGACGTTAAAGTTGCCAGTGGCACGAGGCACTGCACAGCACTGTACATAACGATGGCATCTGCTGTACTGCGTCACTTATTCAAATAAAATGTAGTGTACAAACATCCGACGCACTGTGCATCCGCAAGCACATAAAATGCTGTATGGCACGTGATGGTTCTTTGCACAACACCAAGAGCACAGGGTGGTCTGCACTGGCCGTATCAAGTGAACTGTGTATACACACTAACACGCGCACTGTAGCAGTGCGCCAGAGCACGCATGATGCGCTTTAACCTGCACTGAGCACATGCGCATTTGAAGCACTATATTCATAGTAAATGGAGCGCTCGATAAAGCTGTGGTGTTTGCTTCACCCCATGTACACAGCCATACATGCATACATTTGACGAATGTGCAGTTTGGGTGGGGGGCATCTTATTTTTCCCTACTCCAGTTTTGCCACAGAAGATGGATGCAAATATTTTGCTTTGTCAAATGTGGATTTTTTTTCTCAGGTTTGCCAGTCAGATTGTGTTTAGAGGTGCCAGGCGGGGTTAGCGGGGAAGCGTTTCACCCAGAAGTCATGAGAGGTCTGGGGTAAATAATGTCAGTTGTGAGCGTTCGTCCAACAAAAGTGGCAGGCGAATAATATCCCAGAAGTTTCTTGGCGCTATGTAAAAAATAAATCAACTGCAGCCGAGTTCAAGGGAAAATATAACATCTACAATTGAGAGGCTTGGAGTAAAGTGAAAAGGCTTTAATATTTCTTCGAAGGCCAAACGGAGTTCTGATTATTTTCCCGAGTAGTTCCGCTTTACTACGTCAGAAGCGGAAGTGGAATGAGGATGCAGGAGCACAGCAGATAATTGGCTCTTCTTTGAATGGCTGGAATGGCTCTTTAAGGGGGTGGGCGGGGGCAGGTCCTGTCAGGCAGGTCACGATCCCAGCGCTCTCCCTGACTCATCGTGCCCTCCTCAGAAGGCCTTCACTTTCAGAGCAAAACTCGCCGCTTGGGTGATAAATAGGGCCCTGAATTATATTCCCACAAAGTAATAATTCTGCCGTTTAACTCAAGGTAACGTATGGGAGGTGTTTGTATGTCTCCCGCACGCATTTATGTCAAGACCTGCAGTAAAATGCACATTTCCCTCCACGTGGATGTGGCCACGAGCAGAAAGCAGTTTGATCTCAGACCTCTATTCGCTTTGGGTTTTCCAGGCCTGTTGCACATCGCAACGCTGTGTGGAGGAAGCTGAGAGAAGCATTTGGAATACATAGTGGCGCCAGGGCTTTAAGTGGGCCCGGTCCTGCCGGTGCTCAGCACCTGCAGTTCTTAAAAGCAGGTACTGAGACGGGTCCCTATCGGGCTCTCCATTTTTACCCTCACCTCGGGGTGAAAAAAAATCATAACTCTGCAGCAGGACCACCCTTCAATGCCTTTGATGTAACATCAAAGAGACTCGTTTTAGTTCTTTCAGTCTCATCTCAGAACTGAAGCATTTTCAATGTTATATACAACGAAGCCATAGTTATTGCTTATTTATTTTATGCAACTGACAACTATTGACAAAGCCAATAGTCCTGGCTTGTTGTTGGTGTACTGTTACTTGTTGTATCATATATCTGGATGCAATGATAGAAACAGCAAAATACCAGACGAGCGGCACACTATGATAAGCACAGATTTTTAGCTTACGTGTTTTTTAAGCCTCGCCCTTAGTTACATTGACCACGCCCCTTTGAGAGACCCCCCCAGTTTTCTCATCCCACTTAAAGCCCTGAGTGCCACTATATTTTTTATTCACAGGTTCATCAGAGCCGGGTCATAGCTAGTTCATTGATCCTCTCACCTGGGCCCCCCAAACTTCCCCCACCTCAGTACATGCTCTCTTTCTACTGAACTGAGCTCAGCACATACCTGGAGTGCAAGCACCGCCTCTGTGAAGGATCACCGGTGCGGGGATGAGTTTATAAACCCTTTTTTTAGGTCGAGCCAAACAGACTGTGCAAGCTGCCTGGGAGGGGGAAAAAATGCTTATGGAGTTACCTGGAATGTGCAGGGGCTTTCCCCACCTGTTTCTCCATTGCTACCAATGCCCACTGTCTTTTGTTTTTTTAAATATTTATTTCTATTTTAGTATTTTTTTGGGGAAGACCAGGCAGCGATTCCTGCCAGCCCCTCTGCCCTAAAAAAGCACTTTCACACATGTCATTTTGTAGGTACGCATGTATAATGGAACATGTGCGCACACATCATCACGCAAGCACAGGCCTACAAAATGATGCAGCTACAGCGGCCACTTAGTTGTGTCGTATTTGTTTTCTATACTTCTGGCCACACGGCACACAATCTCCAACAGGCATTGGCAAAGCCAATAAGCCCCATTGGCAAGAACTCTTGGCTTTGCCAATGTCTGTTATTATGTCAGTACCCTGTGTCTGAGTCTCGACCAATAAGGAGTAATACACAGCTACTAGCACAAAAAAACTTTTAGGACATATACCCCTAAAATGACTATATTTTAGTATGTTTGAGCGTGGGGAGAGAGTGGGACGCGACTCGCCAGAAGTAAATCCCGGGGTGGAGCATGGTGCCAGTGGTAAACTAGCATATGTCTCTCCATGGATCTGCTTGTAGGGTTTATGCATAAACCCTACAAGTTATGAACAAAATAATGTGCAGCAAGTTAAACTCTCACGAAGGAGGCCTTATGAAAATAAGCCAGGGTCCTTCGCTCTGTAAACTGGTTGTAAAATGGAATCTGAGACGCAGTAAACAGTAATTCCACCATTTAGCTTGTGATAAGGTAATAACATTGAATTTGACCTTTGCCCTGTTGTAATACATACGTGGATGAACCCCTGCTATGCTCCAATCTCTTGGGCATTATACAGAAAGCTGGCTGCAAATCACCCTTAAGTGGGAATAACCATCACGTGTGGTGAGTGGGGGTGAGGGGGTCATGAGACTTTCAGCTGCATCCCCCTCTCCATTCATACGTGTTCAGGAACTGATTTAAATTCTCCTAAGCAGGCCGTAGGACAGGCTATGCTTTGGTGCGGTGTAGAACTGACAGGGTACCTATTTTTACCTACTTGGGGGTCCTTTATGATGAGATCTGCTCGTGGGCCCCCCAAAGGAAGGTAAAGAGGAATGTTTGTGCAAGATAAGCAGCTGCCACTTTAGAATTTGCCAAAAGGTTGGGGGCCAAACTGGTGCAGACACTCATTATAGCCTTAGAGCCCGCCATAGCAGGCTCTACTGGCCATTAAAGCCCCACTCCAGTGTTAAAGGCCTGAGCTGAAGGCGAGGGCCTTTAAGAAGGGAGCGAGCCTTTAATGGCCGGTAGAGCCCGCTACGGAGGAGTCTAAGGCTATTAGAACATTCCGCCACTAGAGGGCAGAATGTTCTAATTTGTAAAAGAAAGGCCACACGGAGCCAGAGTGGATTGAAATAATCCTCCTTCTGCACCTCTCTTGCCTCTGTCTGCACACCTGTTCCCTCTTTCTGCACCCCTTTTGCCTGATTCTGCAACTCTCTTGCCTCTTTCTGCAATTCTCTTGCCTCCTTCTGCACCTCACTAGCCTGTTTTGCACCTTTGTTCCCTTTCTGCACCTTTCCTACCTGTTTCTGCACCTCTCTTGCCTCTTTCTATACCTCTGTTGCCTCTTTCTGCACCTCATTTGCTTCTTTCTGTACAACTCTTCCCTCTTTCTGCATCCCTCTTGCCTCTTTCTGTACCCCTCTTCCCTCTTTCTGCACCTCTCTTGCCTCTGTGTGCACACCTGTTCCCTCCTTCTGCACCCCTTTTGCCTGTTTCTGCACCCTTCACGCCTCTTTCAGCACCTCTGTTGCTTCTTTCTGCACTTCTCTTCCTTCTTTCTGCACCCCTCCTGCCTCTTTCTGTACTTGTCTTGCCTCTTTGTGTACCTTTCCTACTTATTTCTGCACCTCTCTTGCCTCTTTTTGCACCTCTGTTGGTTCTTTCTGCACTGCTCTTGCTTCTTTATGCACCTTTTTTGCAAATTTCTGCATCCCTCTTGCCTCTTTCTGTACCCCTCTTCCCTCTTTCTGCACCTCTCTTGCCTCTGTCTGCACATATGTTCCCTCTTTCTGCACCCCTTTTGCCTGTTTGTGCAACTCTCTTGCCTCTTTCTGCAGTTCTCTTGACTCCTTCTGCACCTCACTAGCCTCTTTCTGCACTTCTATTGCCTATTTCTGCATCCCTCTTGCCTCTTTCTGTACCCCTCTTCCCTCTTTCTGCACCTCTCTTGCCTCTGTCTGCACACCTGTTATCTCTTTCTGCACCTCTTTTGCCTGTTTCTGCAACTCTCTTGCCTCTTTCTGCACCTTTCCTGCCTGTTTCTGCACCTCTCTTGCCTCTTTCTGCACCTTTCCTGTCTGTTTCTGCACCTCTCTTGCATCTTTCTGCACCCCTGTTCCCTCTTTTTGCACCTCACTTGCTTCTTTCTGCACCTCTCTTGCCTCTTTCTGTACCTCACTTGCCTCTTTCTGCACTACTCTTGCTTCTTTCCACACCTCTATTGCTTCTTTCAGCAATTCACTTGCTTCTTTCTGCACCCCTCTTGCTCATTTTTGCACCCCTTTTTTCTCTTTCTGCACCTAGCTTGCATCTTTCTGTACCCCTGTTCCCTCTTTCTGCACCTCTCTTGCCTCTGTCTGCACACCTGTTCCATCTTTCTGCACCACTTTTGCCTGTTTCTGCAACTCTCGTGCCTCTTTCTGCAGTTCTCTTGCCTCCTTCTGCACCTCACTTGCCTCTTTCTGCACTTCTACTGCCTATTTCTGCACCTCTCTTGCTTCTTTCTGTACCCCTGTTGTCTCTTTCTGCACCCTTGTTGTCTCTTTCTGTACTCGTCTTCTCTCTTTCTGCACCTCTCTTGCTTCTTTCTGCACTTCTCTTGCTTCTTTCTGCACCTCTCTTGCTTCTTTCTGTACCCTTCTTCCCATTTTTGCATCCCTCTTGCCTCTTTCTGCGGTTCTCTTGCCATTTTCTGCACCTCTCTTGCCTCTTTCTGCACCTCACTTGCCTCTTTCTGCACTTCTCTTGCTTCTTTCCACACCTCTGTTGCTTCTTTCAGCAATTCTTTTTGCCTCTTTCTGCACTTCTCTTGCTTGTTTCTGCACCACTCTTGCGTCCTTCTGCACCTCTGTTGCCTCTTTCTGCACCTCACTTGCTTCTTTCTGCACCCCTCTTGCCTATTTTTGCACCCCCTTTTCTCTTTCTGCACCTCTCTTGCATCTTTCTGTACCCTTGTTCACTCTTTCTGCACCTTTCCTGCCTGTTTGTGCACCTCTCTTGCCTCTTTATGCACCTTTCCTGCCTGTTTCTGCACCTCTCTTGCGTCTTTCTGCACCCCTGTTCCCTCTTTTTGCACCTCACGTGCTTCTTTCTGCACCTCTCTTGCCTCTTTCTGCACCTCACTTGCCTCTTTCTGCACTACTCTTGCTTCTTTCCACACCTCTGTTGCTTCTTTCAGCAATTCTCTTGCCTCTTTCTGCACTTCTCTTGCATGTTTCTGCAGTTCTCTTGCGTCTTTCTGCACCTCTGTTGCCTCTTTCTGCACCTCACTTGCTTCTTTCTGCACCCTTTCTGCCTATTTTTGCACCCCTTTTTTCTCTTTCTGGACCTCTCTTGCATCTTTCTGTACCCCTGTTCCCTCTTTGTGCACCTTTCCTGCCTGTTTCTGCACCTCTCTTGCCTCTTTCTGCACCTTTCCTGCCTGTTTCTGCACTTCTCTTGCGTCTTTCTGCACCCCTGTTCCCTCTTTTTGCACCTCACTTGCTTCTTTCTGCACCTCTCTTGCCTCTTTCTGCACCTCACTTGCCTCTTTCTGCACTACTCTTGCTTCTTTCCACACCTCTGTTGCTTCTTTCAGCAATTCTCTTGCCTCTTTCTGCACTTCTCTTGCATGTTTCTGCAGTTCTCTTGCGTCTTTCTGCACCCCTGTTGCCTCTTTCAGCACCTCATTTGATTCTTTCTGCACCCCTCTTGCCTATTTTTGCACCCCTTGTTTCTCTTTCTGCACCTCTTGCATCCTTCTGTACCCCTGTTCCCTCTTTCTGCACCTTTCCTGCCTGTTTCTGCACCCCTGTTCCCTCTTTCTGCACCTTTCCTGCCTGTTTCTGCACCTCTCTTGTGTCTTTCTGCACCCCTGTTCCCTCTTTCTGCACCTCTCTTGCCTTTGTCTGCACACATGTTCCCTCTTTCTGCACCCCTTTTGCCTGTTTCTGCAACTCTCTTGCCTCTGTCTGCAGTTCTCTTGCTCCTTCTGTACCTCACTAGCCTCTTTTTGCACCTTTGTTCCCTTTCTGCACCTTTCCTACCTGTTTTTGCACCTCTCTTGCCTCTTTCTATACCTCTGTTGCCTCTTTCTGCACCTCATTTGCTTCTTTCTGTACCCCTCTTCCCTCTTTCTGCATCCCTCTTGCCTCTTTCTGTACCCCTCTTCCCTCTTTCTGCACCTCTCTTGCCTTTGTGTGCACACCTGTTCCCTCTTTCTGCACCCCTTTTGCCTGTTTCTGCAACTCTCTTGCCTCTTTCTGCAGTTTTCTTGCCTCTTTCTGCAGCGCACTTGCTTCTTTCTGTACCACTCTTGCCTCTTTCTGCACCCCTCTTCCCTCTTTCTGCACCTCTCTTGCCTCTTTTTGTACACTTGTTCCGTTTCTGCACCTTTTCTACCTGTTTCTGCACCTCTCTTGCCTCTTTCTGTACCTCTGTTGCTTCTTTCTGTACTTCTCTTGCTCTTTCTGCATCCTTCACCTCTTTCAGCACCTGTTGCTTCTTTCTGCACTTCTCTTCCTTCTTTCTGCACCCCTCCTGACTCTTTCTGTATTTGTCTTGCCTCTTTCTGCACCTCTCCTACTTATTTCTGCACCTCTCTTGCCTCTTTTTGCACCTCTGCTAGTTCTTTCTGCACTGCTCTTGCTTCTTTATGCACCTCTTTCACAAATTTCTGCATCCCTCTTGCCTCTTTCTGTACCCCTCTTCCCTCTTTTTGCACCTCTCTTGCCTCTGTCTGTACACCTGTTCCCTCTTTCTGCACCCCTTTTGCCTGTTTCTGCAACTCTCTTGCCTCTTTCTGCAGTTCTCTTGCCTCCTTCTGCACCTCACTTGCCTCTTTCTGCACTTCTATTGCCTATTTCTGCACCTCTCTTGCGTCTTTCTGCACCCCTGTTGTCTCTTTCTGCACTCGTCTTCTCTCTTTCTGCACCTCTCTTGCTTCTTTCTGCACTTCTCTTGCTTCTTTCTGCACCTCTCTTGCTCCTTTCTGCACCCTTCTTCCCATTTTGGCATCCCTCTTGCCTCTTTCTGCTGTTCTCTTGCCATTTTATGCACCTCTCTTGCCTCTTTCTGCACCTCACTTGCCTCTTTCTGCACTTCTCTTGCTTCTTTCCACACCTCTGTTGCTTCTTTCAGCAATTCTCTTGCCTCTTTCTGCACTTCTCTTGTGTCTTTCTGCACCTCTGTTGCCTCTTTCTGCACCTCACTTGCTTCTTTCTGCACCCCTCCTGCCTATTTTTGCACCCCTTTTTTCTCTTTTTGCATCTCTCTTGCATCTTTCTGCACCTTTCCTGCCTGTTTCTGCACCTCTCTTGCATCTTTCTGCACCCCTGTTCCCTCTTTTTGCACCTCACTTGCTTCTTTCTGTACCTCTCTTGCCTCTTTCTGCACCTCACTTGCCTCTGTCTGCACTTCTCTTGCTTCTTTCTACACCTCTGTTGCTTCTTTCAGCAATTCTATTGCCTCTTTCTGCACTTCTCTTGCATGTTTCTGCAGTTCTCTTGCGTCTTTCTGCACCTCTGTTGCCTCTTTCTGCACCTCACTTGCTTCTTTCTGCTCCCCTCTTGCCTATTTTTAGACCCCTTTTTTCTCTTTCTGTACCTCTATTGCGTCTTTCTGCACCCCTGTTCCCTCTTTCTGCACCTTTCCTGCCTGTTTCTGCACCCCGTCCCTCTTTCTGCACCTTTCCTGCCTTTTCTGCACCGGTCTTGTGTCTTTCTGCACCCCTGTTCCCTCTTTCTGCACCTCTCTTGCCTCTGTCTGCACACATGTTCCCTCTTTCTGCATCCCTTTTGCCTGTTTCTGCAACTCTCTTGCCTCTTTCTGCAGTTCTCTTGCCTCCTTCTGCACCTCACTAGCCTCTTTGTGCACCTTTTTTCCCTTTCTGCACCTTTGCCTACCTGTTTCTGCACCTCTCTTGCCTCTTTCTGTACCTCTCTTGCTTCTTTCTGTACTTCTCTTGATCTTTCTGCACCCTTCACGCCTCTTTCAGCACCTCTGTTGCTTCTTTCTGCACTTCTCTTCCTTCTTTCTGCACCCCTCCTGCCTCTTTCTGTACTTGTCTTGCCTCTTTGTGCACCTCTCCTATTTATGTCTGTACCTCTCTTGCCTCTTTTTGCACCTCTGTTGGTTCTTTCTGCTCTGCTCTTGCTTCTTTATGCACCTCTTTTGCAAATTTCTGCATCCCTCTTGCCTCTTTCTGTACCCCTCTTCCCTCTTTCTGCACCTCTCTTGCCTCTATCTGCACATATGTTCCCTCTTTCTGCACCCCTTTTGCCTGTTTGTGCAACTTTCTTGCCTCTTTCTGCAGTTCTCTTGACTCCTTCTGCACCTCACTAGCCTCTTTCTGCACTTCTATTGCCTATTTCTGCACCTCTCTTGCTCCTTTCTGCACCCCTGTTGTCTCTTTCTGCACCCCTGTTGTCTCTTTCTGCATTCGTCTTCCCTCTTTCTGCACCTCTCTTGCTTCTTTGTGTACTTCTCTTGCTTCTTTCTGCACCTCTCTTGCTTCTTTCTGCACCCTTCTTCCCTTTTTTGCATCCCTCTTACCTCTTTCTGCTGTTTTCTTGCCATTTTCTGCACCTCTCTTGCCTCTTTCTGCACCTCACTTGCCTCTTTCTGCACTTCTCTTGCTTCTTTCCACACCTCTGTTGCTTCTTTCAGCAATTCTCTTGCCTCTTTCTGTACTTCTCTTGCTTGTTTCTGCACCTCTGTTGCGTCTTTCTGCACCTCTGTTGCCTCTTTCTGCACCTCTCTTGCTTCTTTCTGCATCCCTCTTGCCTTTTTTTGTACCCCATTTTTCTCTTTCTGTACCTCACTTGCCTCTTTTTGCACTTCTATTGACTCTTTCTGCACCTCTCTTGCTTCTTTCTGCACCTCACTTGCCTCTTTCAGCACCTCTTTTGCTTTTTCTGCAGATCGCTTGCCCCTTTCTGCACTTCAGTTGCCTCTTTCAGTTCCTCTGTTCCTTTTTTCTGCAGATCTCTTGCCCCTTTCTGCACCTCACTTGCCTCTTTCTGCACATCACGTGCTTCTTTCTGCACCTCTCTTGCCTCTTTCGTCACCTCAGTTGCTTCTTTCTGTACTTCTCTTTCCTCTTTCTGCACCTCTGACTTAGAGGTAGTTTTAATCCCGCTGCCCTATTATGTACTCGGGCCTTACAGGGGAGGTCATGCCAATCACAGGGGTACCCCAACCCATAGTGTACCCTAGTGTATGTAGGTGTTTCTTTCTGCATATCTCTTGCTTCTTTCTGCACTTTTCTTTGTTTTTCTGGACTTCTGTTGACTCTTTGTGCATTTCTCTTGCTTGTTTCTGCACCTTTCTTCCTCTTTCTGCACATGTCCTACCTCTGTAGGCATAGTTAGAAATTAGCATTTAAAAAATCTTAGATATTCACTGAAAAAACCATAAGTTTCAGGGACGTTATAGTTAGAAATTAGCATTTAAAAAACCTTTGAAATTCACTGAAAAAACAATAGGTTTCAGGGACGTTATAGTTAGAAATTAGCATTTAAAAAACCTTTGAAATTCAGAGAAAAAACCATAGGTTTCAGAGATGTTATAGTTAGAAATTAGCATTTAAAAAACATTAGAAATTCACTGAAAAAACCACAGGTTTCAGGGACGTTATAGTTAGTTGGACATTTCACTCGTACAAAACCAGAGAAATTCGGCCGTTATAGTTAGTTGAGCTAACTATAACTCACGCCCCTGCAATGCACTGCTGATGACGTCACATATTACATCATTCATGACATGGTCAGTGACATCACTGATGACATCTCAAATGACATCACTGATGACATCACTGATGACATCATCCACGTGATAATCTGATGCACCTCCTCATACCCTAATATAACCTTTAATACACCCACTCTAAAATACATACTATCATTTTCGAAACCATAGACACACCAATACCAGTTACTACATACCCACTCACTGATTCCTAGGACTACACACACATCCACTCGTTCACCCATACAGTCACTCATACATGCAGTCACTCATCAATACGGCACTATCATATGTACTCATACACCTATACAGACACTCACACACCGCCACTCATCCATAGAGTTACTCACACACCTAGTCAGTCATGCAAAGAATCAATCACACTCCCATTTACTCATCTATACAGTTATACACACACCACCTCACTTATTCATACAGATACTAACACATACTTACTCTCTTATACAATCACTGATACAAGCACACACTCATCCATACAGGCACTCTCACAATCACTCACTCTCACATATAGTCATTAATATACTCCAACACTCACATATACTGCCTTTCACATATGTAGTTACTCACACATGTACCACTGAGACATCCATTCACTCACCAGCACACCCATACACACACTCACCCACCCACACAGCCCTTCACACATACAGTGTTGAACCCATACACCCATTGAAACACCCACTCACACATCTATGCACAGAGTCACAACCCCCCCACCCACACACACAGACACTCAGGCACCCATACAGATACTCAAACAACCAATCAATAACCCATATAGACACTCATGTAGCTACTCACCAACCCATGCAGCCGCTTACACACCAACTAACAGACTGATAGACATTCACACAGTTTAGTCACTAACCCATGCATTCAGTAAGACACGATTAATCACTCACTTATACAGTCAGTCACGCACCTACTAAATCATCCATTCAGACACTTATACACCCACTCATTCTTCAATACACCTTGGCATATATATATAAACATATTTAAACTTTACAGAAACACATAGACACTGGATGATGTCATCAGTGATGTCATCAGTGATGTCACTGACCATGTCATGAATGATGTAATATGTGACGTCATCAGCAGTGCATTGCAGGGGCGCGAGTTATAGTTAGCTCAACTAACTATAACGGCCGAATTTCTCTGGTTTTGTACGAGTGAAATGTCCAACTAACTATAATGTCCCTGAAACCTGTGGTTTTTTCAGTGAATATATATATATATGTATATATATATATGACTTCAAAGGGGCTCAAAATACAAACAACAAAAAACAAGATCTTGGTGATTCCCTAACACCCTATGTAACAGTTTGCTGAGGTCCGCATCTTTCCAGAATAGCCTTGTGCCTTTATTTTTCAACCCTAGTTTGATACTGTCCCTATGCTTAACAAAGGTTTTCCTCTTCGGTAAAGACAAGGTGATGCTTAATAGATTGTGATTGGTACACAGGCTTGGCCTAAAAGCTACCTCTTTGATATAAATGGAAACATTTCTTGAAATAAATAAAAATGTAATTTATTGTGGAACTAGATCCGTGGCCCACATATGTGGGAAGATGTGAATTGCCTAAATCGATAACATCAGAAAAAAGGAAAAAGTCTTAGATGAGAGAACAACTGACAGAAAAGGGAGTTATCACTCAGGGCAAAGAAGTCATCAGCCCAGCTTTGGACCTGCTGGATGGTGAATGGGTTGCAAATTGCGAGAAACAGACATATCCAATACAAAATACATTGTTGGTGGCCCAAGTTTCCTGCATCATAATGATGTTATGGTTGTGTATAAGTTCCGCCCAATTTCAATATTTGATTTAGCTAAAATGTTGGCAATATACCAGCTGACAACCTTAAATTCAGAGAAACTGGATAAAGCATTAGACTCCATACCTCCCATTCTGTCACTCTCTCCTTTGAGGGCCAAATCCACTTGTCAGTCAGTGGCACACATATTGGCAAGGGTAGAAAATCTGTTATTTGTGGATACAATGGCAAAATTATTCTGCCAATGATGGTGGACTGAAGAGTACCTTGGGCGATATCTAACCAAGCTAAAATGCCTGTAAAAGAACCTAATGGTAGTACTTGAAGATATCGGTAGGATGAATGTGTATCCTTCAAAATGCTATCTACTTGGGATCCCTTTCAAGATGGCCGCTGGAGCTCCCCGGCTAGGGAATTCCTTTGGAAATAATTCCCGGGGGAAAAACCCATTTTTCCGAACCCTACTCCTCCTGGGACCTGGGGAAGGCTGTCCTGTGATTGCTCCACACCCGAGAGAATTTTAAACGACTGGTCTCTGCACTCACCGAGTATCAAGGACTGACTGGCGCTAGCTGATATCTAATCAATCATGGCCGTTGGTCGTTTGAGCTGCCTATGCAGCTGAGAGCAGAAGGGCTGGGGATCACCCCTCCGGCCGTCACCTACCTTCCGGGCATGGACTTGGTTGCTCGGCTTTCCGCTTCGCCCGCTGGGACTGCTGCTGGGTCGCTTGAGCTGTATTCCACTGACAAAGCTGCAAGGTTATTTGCCATGAAGCTGCTGCACCGTGTTCCCGAGCCTTTTCCCCTTGGTGAACTCCTAGTGCGAGCAGAGTTTTTTTCACGGTCTTCTGCCCTTCCGACCCCGTAGTGGCCGCACCCTCCCGGGGCTACTGAGTGGGCCCTCGAGTTGACGTCCCGTGACAATA
Organism: Calotriton arnoldi; assembly: GCA_963921515.1. NCBI lineage: Eukaryota > Metazoa > Chordata > Amphibia > Caudata > Salamandridae > Calotriton > Calotriton arnoldi. The sequence goes on along the minus strand of CAWUFW010004233.1, from coordinate 67,910 downwards.
GCAGCAAGTTATATTCGAGAAGCTGCTGCCGAATGTTTTCCGCAGTAGGAATACAGGAGTTCTGTTAATGGAGGCCACTAAGCAGGGATTAGCCATCTTGGGAGGGGGAACAAGTACAGCTGGCAGAACATATGGCATCTTTCCTAGTTCTTTTTTTGAAGTGGGAATCCCAAATAAGGCTATCAGGAACTACAACTACTGATTCCCAGAGCTTCCTTAGACTTTCTGCCTGTGTCAACATCAAGAGGGAATCCCAAATCCGGTTCTGACCGGGCAAGGAAAATCATCCCTAGAGGGCAGTAGCTGAAGGTAATTCTGCAAGAAAGTAGCCAGGATTGGGTTACGGAATTCTCTATTGTCTGACTAGTGCATAGGATGAGACTGACACCTCACCGCCCCCTCCTTAAAGCATTCCTGTAAGAAGAAAGTATGCTGTAAGAAGAAGGCTATGTCTGGCTGCTGGAAGAAAGAAAATCCGGGGATTCGTGACTCTGACTCGCACCCAAGTGCTGAAACTGCTCACCAAGAGTCAAGTTGTTCTCCTCTTGTTACCTACTATATAACAAGCAAAAGGACTTCTGACTCTAAGAAGGCTAGCTGTGGGGATGGTGTCTGAAGACCTGAGGGCTGCTGGAATGATCTGGATTCTTTTCTCCTGCACCGAGCTGTTTGACATTTCCTTCCAACTCAAGAAGACCGGGACTAGTTACCTAGGCTTCCACGGCTGGCAAGAAATCTGGGCTCCTCCTGCTTGGAGCTTATTACATCTAAGAAAAAGGCTTCAGGTGGACCTCCTGGCGCAGGTTGAGCCTAGCCTGTCTACAGGTTCCAACCATGCCTTGCTGGTTAATTTTAGGAACCAAAAAAGTGCACATTTATCCCAGCGGCAGAGTGATTGGTGTGGCCAAGGAGTCCTGCCATGTACTGTTCGGAGCTTTTGGCACCAAAACTATAAACTTCAGCAGGAGCTTGACAATGATGTATCCGTCCGTGGGACCCTTCTTACTGGCTTCTCCTTCTTGTCTTCCCCCTCTGGAGAACTTCATCTACTTTTTGGAGATCCAAGACTGAAGGTATAAACTTTGACTGGTGCAACCAGTTTGGCCTACCTGACCTCCACTACATCACAGTCGGCCTGAAATCACATTTAGTCATTGATCACCCACAAACTGTTACTTCTCAACGGTGCTTTGTGTTTTCTTGGCGTGTTTATCCTCAGAATTTCTAATCTATTGTGAGCTTAAGAGCGTTACTTAAACATGAACTCCAGCTTAAAAACAAATAAAGATCTAACCTTGCAAAGACCTATATTTCAGAATAGGGTTCCATTGAAGGCAGTGGAAATGTTGGTGAAAGATAAAGTGGTTTAGATATTAACGATCTATAATAAACGACTTGGGCCCAATGAATAAGGGACTCTGGGGAAATATTTATAGATGCGATCCAGGGAGGAGATGTGACCTAGTGGGCCCCCAGGTTCCTAATTCAGCAGTTCCAGCCACTAGGCCAGTGGCTGGAGCTGCTGAATTAGGAACCTGGGGGCCCAGGTTTGAACCTTGGCCTGGGCACTGTGCTCCAGACTTTTCAATTCTGGACAAATCAGTTAATCTCCCTGTGCCTAAAGATGTAATGTGTTTTTGTGCAATCCCCACTTGATGTACACAATTTTGTAGATCATCTAACAATCCCCTTGTACTGTGAAGCACTCCATAGCTTCCAATCTTTGGTTCACGCTATTTGAATACTGACACATACATATTTTATGTTGATATAGAAAGACATTACTACGAAAGTGGATTGTAAGGCGATTGTGACAAATCCTGATGTGGAGAAAGGATATTGTTAATTCAAGTTTAAAGCAGCTCCAGCTAAATTGGCTCAATACTCGATACAGAATTTAAGGGGTTTTTGGAACGAAATTCAATAAAATGTTTATATATGTGACTTAAACCCAATGAGTTTATGTATAAGGTCATCACACACTTACATCCCCAATAATATGCATACATTTAAAATCAACCATTACTTGCCATGCTAAATCTGTTCTTTGCCAATGAGATTAATTCTTGGTCTCCTGGTACACAGATGTTCAATCCAATAGGCAACAGTCTTTTTAGGGCAGCAACGATGAGAGATGTCTGCAAAGAATATCGGTCCCCTTTCCGTTTCATTTTCTTCCGCTCCTGATCAGAGACAGATGTCTGAAGAGCAAAGAGAATGCAGTCAGTGTCTGAATCGGCAACGTAAGGAGAAAAGGATGTTACGCTTTGCTACTTTTAAGTTATCATGCGTACAACAACCTTCAATTGAGTATATATAGATAAACTTTGACAGCACGACAGTGAAAGCAGCATAATCAATACATGAGATCACAATACACAATTAAGGAGAATCAATTCAAACAGAAGTAAGCTCAGAAAATGTGCTCATTCAAGAGCCAGACAATTTATCAGGATAGGCTTTGCTACAGAAAACATCATACCACCTTCAGAGCCCAAATCGAGTTTTGAAAATGTAAACTGCTCAGATCCTGTACCAAAGCCCTGATAGTTCTGAATGTTACGAAACAGTAAGAGGTTGTTAGTGGTGAGCTATGAGTTAGAGGTGTTTTTGCACACATGCAAAGCTTTTCAAGGTTTCAAAGCTTTGCAACCTTTGTAAAGTGAGAAGTCTGCTGGCTGCCCGTGGTCCACGAAGGGGACCCTCATAAGAGGGCGGCCGCCTTAGTGCCACATGAGGGCACACGAGACAGTCTAGCGTGTGGGACCCCCCCCCCTAGGGGTCCGTGCGCAGCGTCACTTCCGGTAGGGGGTGGGCGGGGATGAGGTATAAGGGCCTCTCCCCACCCACCTGGCGGCCTCTTTGCCGCTGCCCTTGACGCCGTTTTCAGGCCGCTTCTCTGCTGGCCTTCCTGCACGCCGTCGTCTCACCGTTGTTTGGTCGCTTCTCGTTCGCTGGAAGGGCAGGAGTTAGTGGTGAGTGGCCGGTGCCCCCCCTTTTGTTGTTGTTCTCTGCCTCGTGCGAGTCACCCGCAGCCCAGCCACAGATGCAGCTGCTGCACAAGGCCGCAAATGGGCTGCGCTGTGGCTCGGAGTAGCGACAACGGGGTGGGGTGGTCTACTGCATATCCGATACCCTAATGTTGATACCCCAGTTGTCGGCTAGAACCAGGTGCTGGAACGCATGCGTGGTCCCGGGCAGTGCTGTGTGCTAGGGCACAATGATTGCCCGGTCTGCCCTAGGGCGGGCCACGCGCTTGGTCTTGAGGGAGCATGGACGGGCTGCACTTACCCGGGGGTTGGCGCAGCCTTCAGCTCCTGGTGGTGGATTCTGGGCAGCGGGGGCGGCACAGCGACGTGTTTCAAGGATTGGCTCTGGCTAATGGGGGTGGCTGTCGGGAATGTGGCGCCGCTCGTGGCCAGCCCCGGCTCTGAGCTGTTTGGGGGCACTGTGGTTGGAGTCAACGAGTGAGGGTCCTGAGCCCGATCCTCACGTAGGGCATTTATTATCCCCCGAGTGCAAAGTGTTCGTCGCGAGCGTTGTTAAGCGGGGGGGGCACCGCTGCGTCTGCCCAGGGCCCTCCGGCAGCATTTCAGGAGCTGCGCAGTCCTTAGCGCAACGAGCCATAAGGCGCCGCGGTGACGGTACTGGCGCGCGTAGGCTCTCGTTCGGGCAGGTTGGAGCGGCGGAGCTCGTCCTTTGCCAGCCGGGCTGAGGGGTGGTGAACTAAGTGTTGGCCCACTATTGCGTTATACCAGCCCGAGAGGAGGCGCAGCTTAGGGCATCAGCCGGATCGAAGAGGGGGACTTCAAGAGTTGCAGGACCGGTTGGAGCCTCTCCCGGGCCCTGGTCATGGCTGAACTCACCCTAGATACTGGTGACAATGCTGGGGCAACCCGGAATAAGCGACTGGGTGCGTGGCGTTGGACACAAACTGCAGGTCAGGCGTGAGGGGGCCGAAGGAGGGTCCGGGCCCTCTCGCTTTGCTTTGGTCACGTCGGGGCACCGCCTCAGCAGCCCGATACGACGGCGGCAGCGCAAATGATTAATTGTCACACTATGTCGCACCCGACACAGGTTTGCACGCAGGGGCCGCAAGCGGGTTCTTAGGAAGTGTATTCGGGATCTGCGCAACTGTGCAAGGGTGGCTTGGTATGCGATTCTGGAAGGTGTGATATGACGGGTGCGGACATTTTATAGAGTGTGACTGAGCTAAACATCGCGGGCACAGTTTTTCTGCTACTTGCATCAGGGGTTGATATGACTGGTAGAGCAGTGCTTGGCCTCAACCTGCTTAGTAAGATCGGAAAATACGATTTTAATTTGAGCATATTTTCTATGTGACTTACATTTGCAAATTGTTTCTGTTCACATGGTGGCTATATGGTCACGGCAGCAGTTAGGCATCAGCAAATCTTGAAGTGCGTGGGGATGTAGCTCAGTGGTAGGGCGCATCCTTTGCATGTGTTGGGCCCCGGGTTCAATCCTCAGCATCTTCAGGCTTCCTCGCCATGCCGCCAGTGCGGTCCAAAAGGCGGAGGAGGGGGGCCTTGGGTCGCCAGGCAGTAGTTTGCCGCAGTGAGTCTGGACCTTTGGCGGCTGTTACACATGCCTCTGGTCATACCGCCTCTTGGACACGCCCTCCTCGTGTCGCGGCGCATTCTTTAACCTGCAGGCAGCGTCGGTGTTAACGCGGTGGAACAATTTTCCTGCCACTAGCTCTGCTCAGAGGCAGGTTTCTTTAGGCCAGTCACAGCAAAGGTTTTGCCTCACTGTGACGGCGGTACGATCCGCAGGATAGTTTATGGCTTTATTTCGGGCTGCAGGGCAGAGGAAAGGGCTTCGCTGTGTACAAGCTAACAAGTGACCCGGTGGGAGTGTGACCGCAGCCTGGCGAACAAAACGACACAAACTTTCCATAGAGCGAAGTCTGCCAACTTCACCCACCTCAGCATATCACAGTGCCATGATTGATCTTCATTGGAGTGCCTTTTTTGCAGCCACGGTGCCATCTGCGCTTGAAGACTGAAAACATGAGCACCTCGCAGTCGTGCATTTAGGGGGGTGCCACGAGGTATCAAGGCCACCAGGTGGCACTGCGCATCCCGTGCTTTGTTGACTCGAGGGGTCTTACACTTACTCGTGCAATGCTCCTATCACTGGGGAATACGTTTTTCCTGAAGCCGGTTCTTACGCTGGCTGATTTGTCTACAGCCTCTTCTTCATAAGGGGGCCCCTATCCCCACTCTTTTGTTAAGTGTAAAGCTGGTATCGATACGGTCGCGAGATTGAGCAATGCAAGCCTCAAGGCGTCTGGAAAAATCTGAGCCCACACAGGGATGAAAACTGACATGGCCACAGAACGGTTTGAGGTGCATTTGTGGGGGGCGTTCGGGTTACACTGCTTAGGTTTACAGCAGCAGTGGCGTCGTATGTTTAGCGGCCTGCTTGCAAACTGTGCCCCAGTGTTAAAACACGACGGACTACCTGACTTTTGTTTTGTGAAGGGATGTCCCTTGATTAGTTTCTTTGTTGAAAAGTGGATTATAAATGTATATAATTTCTAAAAGGTGCATTGCATGTGTTAGCGAGGGTTCTCCGTGCCAATTGTATGCTAATTTTAGAGGAGTTTCATATGTGATCCCAGAGGCCTAATGGGTAAGACACTGGCCTCCTGTGGTTAGATGTTATGAGTTCGCGGCACATCTGGGGTGGAAGAATGGCATTTGCATGTTCTAGCCTTTGAATTGATGAATCGGGAAACCTGTGTCGCAGGGTGTCTGCATAGCCTTGCTTGACAATAAAAATGACTGTTAATTTTCTGGCCGGGCCGTCAATCGCGCTATTGGGCTATTGTCGGTGCCGCCATGGTCGCAGGTTCGCCCCGTGCAGGCTATCAGCTCAAAGAGGAATGCGGTCAGCAATTCAAGGGCTCAGACATCCCCCAATAATCGGCACAGTCAGGGAAAACCACACTTTTCCGCTTCACTGATCGAAGCAGGGTAATGACAGAACTTCGAGACAATCTTGCAACAATCTCCACGTTGCTGGCAAAAGAGATGTCCACAAAGTGTACGACACGTTCAGAAACAAACCATTCTTACACCTTTCATTCAAAGATGTTCGGCAACCATAGATGGACACTCCTCTAATTTCAATTATAGCAGACTGATTACTCAGCAGCAGTTGTGTCACTAAGCAGTTTAGTTCCAAACACTGTTTGTGTTAGGAGCATGGAGATGTGTTAGTGTCAGTTGGTGTAGGACAAATGGGAAAGGAGGTGTGTAGATTCAATGCAAGTGTTTTAGGTGGTCAAAGGGTGGTGTTGACCTTTTGCAATATCAGAAGAGTAACTAAGGACACCAAAGTCCCCCTGTGTTCCTCCGGCAAAGCCCAACTATGTCCGTTAAAAAGCTCTGGCTGATGTTTATTGTCTCAGCACTAGCAATAAAAGAATGCTAAATAAACGGGCAAACATTTATTTAAATGTTAATTTGTGTTAACGAAAGGAAGTAACTAGCGAGCCCTGTACTGCTCAACTTCAAGAACATCTTTAATTTTAAAGACATCGTGCAGCAAAAGTGTAAAAATATGATAGTCTCTTTAAAATTCAAAAAGTATTTAATTAACCTGCAGAACCTTTTCATCTTAGTATATCAGTGCATTGACAAGTATTATTTAAAGTGAGGGTTTCTATGTTAATTTACAAACATTAATTCTTCCCTCCTCCCTGACAATAATACCAATGGTGAGCTAAAGAGGTAAATCAGTTGATATGTGCACTCTTTCGGTGACCTGGGTTCCTATTATAAATGAACAACATTATAGTTGTTTAAATTAAACACAGGAAAAGGTTGTGTACAATGTCATTTATTTGGAGGTCCTCTAATTTGTGATAAGGGAGAGCTCCACCAAAAAAAATAAAAAATGTACATTATCAGCTACCAGTGCAATCGTGCATCTTTCACTATTTTATACAATGCAGATCACAAGAATTATTTCCCAGGCTCCTGCAGAAGGTGCGTAAAAAGGTTGGAGTAACTTGGCATGGGAACTGTGCCACGTGTGGTTGGTAGCTTGTGTCGCTCGGTTTGGGCATGAGCACGGCCTGTCCTGTCGCCGGTGGTCAGCGAAGTTGGTGGCCTGTGCTCCCAGCAGTCCGGTTTGGTGAATGCGGGGTGACCATAATGGCAATTTTAGTTGTTTGTGGTAGGTCACCTTGTTTGGGGTTAGAGGTCCATTGGTCTAAGGACTGGCCAGTGCGTCTTCCTGCGCTCAGGTCGGTGAGCAATAACTTTGGGTGTTATGGTGTCTGTGGTAAGTTCTGGGCAGGGAGACTCAGGCCAGTCCCCACCCTTTGGTCGACCAGGACATACTGCGCAAACTCCTTCAGCGGGGATAATTTCAGGGATGTTTCATAGGGCTCAAAACTTGTCAGCAGGTACACAGCAACCCCCTAGCTGCACCCTGGCACGGGTATTAAAGCTTCCAGCAAGTTTAATTTAGGGTTATAATATAGAATGTCTTACTAGGAGGGGCACAGTGCGGTCATGCCATTGTCTATTATTTCGGTGACTGGAATTTGGGCCACGTCCAGTGCAAGCAGGGTGGGGCTAGTGCCTAACAGCTACATGTAACATGTAAGTCTTGGTGGCGGGGCGAGTAAGGGATGCTTGGTCTGCATGCAGGGGCAGGCGATTTTGTTGTGGGCTTAGCTCTGACGGCTACCCTGCGCCCTGGTTTTGACAGACTAGGATACGCAGTGAAATTTGTGGCAGGCATGCGCCAAGAGATGGGTCTTCCGATACATCTATACCGGGTTTAGTTCCTGGCTACGGAGTGGCTGCGTGACACTCTGGTGTTGGAGGTGGTCAGCCGGTTGGCAGGCCTTCTAGATGTGGGTTTTTAGCTCGGGCATGTCCAAGTAAGGGTTCAGGTGCCAGAAGTCGGCCCTGGGATACAATTTCACAGGCCTGTGGAAGCCTTGGCAGCCCAGCAGGTTGGGGAAGTTGTCATCCAACAAGTGTGCTACGGTTCAAAAATTTGGGGAAACTCTGGTTTATAGCACAAATGGGCTACAATGTATTAAAGAACATTTGGCATTCCCAGTATTCAAGATAGGGCAGGTATTTATACATATGGTTCCCCTCCTGTTCCCACTGTCTTGTCTGCTCCCTGGTATACTAGCAGAAGTTTGGGAGGGCAAGACGTCACCTAGGGTGGTGACTGGCTTAATTCGATGGACATGCTCCACAAGCGCTATACACGGATAACTGGGTGAGAGGAAGTAAGGCGGGCTTGATAATTCTTACGTCTACCTGCTTTGGCACACCTTGTCATGAGTTGCTTGTCAAAGGTATTTGCACTTCAGCCAGGCAATGTTGACACCCATCCACACCAAACCTATTGTTTAAGGTCATCCTGGGCGCATATACACAGCCCAGTATTAGGCCCCTGTGGTTGTCAGCGCCATGAATCACTAAATTCAACTGAACAGGAGGCGTGACCATGGTTACACTAACAGAAGTTTGGGAGTGCAAGACTCCACCTAGGGGGGTGGTTGGCTGAATTTGATGGACTAGTCCAAGATGTTTCACAGCAACTGCATGGGTGTGTTTCAATTACCTGTGCATAGTTCATTCAGATACTCAGTATCATATTAATGTTGGGCGCCCTGTTATACCTTTAGCAAACCTGGCCATGGGTTACACTCGCTGGGGTAGGGACACCAGCGTGGCGACACAGCACCTGTTGGCAGTTGCCATTATGCTAAATGGGGGGGCCAGGACGATCCTACGATGTCTCTCCTTTTCAGGGCGGCACTGAAGGGCTGGGCGAGGCGAGTGCCCCAGATACAGGGTCCCCCTTCGAATTTCAGACTCGGCAGGACATGCTTGCATGTGGGGCGATGGGAATCCCAAGGCGTTAAAGGGTACAGCCGGCCGCAAGCCACCCTGGGGAGGGGCCGGAAGACAGGTTAAGAGATCACGTACAGGCAAATTTTGGGTTTACCGAAGGCACCCCTGTGAGGCACCAGATGCTTGGTGTGGTGCTGTGTTATGGTGCCGAATTAAGTGCCAGCTTGAGTAGTTATATAGAAGGGTGTGCAGTGCTGCATTAATGGGTTTGGCTTCCTGGCATTTCTTTAATTTTCCAGGGTCAAAGGTATGGGTGACTGGCCATTCATGCGTTCTGAGAGTGGCACGATGGGCCGAAAGCAGGATATGGAGGCATGGATTTCCCGCCACTGAGATAATTTGGTTGGGGTTCCAAGGCATGCACGGGAACAGCTTGCTAAGATACTGCGGCACAGACTAAGGGGGGTGTCTCCCCTCCCAACTTTCTGGTCTGGGTGGAGGGCCTTCCGTGCGTCTTGAGTGGCGAGATGCGCGGAATTTAAGAAATGAAGGCATGTGTTTTCCACCACTGAGATAATTTGGTTGGGGGGCCATGGCAGGCACTGGAACAGCTTCTGTAGAAGCAGCAGCATGGGCCGGGGGGGGTGTCTCCCCTCCCATCACTGTGGACTGACACCTGTGAGGCACCAGGGTAGCGGTGTAAGGTATGCAACCATTGGTGGGCACATGAGTTTGATGGTCCGAGATACCCCAATGTAGTATGGGAGGGGCCCGGCCAAGGGTTTGCCATGGAAACCTCACGCAGGAGAGTTAATAGTGCCATGTGTAGAGGCCCTGAACAGAGGGGTTTGGTTTTATCAGGCATGGCCGGCTGCACGCTAAAGTCCACAGGGAGTTTTAAAAAGGATGGGGGCTCCTGTCCAGAAGGGGCATGTCTGGCTTCTGGTCCAGTATGGGCTTGGACTTTTTTCGGGACCTGGGATAGGCCCTGGAATCATCAGGATGTAGGTAAGAATGCCTACCTTGGTGGGGGGCCCTGGTTGTGACGGTGGCCACACCCAGAGCAGTGGCGGAGTTACAGGGCGATCCAGAGGCGGAAAGGTACTACGGGGTAACCTCTTCAGGAGCACAAAGGGTGCAAATGCCAAATATCCCCAGGGAGGTCCTCGGTTGGACCCTGGATGAGCGACGGCGCCCCATTAGTCCTACGGGCGGTTGTGGGCCTGAGCAACCGGGTGTTGCCTGGTACGCTCCGCCCCTTCGGGGGCGTGAGTAAGGGGGTGGACTGGCGGTCCACCGGTGGGAGGGGTTAGCCCCTCCCCCAAAATTGGTAAGCACCGATTGGCGACGGCCACGGTGTAATTTGGCTCATCAGGCGGGCAGGCGGCGGGCAGGCGGCGGAGGGGTTGCCTGCCCTTGGATCGCCCGTAAGATAACCCACCATGTTGGCATATTTGTTATGCAAATAAACCTGCAGCAAGTTTCTCCACAAACAAGGTGTCATGTGGTTTATTTCCAAATAATATTGCTGTATGTGGGATGGGGAGTGTTGCTGATATTGGCACTATGTTTGCTGCCCGTGGTCCACGAAGGGGACCCTCATAAGAGGGCGGCTGCCTTAGTGCCACATGAGGGCACACGAGACAGTCTAGCGTGTGGGACCCCCCCCTAGGGGTTCATGCGCAGCGTCACTTCCGGTAGGGGGTGGGCGGGGATGAGGTATAAGGGCCTCTCCCCACCCACCTGGCGGCCTCTTTGCTGCTGCCCTTGACGCCATTTCCCTCCCTACCGCTTACCCGGCGTAAGTGCAAGGGTGGGGTGGGAGAAGTGTTCTAACTTGTTATTTTGTGTTGCAGGCGGAGTTACAGGGCGATCCAGAGGCGAAAAGGTACTACGGGGTACCCTCTTCAGGAGCACAAAGGGTGCAAATGCCAAATATCCCCAGGGAGGTCCTCGGTTGGACCCTGGATGAGCGACGGCGCCCCATTAGTCCTACGGGCGGTTGTGGGCCTGTGCAACCGGGGGTTGCCTGGAATGCTCCGCCCCTTCGGGGGCGAGTAAGGGGGTGGACTGGTGGTCCACTGGTGGGAGGGGTTAGCCCCTCCCCCAAAATTGGTAAGCACCGATTGGCGACGGCTACGGTGTAATTTGGCTCATCAGGCGGGCAGGCGTCGGAGGGGTTGCCTGCCCTTGGATCGCCCGTAAGATAACCCACCATGTTGGCATATTTGTTATGCAAATAAACCTGCAGCAATTTTCTCCACAAACAAGGTGTCGTGTGGTTTATTTCCAAATAATATTGCTGTATGTGGGATGGGGGAGTGTTGCTGATATTGGCACTATGTAAACCTCGCAAAACTTCACAGGCAAAATTTTAATGTTGTCGTAACTGTCAGCCTAACTTCTTCAATGCCCACTAAACGTTCAACTAAGTGGTATTTTTACACTCATTGCTAGAGCAGGCATCACATAGGGCGATAGGATTTAGGAAAAGTTGATCAATTCCTTGTGAAATACCTAACAGCAGCAGCAAAAACGCGGGCATCTACTATTGTTTATTCGAATGTTTGCAGTAAATCTTCAACTTCTATTCAATTGATGCAGTAGTGGAGGAGCACTCATTATCAGTGGCAGTCAAATATTTCAGGAATACATAAAAATGCACAAACTGTACTCATGGATTTTACGGGGGAGGTCAATATGCGTGGCTAAACTATGTCAGATTGTGCATTTGCATAAATATAGTTGTTTCCCCTTATCTTTTCCATATGGAAGTGTCCCTTTCACTATTCCACCTTCACAAGGCGTTTTGCTCTTCAGTTTCACAGAACTAAATGTGCGTGCATTTCCAGAATGGAACACTACATTGTGAACTGTGCATTCATCGATTGCAGTAAGAACACTGACTCAATCAAATGGAGATTGGTAAGTCATTACAATGGTAAACTGAAGTACTACATTCCTCAAAAACTGCATGGTTAAATTCTAGATTAAAGGGGAAGATTTCACAACCAATGCAGCTGGTAAGGAGCACAGTACAGAGCAGAGGTCTGTGCTCTCTTCCCCTGCTGTTCCACATCAATATCAACAGATGGATGGCATATTACAACAAGCATTTACAATGCAATCGATCTCGCCTTTGGAACCTTATATGTATTTAGCTATGCAGCACATTAGCCTGGGTGCTGCAACATCTACTATTCTTTAACATGGAGGGAAAGTAAGCACCAAAATGTGTGACAAGCCAGGTATGGGAACACATGGCGATAAATATTGCCTTTGAGTGGGAAATGGTATAGTCCAAAGCTCTGTTTTTAATATAAAATCCGGGCCTTCGGTGGTCATATCACTGAAAATACAAGATTATGGTCTACGGGTGCTCGTGGAAGACAATTTCTATGGACTGAAATCTAGAGAATGCTAAAGTGATTCTGGTATTTTACTGACCTCTGCTGGTCGTTTTCTATCAAGAAAGTTAAATAGAGGCAGTTGCCAGAAAAATTAAAAAAAGAAAGTCCCTCAGCAGAAAGCAATTCTGGTATTTTACTGACCTCTACTGGTCGTTTTCTATCAAGACAGTTAAATAGAGGCAGTTGAACAAGCAGAAAGCAATTCTGGTATTTTACTGACCTCTACTGGTCATTTTCTATAAAGACAGTTAAATAGAGGCAGTTGAACAGAAAAAAAGTCCCTAAGCGGAAGCAGACAAGTCCTAGGGCTGATCTCCAGAGCCCACAAAGCCCACAAAGTGCATACACATATAAGTATATACTAAAGTATATACAAGAGGTCTCGAATGCTCGACCTAAAAACTAGGCAATTGGCTCTGGCCTGCAACAATGCTCGGCATTGTGTGTCGATTCAGATAATAGGTCCCCTCTTCAGTATACGAGCTAACTCACTAAGTCAAGATATGCATAAGAGAGAATGCAACAATGAAAAAAGAAACAGAGATTCAAATTGTGGCTTCATGTTTCCCTGCGAGTAGGGGCGCAACTAGAGCCAAATTTCGGTGGGGGTGGGTGGGCTAATACTTGTATAATGTAACTGGTGCTCATGCAAAAGTGCCTCAATACCTTCGGGTGGAGTTCGAGCTGTATAAAACTGCCAAAAAACAAAGCCTAAGGTTACTTCTCAGGAAATGCATTCTCACACTGTGGCAGCAAAAGTAATTTGCAACTTTAAGGAATAGGCAGAGTGGAGATGCAGGGGCTCTAGGAATGGGTGAAAAAACAACAAAGCTTCGTTATCAAGTAAATGGTCTTTTAAAGACCTGTGAAATACTCGGGTACAACTGCGCTAAGACGCCAGACCAGCCAGCCCACAGCAGCTCAAGAACTGTGTGTGTGTGCGTGTGGGGAAGCTGTCTCAGCCCGGGCTGACACACACAACGGGGGGGGGCTGAAGCCCTTTGAGCACTATGGGTGTTGAGCGCCTGCCTGTGAGTATTTCCTGTCTGGCTTTGAAGAGAGGCTGGGGACACATACTGGGTTGACAGTCTGTGACTGCATCATACTGCAGAAGTCGCTGCAGGATCCCTGTGATTCTTGTGAGTCTTTTAAGTGGGAAACATTAACTGTCCACGCTCTCATAGGTGACACACAGCAGATATGCTCCCCTAGGGCTGCTGTACCTACACTTACAATATGGCAGAGAAACACAGTCCGAAAAAATCCCTAATTTATAAGATACTATAGGCCACATCCAAATGAAAGAATGATGCCTTCACATTGCACAAAAGTTCAAGTGAGAGCCATTTCTCCTTCATGTGCTAACCACACCCTCACCTCATCCTCTTTCCCACAACTGCTGCTTAATACATGTCTCACATACCTTACTATTGCCACTGCTTTCTCTATATATGTTTAGTCATTGCAGACTACGAATGTATCTATGTTTTAAATGCTCTAGAATACTACTGATGACCACCACAAATGTAGATAGCTCTCACTTGCCTCTCTAATATATTTATTAAGTCATTTCACTTCCACTTGCGGATGCTGTGTCCTATTACCTTTTGTTGTAAACCCGCATTCCACTTTTTTGGGCCTAGAAACACTAAATCAAAAACTCTAAAATAAGATAAAAATACAATATGTTTGGAAAACTTATAGCGTGTTAAACTCAAATGGGGCACTACACATACGATACGTGTGCATTCATATTTAGGGGAGAGCGTTAACTCGTGTTTTTAGCAGAATTCTCAGGCCACTCTCCTGGCTCAACTTGAAAGTGTGACATTTAATTTGTACATGACCAACAAAAACAAGTGAAATGAAAGGCCTGTCAAATCTCACACTGAAGATGAAAAAGTCAACCTTAAGCAGGGAATAATAATACACTCTGTAACCTTTGCAGAATACCCACCTTTGACATCTTGGACTTGGTGTCGGTTATAAGGAAAGACATGTTGTTGATTTCATTTTGCACCACAAAGTTCTGTTCCTCTCGCTTGAAGTTCTGAAAGTTACATAAGTCATTTTAGATAAAGTGCTCACTGTTCTACAAACAGACAGTACACTATGTCAATGTGAGGACAACCATGCATGGGTAGGAAAAATATATAGTTGCAGATCAACTAATTGCTTGAACCTTGAAAGTGGCATAGCACACTTGTAAAAAAATATACTCTTTATACTAAACAGGTATAGTATCCTAAAACAGTGATTGCAGCTCTGGCTGGTTGTTTCGCAGTGGCATTTATAGTATTTTTGTGATTGCTTCACTGAATACCAAAGCGGTACATGTTCCAAGGACGTTCTATTATTTTGCTGTCTGAAAGCTACATGGGAAGAATGATCTGGTTTATGGAGATTACTTATCAAAATGATTCTGTGTTAAATTGACTTGTTGATTGAGAGGGTGAAACCCTACTGGAGCAATAGCCACAATCCTTGTCAGGGTGAACCGTAAAAAGTCATTAAATTACCTTGTCCTTAACCCTCTGATAGCTTGGCACAAAAGCAGTCAGGCTTAATTTAGAGGCATTGTGTGAAGTATTTATGCAACACACAACCAGTAACAGAGAACACAACACAATGAAAATCTCAAACCAATTTAGAAAAATTGAGTAAACTTTCAAATAAATAAAATGATACCAGAACAAAAAAATCCAATCAGTAGAACTGCAGATATGAAATGT
Organism: Calotriton arnoldi; assembly: GCA_963921515.1. NCBI lineage: Eukaryota > Metazoa > Chordata > Amphibia > Caudata > Salamandridae > Calotriton > Calotriton arnoldi. The sequence goes on along the minus strand of CAWUFW010004233.1, from coordinate 52,910 downwards.
TAAAGATTTTAAACCAAAGTAGAGCCAAAAGGTGCAAAACGCCAACCAAGGGTATCTGTTCATGCTAGAATGGGACAAAGTCAAAGGTTCAGGCTGACCGGGATGGAGCGCAGGCCAGACACAGGACCAAGTTTGGCCTGCAGAGGATTGTACCTTTGGTCCTTGGTGCGCGTTCTGCGTGGCGTTGCTTTGCAAGGCTTTGTGTTGACCGGCGTTGGTTCCAATGAAGCTATGCGGTGAGTCTTTGAGTCCCTCTGCGTCAGTTACTATGAGCTGTGCAGTGACGCTTTGTGCCGCTCTGTGTCAGTTCCAATAAAACTGACAGCCTGCGGCGAGGCATTGCAGGGTTTTGAATTGCTTGGCATCGATTCCTATAAGGCTGGCAGCTGGGAGGTGTTTCTTTGCGGAACTTTACGTTGCTCTGCATCAGTTCTGATGAAACTTGCAGCTGTGTGATGAGGCTTTGTGCGACTTCACTTCGTGTTGGATTTGGTGGGACCTTCAGTTAGGCCAGGAGGAGCTCTCTCTGATGCCAGCCAAGGTCCCAGGACCTGAGGAGGCATGTCTTGGGGATCAGGAGCTCACTCCAGCAGAGGCCAGCAGAGCTCAGGTAGGTTCAGTTGCAGGTCTAGGCAAGTCCGGTGCAGCAGGTCACAGTGCCGACTGCCGTCAATATAAATTGGTGTGGTGGCATGGGGGGTTAGGGGAATAACTTGGTGCTCCTCTCCTACCAGCAGTCCATGGGCCACAAAGCACATGCTCAGCACCCAACCCAGATGCTGCTCTCATGCTATACCTAACATGTAAGAATTGCTTGGATTAGCCTGAGCGGGCTGGTCTGACGCTCGCTCAGTCACAGGGAGCCTGTGCCTTTTCTCCACCCGGCTGAGCAACACAGATGGGTTGGAGAAATATAAATGAAATGCACATATCTGTCTGGCCATTCTAAGACAGTCTGCCAAACGGAAATGCACACTTGCAGTGCCCACCACTCCTCCTCCCTGCCATGGCCCGGCCCGCCCTACCCTAGACTCCATCTGCTTTAGCTCAGTCAGAAAGTGATAAATAAAAAGAAAATAACATTGTTTTATTATAATTTTATTTATCATCTGCTGGCTCTGAGCAGTGAGGCGACGCTCCTCTTTCATTACGAAGGAGCCGCGCCTTGCAGGTCAGCTGGGCAGTTGTAGGGGGGGGGCTTTAGAACTTGTTGTATCCCTGTAGCTCATAACAGGAGGTCATTCAGCTGTTCCTTGGAGTCCTAGGATGAAGGGAGAAGGTCCAGCCGTCCTTCTCAGACAGAAGGGCATGCTTAAGGCAACAGGGTAGTCTTCCGTATCATCCACAGGTCCAGGACTGTACTGAAGAATGGGTCTGAGGGTCCTATGTTTTACCTGATGCCAGCTTTGAAGTGGGAAGAGCTTCTGGAGTTTTCCCCTTACAGAAGTGCCTGGAAATTTCTGCCTCCCTTCCCTGGTCTCGGTCTGTCTTGGGGCACTATATGCTAGTGTGAAGTTTTTTGTGAGTGTGCTGGTGCAGTGTCTTTGAAGTGCAAGGGTTGTTGTGGAGCTTACATTTAGTCTCCATTTCACCTCTCCTTTTTAACTTAGCATCTTTTTTTAATGGTGGTTTGCACATGTTTTCCCTAATGCGAGAATGTGGCATGCACGCATTTATTTCTGATAGACATTGCTGCTCTGTATTCTGCGCATTCAGTTTGAGTGTTGCACAACTTAGAACACAATGCCTTGTTTTATTTTTGCTCCGAAGAGACGATTATTTATCCACAGACTAATTAAAGATGTGTTACTGCACCTCTGGCACAATGTGATAAGCTTGGTGTTTTATGATTTAAACATCGTCCATGCTGAAGTCGGCGAGAGGTTCACTTCCCGCCGGAGTTATTATGGAAGCTGCAGTGAGCTGTGACTGAGATGCAGTTCTCCTGTCCCCGACCTTCATTCTGAGAAGGAACATAACCATGCAAGAGAAGTGTGCAGGCCTGCACACTCGCCTGCACACTCAGAGAGGCATGCATTTGTTAATGCAATGAGACCGGCTCCCTGACGTACAGTACCAAGGTATGGGGTTAGATGAAATGAAATTAAATGAAATGAAAAAGGTTCTTATAAAGCACATGGCTACCCGGAGGCATCCCAGCGCTGTAGCAGTAACCACAGGGGAAGTACGCCTCTAAGAGAAGAGCCAGGTCTTTAAATGTTTTCGAAACGTGAGGTGGTTAGGTTCTTTGCGGATGTTCAGAGATCATTCCACTAGGCCTGTCAGATGGGTACTCCCGACATGCTCACTTTAGCATAGAGAAATTAGCGATAGATAGGAGTAATCTTAGCAACATTATAAACAATTAACATGGTTGAATTGTTTCTGTTTTTCACCATTCTAATAATGCTTATTACAATGATGTGTCTCATCTTTCTGATTATTGCAGTTCATGTTTTATTTACAAAGATTAGAGTTTTTCAACAAAAACATTTGAAAATGCTTTATTATATGTTTTCTTTGTGACACCTTGGGCATGAAAAAGTGACAAACGAAAGGATTAGATCTGTTTCCACTAATTCCTGGGGAATCCGAGTGGTCATGTTCCAGGTTACCAAAAAGATGTGTAACTCTGTAAGGGTAGGAGTTTAGATGCGGTACTGTGAGCTAGTCAAACAAACCAACATTTACTGATTAAACTCAGTCCCTGTACTATGAAGTTTTGTTGCTCTAAATACACAGTTCTAAATTCTTAGGAACTATATAACAGTGTGGTAGGTGACAGCTCCCCCCCCCTATCCTGCCTTGGATGCCCATATTGCCAACACTCAGTCCCTCTATTGTGTGTCTGTCTGGGAGGAATACACAAAGGCCAATTGCCAACTACGCCTAGTCATGTGACCCAGGAAGCAGGCTGAAGGCACTAAATGGTTAGAACAAGAAAATGCCAACTTTTTAACAGTGGCATTTTCAGAATTGTGATTTAAAGTTGGACTTTACCATTAATGAGGGTTTTAAATTACAATTCTTTAGTGACCAAACTCGACATTTCTACCTACTCCCAATCAAAAGTTATCACTTATTAAACTTGATAGGTGACTCAATGTTGTCCTATGGGAGAGGTAGGCCTTGCAGTACTGAAAAACAAATTTAAGAGTTTTTCACTACCAGGAAATGCTAAACTTAAAAGTACATGTCTAATTCTTTTTAAATGTACTGCAATCTGCCCTATGGGCTGTTTAGACCCTACACTAGATGGTGACTTAGATGTATTAAAAATGAAGGTTTCGACCATGGAAGAGGTTTATTTTGCAAGGTCAAACTGCCAGTTTAAAACTGCAACCACAGGCTGCAATAGCAGGCCCAAGACAAGTTTAAAGGGCTACTTAAGGGGTAGCACAATGAGTGCGGCAGGCCCCTATAGCATTTAATGTCAGGCCCTGGGTAAATGTAGTACCACATGACTAGGGACTTATAATGTACCAAATTGGTTCAAGCCAATTTCACCATGTTTAAAGAAGAAAGCACAAGCACTTTAGCAATAGTTAGCAGTGGTAAAGATTGCACAGTCCTAAGGCCAACAAAAACACATTTCTGCAAAAACAGGAGGATTGAAGGCAAGACGTTTGGGGGAAGACCACTCTGAGGCTGACAGGTCTAACAGATTCCTAAACCGATTGGAAGAGAAGCATTGAAGCTAGTGGCAAAACTCTTACCAATTATGATTGAAAAGGCATGGCCTTACCCACAAACGCACATTGATGTGACAAAGCAAAAAATATGTCACAATTATCACTTTGCTTGCAAAGTTGAGGGAGAACTAATAACGTGATGCTAAGGACAGCATACTGTTGATCACTTGCATCCAGATTAATATGTAAGTTAAATGAGAGACAACTGAAGACTAGACCTTGTTTTTACAGAGAAAAGAAACATGTATTGAAATCTTACTAAAATTGACCAACAAGGTGAGGATATCTGTGTTTTGAGCAGATAACTTATCAAGGTTCCTAGCAACACAGGTCTGTGGAAATTGGTGTAGTAGCTTATTATTCACAAATTACAAAGGTTCTCTTCATAACTGCTCAAATGTTTGGTTTTTCCAAACATTTTTGTTGAGTGTCTTTCTGGCAAATACAATCTGTTATGCTTGTAAAAGATGTCAAATCAAATTCAGTACCTCAAACCAAGCAAGCACAGGCCATGGCATGCAACATTTCTTCTCTCTGTGGTCTCCCACATTACTAAAATATGCACTCAGGAGGGTAGAAACCCCCAAAAATTTTAGCATTTGGTGCAACCTTTATGCTAACTCGATTACTAATCCAAAGATCAAAAGCCTCCTAACTCCACATAAATCCACTGAGCCACTGCATCTTAAAAAAAGAATATAATAGTGAGTATGGAAGATTTATTAATATTATGCTCTTACAAAATGTGAACAATTAATGGTCCCGGATTTACAAACATTTTGTGCCATGTTTGAGTCACTTTTTTAACAAGGAACAAAAGCAAAAGCCAAGTTGGTATTTACAACCTAACGCAAACGTGGATTTACATTCGTATGTAACAAAAAGTAACATAACATTGCACAATGCTAAGCATCAAAGGGGCATTTCATGGTTGGTGCATGGGCATTCCCATGCATCCACCCATGGAATTTGACAAAAATCCATATCTACAATTTTTTTGTAGACATGGATTTTTGTCAAATTCCTGCACTACCATGAGTCTGGCACAACGAAAAGAAATAATTTTATTTCTCCTCGGTTTTTCCTCCTTACATGTGTACTGCATTCTCCTGCACAGGCACAAAGAGGAAATTGCTTTAAGGTATAGCTTTTATGCAGCAAGGTACCACTTCCTGCACAAAAACTATGCGGACTACAATACAGACACCCTTACACTTTTGAGCAAGGGTGACTGCATTGACGCATGGTTGCTGAAAATGAGCCAGCACAGGGAGAGAGCAGACCTGCGCCACTTCTTTGTTGACAAAACACAGTTCTGCTTTCCACAGCTGACGCAACGCAGAGTAGCAACTTCCCTTGCTGCGCTGTGTTGCATGAATTGTTTGTAAATCTGGGCCTAAATTGGTAAACCTTAGACAGTCAGCCTGCAACCCATTCCTTTAATAACTCCATCAAAACGATTGATCGATCAATTTTTTCAATAATATCCGAAAATTGACATATTCCTCTTACCCCAGTAATAAAGAAAGAGAGCCCTTCACAGCAAACAACACTCCGCACTTTCCTCTGGGGATTCCATCCCCCAGCTGTCTCTGTGCCAGGAGGTGCCAACGCATCTTCCCTGCGCCAGGAGGCGCTTAAAGGTGGTTCCAGGCTCCCGCAGCGCAGGAGCCCTTCACAGCTACCAGTCTCCGCACTTTCCTCTGGGGACTCCATCCCCCAGCTGTCTCTGTGCGAGGAGGCGCCAAGGCATCTTCCCGGCGCCAGGAGGTGCATAAAGGCGGCTCCAGGCTCCCGCAGGGTGGGATGCGCGCAGGCGGGCCCAGGCCAAGGGCGGGTCCGTCTGCGCCCGTCAGCAGCTGGCTGAGGTTGGGCTGGGCCACCCCTCTTTCAAGCAACACTGACCAAGAAGTCCGAGGTGAGTGTTCGCGAGTGTTTGTTTACATTACCTGAACTGGCAATAGCTGGACCTGAGCACCCACGATGGGGAAGCGCACTGGGATATCGTCAGCGCGCCCCATCTCTAGTAGCATCCACAGTATGTTGGAAATGGTGGTCAGCATTGTGTCAGGTGAGATTGAACTAACTGCGCGGATTGTCCTTGGGAAGTGAGGCATTACAGAACGGCCTTGTGACTGGAGGGGCTCTAACTGATCCTGCATTTGTACCCACTACTGTATCATGTACTCCCCAGCATCAGATGCCTGGCCCCAATAAGATATTGCTTTTCAGTGGGAGCTCAAGAGGGCGTGATACAGTTGAGACACAGCCAACCATGGGTACCCCAACAACTGTGGCAATGCCAGCCGCGAAGCGCAAAAGGAAGACCGGGAAGCCTGTTTGTTCCAAAAGGAAACAACCCCCGTACTAGCTCATCTCGTACATGCTTGTCCACGTGGTTGCAGTGGTCGTCGAATGTTAGCACCTTAGAAGCAGTGCCGAATGGGAAGCCGAGCCGCCCTATTCGTACACAGACTGAGGCGGCACCTGTTGCACCTGACTATGGGGACCTTGGGTATACTTTTATCAATACTGTTATTAATACCATTTCTACACGGATTAATGAGATGGTTGATATGAAATTTACACCTTTATGGAAACGCCTAGATCATTTGGACATACTTATGAATAAGTTTAGCCAACGGCTAGAGACAATCCAAATTATTGTTGCCCCAGGGGAGGGGTCCATTTCTAAACCCAGCGCTCCATCTAATATTAACCCATCTCTCACTGCTATTCCTGCCCCCACTGGCCCCTTAGCTGTAAGCTCGTGCAGGGAGTGTTTCCAACCTAATGTAGATGCAGTACCTAAACGCTCTTTCATCATCAATGGCCTATTACCCATGGATGGGTCAGCCCCGAATGTGCCCCTTACTCCTATTTCTATCCCTGAACCTACTAATAGACCGGTTGGTGAGCAACCAAACATAGGCAAACCAAGTAGTAATGCGCCTGACATCCTGCACAGGAATCCCCTTGGGTCCAACTTAGATGTCTTGGGACTGCCACCGGCTGCCTGTCCCTGTGTGTTGGTGTTGGCAGGAGTGCCAACTCTTAAGAGGGATCAGAGGGAAACTTGGGACCAACTGGGTAATAAATGCGTGGATTGGTTATCTAAGAATAGGAGGTTCAATGTGTCAGATACGAGTGAGATCACCATGGTACGAAGAGTAGGGTGGGTGGGTGTTTCACCAAAGAATATAGAAGGGGACTGTATTGTGATTAGCTCTCGACAATGCCGCCAGTTTAAAGAATGGGACTACATTCTGGCCTGCTGTCAAGGATTTGAGATTAATAGGTCAATCACTGACCCCGATAAGTTGTAATATAACCAGTGAGGCATGGGAACCTCATTTTTCCATGATTTATTCAGCCCCAGTACAAGATGAAGATCCCTCTGAGCACAGGGCTCCCACTGGGATATTAATATCACTATCTGAAGTTGAGGAAGCCATCCAACAGAGCCTGGGTAACAAAGCCCAGGTCCTGATGGGTTACCTATTGATCTTATCAAGTATAAACCCTGATTTTGGGCGCCGGTTTTGCAAAACGTTTTTAATAATTTAATCAATGCCCCACCACCAAGTACGTGGTTAACAAGTATTATTGTCCCGATTTTTTAAAAGGGTGATCGTTCCCAACCCAGCTGTTACAGACCGATCTCCCTGATAGATAACACCCTGAAAATTTTATGTGGAGTTTTATATAAGATTAAAACATGGACCGAGGAAAATCGTATTTTACAATCATGTCAACTGGGGTTTAGGAGTAAAGTAGGCACAAATGAACAATGCCTAAATCTTAATTTAATTATCAGGAAATATACCACAGCCCAGCGATCCCCAATATATTTGGCTTTCATGGACGTGACCTCAGCTTTTGATTTTGTTAACCGGTCACGATTATGGTCCATTCTATTAGAATACGTTTTAGATGAGGATCTAGTATATTTCTTAGCTTACTTACATAAGGACCTGAAAGCCCGGGTTAGGATCAATAATGGTGGCGAGGTATCCAATGATATTAAAGTTTGCAGAGGGGTCAGGCAGGGTTGCGTCCTCGCCCCTCTTCTTTTTATCATATATATTAATAATCTACATAAATCATTGATAGCGCTCACTGATGACGTTCCCAGAGTTAATGGCAATATACTCCCGGTCCTAATATACGCTGATGATGCGGTCTTAATGGGCCGCACACCCAATGCCCTACGCATTTTAGTGCGGTTTTTTGGGGATTTTTTGGCCAGTTTAGATCTGTGCACTAATTTTTAAAAATCCTTCATAATGGCTTGTGGGCCGAGAAAGCACTCTCTAAACTCTATTTCCGTGGGCCATCAAAAATGACAATGCACTAGCACTTTTCCTTACCTAGGGCTGGTCTTTGCTGCGAATGGCTCTTGGTCTGATCATGTGGCGTATTGCAGGAACAAGTTCTCTAAGGCTACCAATTCGATTCTTAGTCTTCGCCGGCCGAAGAGGACAGGGGCTATCTTAGCAACTTTAAATTTTTTAAAATCTCAGTGCATACCTACAGCACCCTATGGCGCAGAGGTTTGGGACTTCTCAAAGAGTCATAGTATTCAGCGCGAGGATAACAGATTTTGCAGGAAACTATTGGGTGTACCAATCTCCACGTCTCAATATGTCTGCCATAGTGAATTAAAATTACACTACATTGAAGACTTCATAAAGGCCCGCCCCACCCTATTCTGGTTAGCAATATGGAAAAATGAAGCAGCGTCTCTCACAAGAGAGATAATAGGAGACTGTCTTAAGTGCGAGAAGGGAATGGACATTCCGTGGCTAGCCGAGGTGAGCCAGAGTCTAAGTAGTGTTAATGCACAAGTTACTAACTTGTGTAACGATATATCTGTAAGAGACAGTAGTTAGTGACAGATTCCTTACCTTAGAATATCCCCAGACGTCAGGCTGGATCCGGAAAGTTTTGCGTAGCAGTACCCTCGTCGTGCGGCTCCGCATCCGTCGTCGGCGTTGGGATCGCCGGGATGACGTCGCGGCCAGTACTTAGACGCCGCCCCTGCGCGCTGACGTCAGTTCTGTACACGACTTTCCGCGCCAAGAACGCAGAGCCATGCAAGAAGCTGACATTGGTGTCTGAAAAAATACTAGGGCCCTGAAAGGGAGGTCCTTAACCCTAGAAATCAGTTCGCAGAATGGGGAGGATGGGTGGGGCGGTAAGGAATCTGTCACTAACTACTGTCTCTTACAGATATATCGTTACATAAGTTAGTAACTTGTGCATCTGAAAGAGACACGTTAGTGACAGTTTCCTTACCTTAGAATAGATACCCCAACAATACCAACCCCGGTGGTGGGTCTGCGAACAGATTCAGACAAGGAAGTCCCAGAGGACAGAGCGGCCAAAGAAGCCGTCCCTCCGGACTTGGCTGTCAAGGCAGTAATGCTTGGTAAACGTGTGCAGCGAGGCCCACGTAGCTGCCTGACATATATCCTGTAGCGGAACACCGCGGCCTAAAGCCGTGGTAGCAGCTGTCGCCCTGGTAGAATGGGCACGTAGCCCAACAGGGGGCTCCTTCTTAGCCAACGAATAGCAGGCTTTGATACACAAGATTACCCAGCGGGAGATGGTCCTTTTGTGTACCGCCCGACCTTTTGTGGCGCCCACGTAGCCAACAAAGAGCTGGTCATCCACCCGGAACTGTTGTGTGCGGTTGAGGTAAAAGGAAAGCGCACGTTTTGGGTCCAGACGGTGGAGCCTCTCTTCCTCTCTGGAAGGAGGCGGAAAGAAGATGGGCAAAGTGATGGTCTGCCCAATGTGGAAGGCAGTAACCACCTTTGGCAAGAAGGACGGACGCGTCCTAAGAACAACCTTGTCTGGATGGACAGACAGAAAGGGAGGTTTGCACGAAAGAGCCTGGAGCTCACTCACCCGCCGAGCGGAGGTGATGGCCACCAGAAAAGCTGTCTTCAGAGTGAGAAGACGAAGAGGACAATTATGTAGAGGCTCAAAGGGAGCGCACATTAAAAAGGTAAGAACCAAGTTCAAGTCCCACTGAGGCATTACAAACGGAACAGGAGGGAAGAAGTGTGTAATGCCTTTAAGAAATCTGTTAACAACAGGGGACTTGAAAAGGGAGGGCTGATCAGGAAGCCTGAGGAAGGCCGAGATTGCACAAAGATAGCCCTTGATGGTACCCAGGGCAGAACCCTGTTGGGCCAGAGAAAGAAGGAACAGAAGAACCTCAGAAAGAGGGGCAGAAAGGGGATTCACAGCCTTTGCTGTGCACCATGCCACAAACTTGTTCCACCTGCAGGAGTATACCACCTTAGTGGAGGGACGTCTGGCTGCCAGAATCACATCACAAACTTCGGGAGGCAAGTCGAAAGGAATCAACTGCCGTCGCTCAATCTCCACTCAAGGAGGTGGAGACTGGACAGGTTCGGGTGGAGGACTGTCCCCTGCTGCTGCGACAGAAGATCCTCCCGAAGAGGCAGATGGATGCTCATACTGAGTAGCTCGGGATACCAAACTCTTCGAGCCCAGTCCGGAGCCACAAGAATGACTTGGGCCCGGTCGCGCCGAATCTTCTTGAACACTCTGGGTAGAAGTGGTCTAGGCGGAAAGACGTACAACAGACCGCAACTCCACTCGTGACGAAAAGCGTCGCCGAGCGAGTGCCGCCTTGGAAATTCCAACGCGCAGAACTGATGACATTGCGCGTTCTCTTCGGTGGCGAATAGATCTAACCAAGGCTCTCCCCACTGTAGAAAGAGTCCTTGCGCCACCTCCGAGTGAAGACGCCACTCGTGATCCATCATGCACCTGCGGCTGAGTTCGTCCGCCCTGGCGTTCAGGGAACCTGCCAGGTGTTGAACCATCAGGAATATGCCCTGATGTTCCAGCCATGTCCAGAGACGCAGAGCCTCCTGACATAGGGTCCACGACCCCACCCCACCTTGTTTGTTGCAGTACCACATGGCGGTGGTGTTGTCTGTGAACACCTGCACTACCGTCCCTTTGACAGAGGGAAGGAATGCCTTGAGTGCAAGTCGGATCGCCCGGAGCTCCAGAAGGTTGATATGGAGCCGGGACTCCGCCGGAGACCAGAGGCCTCTGATCTCCGCCTCTCCCATGTGACCGCCCATCCCAGAAGGGACGCATCCGTCACAACTGTGTGCTCTGGTTGGCGAAGGGAGAGGGATCTGCCCATGACCCATTGCCGGTTCGAGAGCCACCACTGCAACTGCCGTGCAGTCTCCTCCGAGATCTGGACGTAATCGGACAGGTTCCCCTGATGCTGCGCCCACTGGAACCTCAGGTCCCACTGCAGAGCCCGTATATGCCATCTGGCATGATCGACCAGCAGGATGCAGGAGGCCATGAGGCCCAGCAGCCTCAGGGTCATCCGTACCGAAACCCAGGATAAAGGCTGAAAGATCGGAATCATAGCCTGAATATCCCGGACTCACCGTTAGGGAGGATAGGCCCGAAACTGCGTCGTGTCCAGAACTGCTCCGATGAAAAGGAGCTGTGGAGAAGGAATCAGGTGCGACTTCGGCACGTTGATGGAGAACCCCAGCGAGTGCAGGAGTTCGGCCGTAGTCCGGAGGTGGGAGACGACTGCCTGGGACGAGCCCGCCTTCAGCAACCAGTCGTCGAGGTAGGGGAAGACTGGAACCCCTGCCCGGCGCAGATGAGCTGCGACCACCGCCATCACTTTCGTGAACACCCGAGGGGCGCTGGTAAGGCCAAAGGGGAGCACGGTGAACTGAAAATGCTCCAGGCCTACCGTGAACTGCAGGTAACGCCGGTGGGCCGGCAGGACGGGGATGTGAAAATATGCGTCCTGCAAGTCCAACGCTACCATCCAGTCTCCAGGGTCGAGGGCAGTCAAGACCTGAGCTAGGGTGAGCATCTTGAACTTCTCCTTCCGGAGGAAGCGATTGACGTTCCGGAGGTCCAAGATAGGACGCATGTCCTCCTTGTCCTTTTTGGGCACCAGAAAGTAGTGGGAGTAACAACCACGTCCTACTTCTGGGGTCGGAACGCGCTCGATGGCCCCCTTGGCCAAGAGGGCCGCAACTTCCTTTTGAAGAAGCACCAAACGATCCCCCGACATGCGGTGGCATTGAGGTGGCATGGCTGGAGGGGTAGTCTCGAAGTGGAGGGAGTAGCCCCTTCGGACAATGTCCAAGACCCACCTGTCCGATGTAACGGCACGCCAGTGGTGAAGGTGATGGTGGACCCTGCCCCCTACTGGCATGCTGTGGACCTGAAAGGATGGACTAGGAGGGCTTGGAGGCCGCGGACGGGGCGGAGGTGGTGGCCTGACCCGCACGCTGGTTACCCGACCCGCCTCGGCGGGAGCCACGTCCACGGCCGTGCGAAGACGCTTGCTGCGCAGGCCGGTGGCTGGGCATCGGACGTGACTGGGCGCCCCTTCCGTGGCCACAAAAGGGGCGAAAAGCAGACTGTTGCGGAGGGCGCACAGTATAAAGGCCCAGGGACTTGGCTGTAGCCCGTGAGTCCTCAAAGCGCTCCAGCGCATGGTCTGCCTTGTTGCCAAAAAGGCCGACACCATCAAAGGGCATGTCCATAAGCGTGTTTTGGACAGCGCCCGAGAAACCAGTGGTCCTCAGCCAGGCATGACGGCGCAGCGCCACTGTCGTCACAAGCAATCTGCCTAGCGAGTCGGCGGTATCTAGGCCACACCGGATAGTATACTTCGCCGCATCTCTTCCTTCCGCAATGGCACGAGAAAGCAGTGCCTGGACCTCCTCAGGACACTGGGGCAGAACCTGCGCCACCGAATCCCACAAGGAGTGGGTATATCGGCCCAAAAGGCAAGTGGTGTTGACGGACCGCAAGCCAGCACTGGTGGAAGAAAAAACCTTCTTCCTAAATTGGTACAGTTTTTTGGATTCCCTATCCGGGGGAGCGGTAGGGAAGGTGCTTTGGGAGACGGAGGCTTGGACAACCAAGCTCTCAGGGGTGGGGTGTTGGGAAAGGGCCAGGGGGTCACCCGGAGCAGGGCGATGGCGCTGGGCTACGTTCCTATCCACAGGAGCCCCTGTGGTGGGCTTGGACCAGGTGCCCAAAAGAACGTCCGAAAGTGCCTCGTTGAACGGCAGCAGTGGCTCCGCAGAAGTAGCCGCCGGCTGAAGCACTTCCGTCAGGAGGTTAGTCCTGACAGCCACTGTAGGTAACTGGAGGTGCAGGACCTCAGCTGCCCTACGCAGCACCGTAGCAAAGTTTGCTCCCTCCTCCGTTGCCACAGAAGGAGGAGACAGCATGCCAATGTCTGGAGAGGTATCCAGACCACTGGCCTCCCCAAGTTCCTCAGCCCAGTCCTGATCGTACTCACATTGGGCAGTGAGAGGGTCCTCAGACCGCTCCCAGGTCTCTTCGTCCTCCAAATCAGGCTCAATGTAAGGAGGAGGGACATGTGGGACCCAAGGTCCCAGCGGCGCCGGAGCCGGCGTCGACCGACGTCAAGTCCGGGTCCGGAGAGAACCTGGGGACGACGTCGCCCGGAGCCCCGGGCGTCGTCGTGAACGGCACCGGTGAGATCGACGCCGGTGGAGGTGTCGTTAGGTCAACGGGCGTCGATCGGGGTTGCGGCAGCACCGGAGCCGGGGTCGAGGCCGGGGCTGGTGTCGCTGGCGGCGCCGGGACCGGAGTCGCCGGCGGCACCGTAGGAACCCCACTAGGGCCCGCGGGGCCCGAAGGCGCACCGGGGGGACCTTGAGGCCCGAAGAGGCAGGCCATGGCCGACAGGAACTCCTGTATTTCGGCCGGAGTCGCCCCCGAACCCGGGAAGTGCGGGTAATGCGGCGGCGGCTCCACAGGCACTCCTGGCGTCGCGGGGGCGGGGACGGTGCCGATGGGACCCTCAGCCGAGTCGCACGACCGGCGAGGGGAAGTCGTCGAGCGATGACGCTTTTTAGACTTCTTATGCTTCGACTTACCGGAGGAGTGCGAAGACTTTGACCCCGAAGAACGATGAGGACTCCGCGACCGGCCCCTCGACCTCTCTCTCGACCGGGGCTTGGCTTGGCGCGGAGCCGACTGCCGGACCTCGAGGAGCTTTCGAGACCGCTCTCGCAAAGTCTTCGGATGCAAGGCCCGACAGTCAGGGCACGACTTGGAGTCGTGGTCGTGCCCGAGGCAGTAGAGACAATCCTGATGCGGGTCCGTGATCGACATCATTCGACCACAGGCATCGCATGGCTTGAAGCCGGGCATCCCTACCGACACCGTAGGAGTCGTAAGACTCGAGAAAACAGTGACAAAAAGTCCCCAAAAATCTGTCAAAAATTGACTGGGGCACTGCTCTCTCCGGATCTGCGCTTACTGGCGCGGAAAAAGAAAGAACTGACGTCAGCGCGCAGGGGCGGCGTCTAAGTACTGGCCGCGACGTCATCCCGGCGATCCCGACGCCGCCGACGGACGCGGAGCCACACGACGCCGCCTACCGACGCGCAAGGGTACTGCTACGCAAAACTTTCCGGATCCAGCCTGACGCCTGGGGATATTCTAAGGTAAGGAATCTGTCACTAACGTGTCTCTTTCAGATTATGGCCAGCTCTTTTCAAGCCCAAACGAAGTAGATACTGTAAACAAAAAAGCTCTCCAGACAGCACTATATACACATTACAGTGAGGCAAGACTTGATAGAGAGTCTAGGGAACCTACTGTTGCAAATTTTATGATTATTGAGCGCACCTCATACTTGCCGCCTAGTTATCTTACAAAACCCATATGCCGCTGGGAGAGGGGACTCCTCTTCCGATTAAGGGCTGGCACAGTAAAGTTCTTGCTCTGTTTCCCCCTCAGGTACAATGCCAACCTAGACTCCTTGCCATGCCCGTGTGATGGCCAGAGTAGACAAACGACACTACACTTTTTATTTTTCTGTAAGTTCTATATAAAATATGCAAAATGGCTTTTGATACCGTTTTTAAAAAAAACTTCCCCTGTTCATCTAGATGCTGCATATAGGAATATACTCAATCTGGAAGATGACAATTAGTTTTTCGAGTGGGCACTTTTCTGAAAATTGCTGTACGCGCCCGCAACACAATGTGCACTTTATGAAGAATGTTTTATTGCACTGGTTTTCTATATCATCATTACGACAACAAATTGAGCTGGCTCCTTTTTTGAAAACTTCTGTATGTGTTTTTAACATATTTCGCACCTGTGAATAATGTTTTTATTGAACTTGTTTTATATTATTATCATGTTTATTAGGAACTTGTGTATTTTAATTTGATTTCATATGATTCGCACTTTTATGGATATGGTTTTATTCGAATAAAGAAATCTAATTGAATCGAAACAAAATGTGCCCATGCTTCTCCATCTCTAAAGTTAACACGTTCCAGAACCTCCTTTATGCGGGACGCCTTCATGGTACCGGCACAATCTACCTCAGTCAGTCCAATATACTGAATCCCCAATAACTCACATATGCTCCTTCTTCTCATTCATACTCAGTCTGGCTAGTGCAAACCGTTGTTCACTGTCATGTTCAGATTCGTCCACTCACCTACAACACTGAACATTACGTTGTCATTTCCACCACATTCCCTGTAGTATTTACATCACACTTCCACCCAGGCATGCTGCCTCATAAATGTTCACCTTGAATCTATTTATTTGCCTCGACTCCTGCCCATCACAAGTTGTGGCTGAGGACATGATAACGAGCAGCAGCGTTCTAAATTTAAACTTAGATTTTGTATTGCTCAAAGAGTGTAGACCCCTATTATTCATACCATGAACTGTAATTCAGGGGACAAAATATAGAAAATTAAAATTAAAAAGCAAATTCGAACAAGTCACACCATGACTTACATGTGATTTTGCCCAGTAAACAAATACCTCTGCTACCATTCGGAACAACTCCTCTGCTTCAGGGTTGGGTTCTTTCAGCCATCTTGCTCTGCATTAAACAATGTAGAGATGGAAAGAAAAAAAGAAATCAGCTCTTGTTGTCTCCAATTTGTTTTACTATGAATAGAAAGCACCAACCTACCTCTGACCAGCCAGCATGGACATGCATTAGGGACGCTATTTTACTAACCACAAACGATTATTATCTATGCCAAACAGTTGAACACTTTTCCATGCCTAAATATGACCCCTCCCAATATAAAAAGATAAATCCAAATTTAGTTCCCCGTGCTTGTGGATGGTTTGCCATCCACAAATGATTGGTGGGTAGTGTACCGTAGATAAGGAAAGAAGACTTTGAGTTGACCATGACAAACGACAATCACCTAGCAGTAAGAGCAGTGGGGCCGGGTGGGATTTCCACAGACGACGAGGAGGGAAAATGATTATATACTTAATTTTCACTCATGGTTGTCTGTTGAATCCCTTCCAACACGGCCCCATTGCTCTTACCTGCACGGGCACGCTCGTTTAGAGTTCGGCCATTTTGAGGGTGTAAAAACTGCACAGGAGAAGTGGTTACTGTTTGGTTCCTTTTTACAGCCTGGAGTTTTTTGCACACAATTATGAGTGTCTACATTTGGAATATGGAATAAAGTTAAATTGTGTTTGTACCACCTTACAACCACATGCCTTCTGCTTTTCCACCGTGATTTGCTAGCACAAATTCCACCAGGCAGAGCCTGGAGGAATTTGCGCTGGGAGTTATTTAAAATCTGAGTGCAAGTTTTGCTCAACTTGGAATCTCGAATCAAGTTTAGACCTTACACTGGATTTAGAAGGAAGCAAACAACTGTGGATGTCCAAGGACCCCACTTTGAATGGCAATCTGCATCTCTTTTGTCCCACTGAACTGCTTCATGTACAAGTCATGCAGAGGAGAGGATGAGGAGGGGTGCATACATGTGCCCCCACCACCCTTGTGATTTCCTCCCTCCTACCAAATGCTCACTGCACGTGCTAGAGTCATTTCCCCTCCCTCAAGGCTCCCTCCACGGTTCCACCCACTAAAAAACATAATACGTCGGTGCCCTGTCACCATTCACCAACTCTACCTCATAGTCTTCACAGCTAAAGAAATCTCCTGTCTGCCAACTACTGTGCAAGTGAGGAGAGAGATCACACACCCACAGCAGCGAATCAGAAAGATGCACAGCAGTAGCCCAATGATGCTGTTCAGCTACTGTGCAGGGGTCAGTCTGTCCTCTGATTGCCCGAGCTTTAGCGAGTAAAAGGAGGTTGAGAAAGTGTCTTCCCCATGTCTCTGGAGCAGACAGTAGTGGCCACTCATTTCGGTGGACTCACAGCATTGCACAACAAAACAATGTCTACTGCTGTCTCCCTCATAGAAAGAAGAAGTCCCTGCAAAACAAAACATAATCCGAACATTTTTCATTCAGGAATGGCACAAAGCACTTACGAGTTTACATTGCATTTTCTCTTTAATGCAGTAAAATATCAGTTTTAGTTTTTCGATGTAATAATACCTGGTGTCCACAAGTGACACTGATGGGTGGAACATATTATTTTTTATTGCTTTTAATTTAGACAATCTTTAAAATACCAGACTACGGCACTAAGATTCCATGACAACACCTAGAACAGAATTTCCAAAAATGCTATTTTTGACAATAATACCTTCAGCTTTGCTTAATTGAGCAAATACAGCGTTGATTTCTACAAATACAAATGAAATTAGTTAGATGGCATAGAGTGACTTGCAGTTTAAATGCACAATGGCTCCACAGATTTTGGCCAAGACAATATCAGTTAATTGGCCCTAGATGGTGACAAGTACTTACTAAGGTCTCATTGTCGTCTGAGCATGTTTGGCAAAAATATAAATAAATGCTCTAAAAAAATACCAGGCTGCCAACAGGACTTGGCTCAATAATTTCATTGTGGCAGTCGCCCATCCACACTGGTTAATTGTCCTTAATCCTGGACCCACTTACCCCAAGGGGCTCCAGCCAATCACCGCACACCCAGTAAGTTTTGAGTTTCCCGCGTCTCCAGCGGTTGTCCCATTTCACCGCGCTGCCCCACCCCTGATCCCTCTTTCCTTTCCCACAGATGGATCCTTGAAGCTTCGGGCTCGGGATCACTTCTCCTCCACCTCCGGGATCCATCGCTCCGAGTAAGTTTCACCGCTCTACACCGCCTCAAGACCGGTTCTCCTTGCAGGTCTCCCCCTCATGTCTCCCTTTCCCTTCCAGCTCCCACTTCATGAGCTTCTTATAACCCCGGACGCAGTGAGCTTTCCTCCAGTGCCCAACACGTCTGGTCGTGATTCTTCCGACCCCCAGATCATTTCTCAGCCCTCCTCGGCAACCAATCACTTCTCCCTTTTTTTCTGAGCCTAGACACAGTTTAATTATCTGCTAGTGCGCTACCCAGCCCCATTAATTAGTGCTCGTACAGCCTTGCCTGTTGTAATTATCCCTCTTTGGCTCATTCTTTCGCCATCATGGCCTTTCCCTTTTCTCCTTTAAACCATTCTCTTGGTCCACTATTGAGTGTTTTTATTCTCTCCTTACAGAACTGTTCCCTAACTAACTGTAACCTGGTCCTGATGATGGCCTAACGTTGTATATAGGCTGATACGCCGTCGACTTTCACAGCGTAATTTACGGCGCCTTTCTCGTGACTGCCCACCTAAATTATCTTGTACTAACTTCATTCATTGTATGGGCATCACTACGAATACACTTTGTATATATAATTTGTTTTGTTTGCTCCCTTTTTCCGCTGTATGTACTCCCTCACATGTCACCAGCGCCGTTCACTCCTTCACGAGAACTTGTACACAATATAACACAGGTTACATGACATTCAGTGCAACACAGTGCTTTTTTGTCTTTGAATATATGACTAAATATATGAAAAAGTTTCTCATTTACCACATGTCTCCGCAATTTATTGTCTCCCTGCTCCCCCTTCCTTGCTCACAGCAATTAATTGTGTTCCCTTAGAAATTGCTTTTTAAACGATACCCTCAGAGACACTGCACACTTCTACCCTGGTCTCTACCGGCTTTATGGGCTACCTCCTGTAGTTTGTTACTGTATACCAATTACTAGCATATCATGGTATGGATGGTAAATTAGTGCACCGGAGAGTGTGAAGTTGGGTGTGAGATCTAATGAAAGGTAATCGCTTCATAGGCAGGTAATAATAATAAAATAATTCCAAATTGTAAAGCCCGAACATATCACCACCTTAAGGGTTTCAAGACTCTGGGGTCCGTCGGGGAGATTAAGTGAGCTATTGCCCAGAGTCACATGATGCTGAGCTGAGCTTCTGCTGACGATCGAACCGGGAACCCCGGGCTCTGAAGTAAGCCACTCTAGCTGCTGCACCACACCTCTTCTACAAGGTATCATCAGATCTTGAATAATGCATTTATAGGGCTTTTTAAACTCAATAGCAATCCCACCACCTTGTTTGTTGAGTCTATCCCTTCTCACCAAAGAGTAGTTTTGTGGTAGCGATGCAATTATATCTGGGATGGAAGCCTCGTGAAGACAAGTTTCAATTAAAAATATGGCATCTGGTGTATGATCCACTAAAAAGTTTAAAATAAACTGTTGGTGCCTGGGTAGAGAGCAAACCTTGATACTATAAAAGTGAAACTTACTTTCATGCCTATGAAGTGCAGTGGTAGGTGTGCTGCTACCTGCTGTCGCTGTGCTAATTGCATTACCCATGGAAGATTGCTCCTGGTTTTTCTGTAAGTTACATGAAATATTTCAATGCGTACAAGCATAAGGGCTCTTGGATGGGTCAAGAGATACTCAACATCCCTGGACAAGAGGGGAGCAGTACTCTCAATTGATAAAAAAAACAATGTTTTGGCCCTGGGCGGGCAGGGTGCCTGGCAGTTGGTCCCGCTCGGGCCCCGACGAAACGAAGACAGGCTCACATGGGCTTGACTTAGGCGCGCCCGCTGCATGCGTCCACTGTGCGTCCGCATTTGTATCTTCCCTAAATAGGGACGTGCAGCTAAAACTCTAGCCCACTAACCGGGTAGTGCACACATCCCCACAATAGCCGCTATGCAAATGACACAAGCGGGGCACAAACACACGTGCACCACACTCTTAAAATATTTGGCGTTCAAATCACCTAACATCAGCAACACATGTAAGCACCCTGACTAGCCCCAGCAATAGATAACAGGTTTAAAAACAAAAAATGAGTTTAAAATGGTGGTGGGAAAGCTTTCAGAGTAGCAGTGCTCAACAAACACCCTACCTTCCTCGTCTGTATCATCCCTCAATAGGGACGTGCAGCTAAAAAACTAACCCGCTAACCGAGTAGTGCATGCGTCCCCACAATGGCCTCTATGCAAATGACATGAGCGGGGTACTTAAACATGTGCAGCATGCTCTTAAAAAATTAGGCATTCAAAAGAAAAGAAAACAAAGTGGCCCTTATTATTAGAGAAGTGGCAGGCCCATATTTAAAACTGTCCCCATAGCAGGGCCGTTAGAAATGGCAGTGAGGGGGAAAAAGGCATCACTCTCCAGACCCTGTGCTATTTAGGGCCTGTGCTTGTGCTGCAAAGTCTATTTCTACATTTTGAAGCACACCAGTTTATTATTGAGGAGGTACCTAACAGCCAAAACTACAAGATGGCGCCAGATGGTGTATTATCAAGGTTTTCATTTTCTTTGAGGACATGTGTTTTGTTTTACCTTAAAGCAGAGCTCATGACGTGTTGACCCACAAAGATTTTTGCCCGACCCCACTAAAAACTTGTGACATGTCTGATACCCAGAAGCACATCAACTGGTGGGACGGGTATTTCCGAGACACAGAATACAAGCATTCTGATGAGAAATGGGAAATTAATACCTGTAACTAAATTTCCACACCAATTCCTGTGTTTTTTTTCTCAAAGCCAGGAATTGTTCACTGCACACAGTTTGCCAAATTTTACAATATGAAATGTATCTGTGCAGTGTATTTTAAATGCACTGTATAGCAAAAACCTTAAAAAAGCATGTGTATTTTTGTTTTTGGAGCAGGAGGGCGGAGAGCTTCATTTTTATTAGCAGACATTCGCATTACCTATTTGTTCAGGTCAAAAAGAAAGCATGATTCTTACATCATTATATCTTAACGCAGTAGTACCGTCAAAAAATATTCTCAAGCAGTCAGTGGTAAAAAGAAAAGTCATAAAAATACAAGCAATAGCACACCCTAATCATTCTAGAATTATACATCATCAATGTCCAAAAGTCCAGCGTTTGAATACCTAAACCCCCATTTACATAATGAGGCACACTCTTATCCAGGCCATTCAAACAGTTACAAGTACCAGACTTACTTTTCAACAATACTTACATCACAATATACCAGAACGAGATGACATACAATTCTAGTTTCCTTTTCTTGAGGTAAGTTGCTTGGATCAACCAAATGCATCCAAACAATCAATGGAAACAGGCAAGGGAGGGCATCAAGGGCATGTGGTATGTAAAAACACAAGCCACCATTTAAATATGGATCTACAACAGATGTATACTGCATTATTTTTCCAGAATGGACATTTCTGCAGATTCACATGCCTTAGATGAATATCTCCTACATAAGAAGATCTGGGAACAGGTCAGCATATTCAGGTCCCTTGGGAAAATGTAGGCACTTGACTACAAAGGCTGTAATAGGGTCTGTGGACTTGCTTCCTGAAAGTTTGTTAATCCATATTCTTGCACATACCTTGTGAATTGCTGATGTCTTAGCTCAAATTCTGTTTTAAACTGCACTTCTCTGCACTGCTGAGTGTCATCTGGCCAGGATTACATAGACCATATTTCCTCTCACTCTCCTCCCCATATTGTGTCTATAACAGCAGCCAGTACTTTGCCCTCAATGCCTGCCCCGTTGTGTGAAGCAAAAGGGATGGTCAACTGCAGCCACCTAAGTAGAGGCAAACTCAAGGGCACTTATCCAACTCACATCCCATAGCCCTAGAAAATGTTGGACTCAGTTTCCCATAAAAGATTTTAACCAACTAGCCTACAGGGCTTGATGATCTCATACACAATCACAGGGACCAGGTTCCTTCCACTCTCATTCCTCTGAACCATACCTTTTTAAAATGGAAAGTGGGCACACTGAATCTGTTTATGTTCCTGTCTTTGATTTATGCTTCCATAATTTATGCTTGCAATTCACTGGACAGACACCTTATTGTTCATGCCTATTGCAGTAATTTGTTCTTGCATTGGAACTCTAAGGGCCTGATTACGAGTTTGGCTGTGCGGAGCCGGGTTCGCCATGCCGCCGCACCGCCAAACCTGTGGTCAGGCCGCCCGCCAGATTACGAGTTATTCTTGTGTTCGGCGAGCTTTTTTTTACATTCCCACGGCAGTGCCCTGAAAATGGGCACCGCAATGGGAACGCCAAAAACAGTTCCTGCACGGCATGTCCTGACAAGTCCATGCCATGCAGGAACTGGGTGTATGCATACAGGGGGGCACATGTTGTGCCCGGCTGCATGCATTCCAGCAGAGGCACAAGGGCGTTTCCTCTCTGCCACAGTTTTCATGGAGGAGGAACCACCATGAAAACCGTGGCAGAGAGGAAACTCGTAATATGCTTGGCGGGACCGCAAAGCATATTGCGGCCTCCTGACCTCCTGACTTGGCAGTTCCCTGGTGGCTGCAGTGGTGCAATGGCGGTCCGACCACCCTGATTGTAACAGGGCGGTCGGGAGACCGCCACCGCCATGCCTCGACGAGTCTGGTGGTCCATGGACAGCCAGACTCGTAATCGGCCCCTAGGTGGTAGCGATCTCAACAGACTTTTAGATTAAAGGAAAATCTTGCTATAAACTGTCAATGTGTTGTCAATTTATGTGAAACTGATCAATGTATTTCCCATGTTCTCTCTTACATCAACATTTTGGAGAGTGTTCAAGGTGTAATGTCAGTTGGGAGAAATGAAATACTCTACATATAACTATACGTACATGCAAGCTACATGTGAATCAGTATATATTTAAGTGGAAGGCAGACTGTATTAAATATTTTGGGACTCAATATAAAAATTGATGTATTTCAGTTTGGGTTATGATATTGGTCATGTCAGGATGCAGCACACACCATTCTTACCCAAGCATAATTGTCCTGCGCAACGTGCGACCCGGAAAATCAACAGAGGATGAAGAGGTGCAGAGAGTGTGGGAGTTGCCTGAACTGATGTTTATGTCTTAGAAAGACACACTATGCTAAACAACCAAGTTAAGGTGAGAAGAACTACCTGCCCCTGGGCCACATGACTATCATAAGACTTGAAAATAGTGGTAGCCATTTTGAACACAAGAGTACAAATTCCTTGTGGACCAGAGCATCCTTGCTAGACAATTATAATACATAGTTGCTGAAGCAGGGATTTGCTATGTAGAAGTGGGAGCCCTCATAACCAGTTACTAAGAAAGAGATACCTTCATTCAGTGAAGTATTTCTGGAGGCCCACTTGTATAAGGTTATAGATTTGCACTTATTTATCTTTTTCTTTTCTCGACTATAACTAAAAACTCGTATTGTGTACTTTTTTAGTTTACACAAGGAGTCTAGCGTCAGGAGTTGAACTCATATGTTGCACTTTGCTAGTTTTCACAAGGAATTTTTTATCAGGATCCAAATTCTTATTTTGCATTTTGCTAGTTCTATAAGGAATCATTCATTAGGATCACAGACTCCCTTGCGCTTGTTATTTCTACAAACAGACATCCATCAGGATTGTAAACTCAATGTTAATGTACATTGCTTCAACAGCAGAAGTTAGTGGAGTCACATCTGCCAAACTAGTTCTTGAACTATATGGTATGGTATGGTACGGTAAGGTACAGCAGGGTATGATATGGTTTCTTGTACATTAATACGATATTGATTAGAAATAGAATAAGACTGTTGAAGTGTTTATGTGAACCAAATGATGTTAACAAATCCTTTCAATGTTATACCTATTAATCTTTACACTAAATGCAATCAGATCTACAGAAGGCTATTATCCAATATTAATGTAGCTTTCTAAGCAAACAATATATATTAGCCTAGTGTGTTGCTTGCAGTTACCATATTAGTTTTATATATATTACTGCTCTGGAGAAGTTTTGAGTTTCAAACCAGAGTACAGAGAGGGAAATATTGAGAGTGCGAACAGGTATATCAGACCTAATATCAAACGCGAGTTACCTATGTCAGCACCACAGTCATAATAAAACTATTCTCTTGTCTTTAGCCACCAACGCTCCTGCAATATATCAAACCCAAGCAGTGTGACAACTTGAAGTGTCTCTGTTTCACTCTTTTGTCCCTGTCTCCTTTGCTGTGTCTACGTCCTATCTCAAATTTGTTAATGTAAGGTTGGCCGTGGATTCTGAGAAATGTGGAAGCTTGCATCAATCCTGTTGGATATGTATTGCAAAGTTATTGCATTTTGACAGGTACCTCTGAGCTCAGACAAAAAGGGACTTTGAAAGATGAGTGAAGTTGACCTGGGCAATATTTAGAAGAGTTTAGCATCAAGATGGCAGTAATTGTCGGGTTTTGTATTATCTGTGATAGAATAACTATTAGATGTCTAGCTTAAAGAGATATTTAAACTATATAAGTACTTGGTTTGGGTTTAAAATAATAAATCTAAATTGTCTTTATAGTGATTTCAGATTAGTGTTCAAGGTGGCTTTAATTTACTGTCGTGTGGTTTGTGGCCTCCTGGTCTACCTTACTACGTTGGCCTGGGCCTAGCTGCCATGAGGCCCTTTTTGCGCACGTTCCTTTGTGCCGTTGTTTTTCGAGCCTCTGCTTCTGCCAGGCTATCTTAGCACTGTCTGCATTTCTAACTTTCACCTTGTCTCCTGTTCCCTTTTGGGCTACTGTCTGCACACCATGTACAAGGTCGATAAACAACGTTCCTTGTTCCTGCTGATTTGGCCAGTCCCTCGCACTTAGACATAACACTCTATTTACAGCTGCCTTGGAGAAATTCGTGGGCGTTTAATATTGTGATTTCAATGTTGAAGACACTTGAAGAACAACCTTTCCAGAGAGAAGAGCTGTTTGTATCTGATGATGTAAACTGTGCATCTAGATATTGAGGTATGGGGGTTCGCTAGTCAAAGCCCAGAGGTCTTCTATTTTTATAATAAACTAGCTACTAGCACGGGGAGGGTGGTAAGGCCATATATCCTTATATCCACTGCTTTATGAAATGCTTTCCCCGTTTGTATTCTATGGAGTTGTAACTATGCTGCTTATTTTATCATTATGTATTATGCTGATAGTACTGGCACGTGTACTGTATCTTAGAGCACGTTAGTTGAAATAAACATTTTAAACTATACAGTGTCTCTTCTTACGTACGATTGTGGACAGGTATGAGTGAGTTATGAAAGGGTGTTCTTGCTACTGCGAGTCCTGAGAGAGAGATACCGTGTTCTGGGTAGTCTAATCATTGGTAGCATTGTTGCTAATGAGACGCTACAGCTAGTCGGATTAGGGTTTTAGGTGCTAAGGTTTATGGTTGGCTCACCACTATATTCCGAGGTCCTATTATCCTGTGCATAGCTCTGTATATGTGCAGAATCCCTACAACATGGCGCCCAACGTGGGGCCGCTTATCTGCGAGACGCTTGAGTAATATTTGTGCTTGTCCACAACTCCCTTCACAGGCGCTTCCGGAAGCGTGTGTGACGGTGATACCTCCTATATTGACGTTTTTATAGGTTCTTTCAAGCTTGAAGTTGTTAAAAGGTTTTCTAAAAAGAATACCCTCTATTGTGCTGCCACACATTAGGTTGTCGTGAACTTTTAGCCTGAAATGGCTGTTCAAATCGCGGCACATAGCCGCACAGCGCTCCGAGCTCACTTGACAGTGTATGGAGTGCCTGACGCGGGTGTCGATCTGATCTTTGTGGTACAAGCAGATCCAGCTTACCACTTTGAGGTGTTTTACTCTTGGATCACCTTTCCAGCGGTGGATGGGGAAGATAATTTGTTCCATGAATATGAAGCCACCGTTGTTCCTAATAACTATAGACCGTATATGAATCTTGAAGTACCGCTCACGGCTTGGCAACACCGTGTTTGGTTTGATGGCGCCCTCCCCCAACCGGTAATCGCGGTTCGTTTAGGCCCATTATCAATTGATGGGGCCACTTGGCCAGTCTTGGCCGGGTATACACCACATCCGCGTTATATGACGGTGACAGTCGCTGAACTGCGACATATGCATTCGTCTTTGATACGAGTACATAGAGCTTTAGTACAATACGTTACAGGCAACATCCAGGGAGCCCAGCCTGGAGTTGCAGCCCATCCAGCTGGTGCAGGCGGTGTAACCATAAGTCCTGTCATGGTGAATTCGGTGATGGGCAAGCGCCCACAGAATAAGGATGATTTTCCTTATTGGCTTGCAGAAAAATTTGACCAGCTGGAGGCAGTTTTTCCAAACACATCTCCCGTGGAAAAACATAGGATTTTGACGATTAGTTTGCCAAAAGACTTAATACCCGAGTTGGCAGCATGCAACAACTGGGGTAGGGTATTCGCAGCAGTATATGCGAAGTGTTTCGGCACTCCTTCCATGACAGTTCTTCCCTCTGTAATTAAACGAGTACAGGATGAACAAGGCCCTGAAGCGGCAGTGGAATTAGGGATGAGACTGGTGGGAGTGTTCGACGTAGTAGCTGAGTTGATCCTTGCGAATGTCAAGGGCGATGCAGTGAACTTTCAAGTAGCTAATG
Organism: Calotriton arnoldi; assembly: GCA_963921515.1. Classification (NCBI taxonomy): domain Eukaryota; kingdom Metazoa; phylum Chordata; class Amphibia; order Caudata; family Salamandridae; genus Calotriton; species Calotriton arnoldi. Next base: position 26,516 of record CAWUFW010004233.1, on the reverse strand, counting down.
CTTTGGCTCTAGTCCCAGAATTGGACAGGCCGCGCGAATTACCCAAAATTATTGCTCAGGCTTACAAAACCATTGGTCGCAATAGCCTGGGAGTTAAGCCCTTTGCCAAATCGCAAATACAATCGCAACAACAACCAAAAACTCAGTCTGAAAAAGATGAGAAACCAGTTTTTACTAAAAAGAGCTGGAGGTTGAAAAAACAGGGTAAGCAACAGAAGAAGCCGGGGTCGCGAGGCGCATCCCCGGTTTCCGTTTCTTCTGAACGCACTTATGATTTGAGTGATAGGGCCAGAATTAAATTTCTAGAGAGATTTCAAGTTCCTGATTCACGTTCTCCTCGTTCTTCACAGGCACCAACATCTTCGCAGGCTGGTGGAGGAGATCGCCAGGATAGAGGAAGGGGTCGAGAGGATCCACAGGGACGAGATCAACCTCGACAACAAGTCAGAGGGAAGCCAGACGATTTTCAACGTTCTCGCCCACAATTTCAGAAGAAAAAAGTTGCTGCTGTAACAGCGAAATATGCCACAGACGGTGAGAACGAGACTCCTGGATTGGACGTGGGCAGTGACCCTCCTAGACAGCGCCGCGGAAGTTACCATAGTGCGGGAGGCGCTACGTCCTCATGTGGAGGCGACAGCAACTGAAACATTCATTACTGTTGAGACAGCTGACACCAGAGTGGCTCCCCCTGACAGACTATATAATATTGTTATTCAAATTTAAGGTGATATACAGCGTGTTATAAAAGGGATTTTTTGGGAAAATCTGACCTCTTCTTATGACATTTTGTTAGCGGAGGCGGATTGGCCGCCCCCATTCGTACTTGCTGCGCGTAAAGGGGAGGAGGAAATCCTTCCGAGCTTTTCTCGACACGTCCCAAAAGACAAAGCAGAGGCTCTTGCAGCTGAATGGGCTGTGTCCCTGGCTCCAGCGTTATACCGCAACAAGTGGGCTGGGATGAAGAATCACCACCCCATGAAATACCTCTGCGGTCTCAACCTCAGCCACAACCCCAATATCCCATCAAACGGGAAGCCAAAGGTCCCGTTTCCGAAATTCTGACTCAGTTGGAATATCAGGGAGTGATTGAAACATGCGAGTCACCGATGAATAATCCCCTTTTCGCGGTTTCTAAACCCGATGGATCGTACCGCTTAGTTTTGGATTACCGGCATTTGAACTCTCATTGTCGGACCTTTGCGGTGCAAAACACACATAGTTCTGCGCTATCCAATGGATTCTACACGCACAACGCACAACTTGGCCCCGGAGAGTAGCCAATGGAGCGCTTTTACCTCCGGTGGTAAATTATTCAAATTCAGGCATTTACCTATGGGCTACAAGAACAGTCCAGGCGTATTCGCTGCTCGTGTTGTCTCTTTGTTAGACGGCATAGACCCGGATGCATGTTCGTACGTCGATGATATTTATCTGACAGACGACGAATTATTCCAGCACCTTTCCCGAGTGGACCGCATTATTCTAGAATTTGCGGTTCTAGTGTACAAGTTTAACTTTGCCAAATCTCACATTACTGAATTTACCGTTTTGTTTTTGGGCTATGAGCTCAACAATGAAGGTAAGGGCTTAGCCCCCCATTTCCTGGAGAAATGTGCACTTCTGTGCCCTCCTACTACTCTGAAGAAACTTCAGTCTTTGCTGGGTTTTCTGAACTTCGGGCGTACTTACATTCCCGAATATGCCCAGCGTATCAAGCCACTGTATTCCTTGATACAACCTAACTTTTTGAAGTCATGCTGGCTTCCGGAGCATTCCTCCATTCTGCAGTCTTTGCAGACAGACTTACTTGAGTCTAAATACTTGTTGACTCGTGACAACCACACCAACTTGGTGATTAGAATCATTCCAGGGGCAGTGGGTTTCACGTATTTAACCTTTAACGAAGGTGACACAGTACCCATCGCATACAAGTCACATCTTTACACTTCCGCAGAAATGCGTTTTTCATCAGTGGAGAAAGTTTTGACTGCAGTGCAAATGGCGATTCTGAAGGAACGCACACTGGCACAGGGAAAACGCATTTTGGTGGTAACACCCTATCCTGCCCTAGAGGCAGTGACGAAAGCAAGTGTTCCGAACTCTAAAGCTTTGCACCCCCGTTGGATACAATGGGCAACATCTTTGACATCTCCAGATGTCACTTTTATCTTTGATTCATCACTTCAGACTCAGGAGTTTTTGCAGTATGAATTCGTTCATCCTCCTCCTCTGTCATTGCTACCGCTTGAGGAATACGAATGTATTATCTATACCGATGGCTCGGCACAACCGGCCACGGGTTCCAAGCATGCTTATTCAGCCGCATGTGCGATTGTTGCAGGTTCTTTTGTGAACGGAAAATTTAAATCAACTGAGGTGCATACTCAAGAACTGGGAGACAGTACTGCACAATTGGCCGAGCTGCGCGCATTGGTGCTAGCACTTGAGTTCGCAAATCCGGATGTGACCACTCTTATTGTATGCGATTCCTACTACTGTGTTCAGTCTTACAATGACAATCTCTTCTTTTGGTCACAAAATGACTACAGAGACGCAAAAGGCAGCACAATCAAGCATAAAATGCTTTGGGTTCGAGTGGCAGATTTACAACAAAAATTGCCTCTCACACAGGTGGTACACAATCTTGGCCATCAGCGTGTGGGCGCACATGCTGTCGGTAACGGTTTGGCAGATGAAGCTGCCAAATCAGCAGTAGCCACGTGCACAGTCGCAGCAGTTACCAGATCCATGTCTAAAATAGATTCTGATATTTTAGCAGCTATTGCTGCGACGAAGGAAGGTGCTAATTACCCTAGGGGCTTCACTTCCAAATACTCTTATCAATTAGGTCCCGAACAGGCTCCTTATGTAAGAATTCCAAACGTTGGTGATCGGCTGATTCCCAACGCGGACCGCAGACTTTCTTTGATAGCAGCGGCACACGAAGGCATGCCGTTAGCTCATGCTGGAGTGTCAGCGACTGTTTCCATCTTGCAGCAGCGTTACTGGTGGCGTGGTTTATACAAACAAACCCGTACTTATGTGCTTTCTTGTGATGTTTGTCAGCAGATTAAGCCTTCCACGGTTACTCGGCCACCACAGACCCCGCTCTGCATTTCTAACAGACCTTTTGGGTGTGTTTACCTGGATCACTGCGGTCCATTCTCATCAGACACTGCATATAAATATATTTTAGTTGCAGTGGACTCGTGCACACGTTTCGTCTGGGTCTGGCCACAACGGAGTGCTGACGCTCGAAATGTCATAAGGGATTTGCGCATCTTTGTGGGAATTTTCGCCTGTGGCACCTTCCATTCTGACCAAGGTCCAGCGTTTGCCTCTAAGGCTTACAAGGACGCAATGGGTTCACTGGGGGTGCAGGTGAAATTTTCATCACCGTATCGGCCTGAGGGCAATTCGATTGTTGAACGAATGAACCGTGACTTAAAGCAATCCTTGACAGCTAGAGTCTTAGGTACTGGCAGGAACTGGCTGGCCCATTTGTATACCGTACAACGTGCACTTAACCCCTTCGATGCTTATGACGAGCTGGACTCGTCATGGCACACAGTGGTCGTGTGCTCATGACGAGTCCAGCTCGTCATCAGATCCACCCACGGGGGAAGCGCTGGCGCTCCCCCGTGGGGATCCGATCGTTGGGTTTTTTCGGGAAAGCAGGGGAAGGGCTTCCCCTGCCTTCCCCCGCCCCCCCCTCAATGACGTCAGCGCCAGGTTTTTTTAATAAATCGGGAGAATGGGGCCTTGAATCGGGTTACCCATGGCAGTGCATACACCACCCCCCCGTGTGAAACAAAAGAGGCATCGAGGGAAAGGAAAGGGTTTTCCTTTCCCCCGATGCCTCTTTTGTGCATTCCTGCTGCACGATCATGCGATCGTGCAGCAGGAATGCCCGCTAGACACCAGGGAATTTCTTTTTTTTTGGTTAAAAACGTCTAAATACTGTTTTGGGGAGCGGCCCCTTGGGCAAGGGTCGCTCCCCATTTGGGGGCCATATGTTTTTGGTGCTCTGGCCTGGCAGGTTGCTGGCAGTGCATACACCACCCCCCCGTGTGTGGCAGCCCGGGCTGAAACAGCTTCCGGGCACACACACATGTGCATGATATAGAGGTATACTGCAATAAGTGGCACTCAGAACACAATGAAGAGCGAACTAGAGGGGGCTGAGAGTGAAAGTATAGTGTCTTTGGAAGAGAAGAGATTTGAGGACAGGTTTGAAGATCCGGGTAGAGGAGGTGGCACGGAGCAATGGGGGAAGCGATTCTCACCGGATTGCGCCATCGATCTTTCCCTTTTGAAGAGGGGGTGCGCAAGCAGAAGCTTTTCCGCATTGCGAGCCACCGGACAATTTCAATTTATTCGCCAGGTAACGAGGGGAGGACGTGTGTAAGGCTTTGTGTGTGATGCAGGCAGTTTTGTAAATAGATCTTGCCTCGATCGGAAGCCATCGAAGAGAGGACAGGATAGGAGTGACGTGGTCGCTTCGTTTAGACCCTGAAATGAAGCGAGCTGCTGAATGGAGGATGGATTTGAGAGGGGAGAGGTGGGATTTGGGTAGGCCCGTCAGAAGAGAATTGCAATAATCCAGTCTTGAGAGAACCAGAGATTGTACTAAGGTTTTTAAGTCTTTCTCCGGGAAGAACCGACGGATCCCCCATAGAAGGCGCAACTGGTAACGTGCGTTCTTAGCAATAGAGTTGATGTGGAAGATTAGGTTGAGTCTTTTGTCAAGAATGACACCTAGGTATTTAGCGCTGTCGACAATGATGGGTTTGTTGTTGAGTAGGTTCAGCTGATCCATCCAAGATTGAACAGGAGGAGGTGAGAGAGAGGTAGAGAAGAGGAGGAATTCAGTTTTGGCGGGATTCAGAATGAGTTGGTGAGCTAACATCCAGTTGTGAATAGAGTTGAGAGTAGAGTTGAGTAGTGAGAGATCGTGTGCGGAAGATAAAGGTATCTTCCCACTAGTCCACCAGGCATTTATTTGTGGAGAGTGACCCCTTGGGTGGCAGAATAGCAGTATGTTTTTAGGCCCATCTGCCCCCAAGGAGGGCAGAAGCCACTAGACACCAGTTTTTTTTTAAATTTTTGTGTTGGGGAGTGGCCAAAAGGGCAAGGGTTGCTCCCCTTTTACGGGGGTGAATATTTTATTTATACTCTTTGGCCCACCTACCCCTTAGCTTGGCTGGTGGATTGTGTGTGGACTGGTGCATTATTTGCATATGTGATTGTAATGTTTTTTTTCTCCTTTTTATTCTAGTGTAAAGCTTTTGATTCCTGTTTGCGGTTTCGTCAGTGGTTGTTCTGCAGTTTTGCGTAATTGCATTTATTTGGTAAGAAAAATATTTTTGTTGTGTGTACTCCAAATGAGTATTATTGTCATGCATGAATGAATTTTTTTGTAAGTGGTGTCATTATGGCAGCATATTTGTTAGTGTTCAGAGCATGAAATTCTTTGCGATGTTTTGCATTGTCTTATGTGTAATTTTTTTCTTCTTCTTTTTTAGTGGGATATTGTTGATCCTTACTGTGTCTGTGCAGAGTAGGTGGTGGTGAGTCTAGCTGCTTCTGTCACGTGAGTGGTATAGTGTTGGAGTATATAGTCTTTGTGATAAAGCTACATTTTGTTTATTTCTTTTTTTACAAAGGGTTTGTTGTTGTTGACTTGTTTGACAAGTAACCTTTATTAGTAAGCATTATGGCTAGCCGTAGAATTACTGCTCAGCAGGTGGTTGGTTTGCTTCTTGAATCTTCCTCTGAGCAGGATTATGAGACTGACAGTGCGTCTGAGGGAGAGGAGGGAGGGGAAGATTCAGGCAGTGAGTTTTCTCTCCACATGGAATCATCGGATGATGAAGGTACTCTCAGTGCAGATGAAGTGCCTGATTTAGAGGAGGATACTACTGTGCCGATGGTGCAAGAGGCATCTGAATTGCAGCCTGGGGCTGCTAGGCTTCCTACTTGAAGTGCTGGACTCTGGGTTGATCCAAACATGGTGCAGCCGGTGTTGCCTGCCTTTAGTGGTTATGCAGGGTGTAGAGTGGATTGTGAACATTATTTGCCTATACAGTATTTTCAGTTGTTTATGGATGATGTATTTTTGGGTGAGATTGTTGAGCAGACTAATTTGTATGCTGAACAGTTTTTGAGGGACAACAGTGCCAGACTTAGGCCCCATTCTAGAGCTACCCGGTGGAGTCCCACAAATCTGGAAGAGATGATAGAAGTTTTTGGGTTTTACTTTTTGGATGGGTTTGATAAGGAAGCCGTCCATGGGTTCATATTGGTCTACCAGTCCCTTGATGGCAACGGCCATATTTCCTGCAGTTATGACTCGTGATCGGTATTTACTTTTGCTTCGGATGCTGCATTTTGTTGATAATGGATTGGCGTTGCCACGAGATCACCCTGAATGTGACCGTCTTTTTAAGATTCGGCCTGTTCTTGATCACTTTGTAGATCGATTTTCAGAGATCTATACTCCAGGGAAAGAAATATCTATTGATGAGTCTTTGGTCCTGTTCAAGGGCCGTTTGGTTTTTAGGCAGTACATTCCTAGGAAGAGGGCACGCTATGGAATTAAGCTGTATATGTTGTCTGAGAGTAGGACAGGATATGTTTTTAATTTGCGTGTGTACACTGGTAGGGATTCCACTATTGACCCCCTGGTTGTCCGTCCACTTTTGAAGTTTCAGAGAAAATTGTGTGGGATCTTGCTAGAGGACTGTTTAACAGAGGCCACCATTTGTACCTTGATAACTTCTACACTGCTGTGCAATTGTTTAAGGAATTGTTCAAAGTGGACACTTTTGCTTGTGGCACAATCCGCTCTAACCGTAAAGGTTATCCAAAAGAGCTTGTTTGCAAAAAACTTCAGAGGGGACAGTGCAGTGCCTTGCGTAGTGAGGAACTGCTAGCTGTGAAATTTGTGGACAGGAGGGATGTGTACATGCTGACTACCATCCATGATGAGAGTACTTCACCTGTGGCTGTTTGGGGTCAGATTGCTGAAGTGCGCAAACCTGTGTGCATTTTAGACTACAATAAGCACATGGGTGGTGTTGATAGAGTAGATCAGAGGTTGGAACCTTACACTGCTATTCGTAAGGCTTACATTTGGTATAAGAAGTTGGCCATCCATCTTTTCAATTTAGCAACTTTCAATGCTTTTGTTGTGTTCAAGGAGTGTTCTCCTGCGTCAAAGTTGACTTTTGTTCAGTTTCAGCAGTCTGTCATAGGCAGCCTTGTTGTTGTGGAACAGGCAAGTGTTCCTAGAGTTGGAGTGGTGGAGGATGTGGCTCGATTGAAAGATCGCCACTTTCCTGATCACATTCCTCCTACACCCTCAAAAGACTTTCCCACTAGGAGATGTAGAGTCTGTTGGCGAAGAGGTACGCGGAAGGAGACTCGTATGTACTGCCCTGAGTGTCCTTCTAACCCTGGGCTGTGTGTGCCTGCTTGTTATAGAGCGTACCACAAGCAAAAGAATTATTGGGAGCAACCATGAGTGGTAAAGTGAACTGCCTGGTCTGTAATGTTTAAGAATTGTTGTTCTGTTTCAAGGTTGGCATTAGTGCAATGCATTTAGTTTCTGATTTTGTGTTAGTAGATTTGTATCTATTTGCAATTTGTTTGTGTTTTCTTTTTTGTATAAAAAATCCTAAATGTGATGGTGGTGTGTGTAGGCTGGTGCTTGGCTGGCGGTGTGCGTGGAGTGGCGCTTGGCTGGCGGTGTGTGTGGAGTGGCTCTTGGCTGGCGGTGTGCGTGGAGTGGCGCTTGGCTGGCGGTGTGCGTGGAGTGGCGCTAGGCTGGCGGTGTGCGTGGAGTGGCGCTAGGCTGGCGGTGTGCGTGGAGTGGCGCTTTGCTGGTGGTGTGCGTGGAGTGGCGCTTGGCTGGCGGTGTGCGTGGACTGGCGCTCGGCTGGCAGTGTGTGAGTAGTGACTTGCTGCTGGTCACTACACACACTGCTAGCCGAGCGACACTCCACGCAATCCATCAGCTTGTGTGGTTGCTGTGTTAGGAATGTGGGCGTGTGAAAGTGATGGGCCCTTGAATGGCGCTGTCTGCTGGTGTGAGTGTTGTAATGTGATGGGCCTGTGGCTGGTGGTGTGAATGGTTTTGTATTTGTCACACGTATGAAAGGTGTATGAATGGCCTGTAAAGAGGTTGGTGCCTTGTCGTGGCTTTACAGCTCACGAGCTGTGAGTCAATGGTTCAGTTTCTCGTCCTTTCAATTATTAACAGTGCATTTCATTTTTGTGAAATCACTTGTTAATACAATTGTATATACTGAACCATCACTCACCCTCGTGCCAAATCCAACCAGTATGTGTGTGTGTGCTTGAGGATTAGATGGCTGTGCAGTAATATTTTTTTTTTGTCTTTCTCAAGCAGGGTGTACCTTGTCCCTTTTTGTGAATGTTGTAATGTGTTTGTTTCGTGCCTGGTGGTGTGAATGGTCTTGTGTGTATCACGTATGAAAGGTGTGTGAATGGCCTGTAAAGCGGTTGGGGCCTTGACGTGGCTTTACAGCTCACGAGCTGCGAGTCACTGGTTCCGTTTTTTGTCCTTTCAATTATTGACAGTGCATTTCATTTTTGTGAAATCTCTTGTTAATAAAATTGTATATACTGAACCATCACTTGCCCTCGTTCCAAATCCAACCAGTATGTGTGTGTGCTTGAGGAATAGATGGCTGTGCAGTAATCTTTGTCTTTTTAGTCTGTCTGCCAAGGTGTACATTCCGTCTAAGAATAACCTACCAACTGTAGATATTGTCGTAAACGAAACACCCATGGGAGTACATGGTGATATCTCTCTTGTGGATCCCAACAAGTTATGGTACCCACAATGTCCTGCAAACCTCAAAATGTCTGTCACATTTTCCTTGCAATATTGTGCCAAAATTTTCACGCTGCAGAAATAAACAACACATTATCTCAAAATGACCTGGTTTTGCAAGGGGGTCACCTGGGTTTTGGCCCGGGGCTCGGCGGCCACATAGGGAAACCTACCAAACCCACACATTTCTGAAAAGTAGACACCCGGGGCTTCCAGGAAGGTATGGCTTGCGTGGATCCCCTAAAGTTTCCTTACCCAGAATCCCCTGCAAACCTCAATTTTAGCTGAAAAATCACTTTTTTCAGACATTTTTGTGTGGGAAAGTGTGGCATCACCGGGCTCACACAAATTTCCTACCACCCAGCGTTCCCCCAGGTCTCCCAATAAAAATGGTGCCTCACTTGTGTGGGAGGCCCAAGTACCCGCGACAGGCAAGGGCCCACAACGTATTGAGGCGACCTCAAAATGGCCTATCACAAAACGACCTGGTTTTGCAAGGGGGGTCCCATGACGTTTTGGCCCGGGGCTCAGCGGCCACCTAGGGAAACCTACCAAACCCACACATTTCTGAAAAGTAGACACCCGGGTGCTTCCAGGAAGGTATGGCCTGCGTGGATCCCCCAACGTTTCCTTACCCAGAATCCCCTGCAAACCTCAATTTTAGCTGAAAAAATCACTTTTTTCACACATTTTTGTGTGGGAAAGCGTGGCATCACTGGCCTCACACAAATTTCCTACCACCCAGCGTTCCCCCAGGTCTCCCTATAAAAATGGTGCCTCACTTGTGTGGGAGGCCCAAGTACCCGCGACAGGCAAGGGCCCACAACGTATTGAGGCGACCTCAAAATGGGCTTTCACAAAACGACCTGGTTTTGCAAGGGGGGTCAACTGGGTTTTTGGCCCTGTGCTCGGTGGCCATCTAGGGAAACCTACCAAACCCACACATTTCTGAAAAGTAGACACCCGGGGGCTTCCAGGAGGTATGGCTTGCGTGGATCCCCCAACGTTTCCTTAACCAGAATCCCTGCAAACCTCAATTTTAGCTGAAAAAATCACTTTTTTCACACATTTTTGTGTGGGAAAGTGTGGCATCACTGGCCTCACACAAATTTCCTACCACCCAGCGTTCCCCCAGGTCTCCCGATAAAAATGGTGCCTCACTTGTGTGGGAGGCCCAAGTACCCGCGACAGGCAAGGGCCCAAAACGTAGTGAGGCGACATCAAAATTGCCTATCTCAAAACCACCTGGTTTTGCAAGGGGGTCACCTGGGTTTTGGCCCCGTGCTCGGCGGCCATCTAGGGAAACCTACCAAATCCACACATTTCTGAAAAGTAGACACCCGGGGGCTTCCAGGGAGGTATGGCTTGCGTGGATCCCCCAACGTATCCTTACCCAGAATCCCCTGCAAACCTCAATTTTAGCTGAAAAAATCACTTTTTTCACACATTTTTGTGTGGGAAAGTGTGGCATCACTGGCCTCGCGGGTACTTGGGCCTCCCACACAAGTGAGGCACCATTTTTATCGGGAGACCTGGGGGAACGCTGGGTGGTAGGAAATTTGTGTGAGGCCAGTGATGCCACACTTTCCCACACAAAAATGTGTGAAAAAGTTATTTTTTCAGCTAAAATTGAGGTTTGCAGGGGATTCTGGGTAAGGATACGTTGGGGGATCCACGCAAGCCATACCTCCCTGGAAGCCCCCGGGTGTCTACTTTTCAGAAATGTGTGGGTTTGGTAGGTTTCCCTAGATGGCCGCCGAGCACGGGGCCAAAAACCCAGGTGACCCCCCTTGCAAAACCAGGTGGTTTTGAGATAGGCAATTTTGATGTCGCCTCACTACGTTTTGGGCCCTTGCCTGTCGCGGGTACTTGGGCCTCCCACACAAGTGAGGCACCATTTTTATCGGGAGACCTGGGGGAACGCTGGGTGGTAGGAAATTTGTGTGAGGCCAGTGATGCCACACTTTCCCACACAAAAATGTGTGGAAAAAAGTGATTTTTTCAGCTAAAATTGAGGTTTGCAGGGGATTCTGGGAAAGGAAACGTTGGGGGATCCACGCAAGCCATACCTCCCTGGAAGCCCCCGAGTGTCTACTTTTCAGAAATGTGTGGGTTTGGTAGGTTTCCCTAGATGGCCGCCGAGCACAGGGCCAAAAACCCAGGTGACCCCCCTTGCAAAACCAGGTCGTTTTGTGAAAGGCCATTTTGAGGTCGCCTCACTATGTTGTGAGCCCTTGCCTGTCGCGGGTACTTGGGCCTCCCACACAAGTGAGGCACCATTTTTATCGGGAGACCTGGGGGAACGCTGGGTGGTAGGAAATTTGTGTGAGGCCAATGATGCCACACTTTCCCACACAAAAATGTGTGAAAAAAGTGATTTTTTCAGCTAAAATTGAGGTTTGCAGGGGATTCTGGGTAACGAAACGTTGGGGGATCCACGCAAGCCATACCTCCCTGGAAGCCCCCAGGTGTCTACTTTTCAGAAATGTGTGGGTTTGGTAGGTTTCCATAGATGGCCGCCGAGCACGGGGCCAAAGACCCTGGTGACCCCCCTTGCAAAACCAGGTGGTTTTGAGATAGGCAATTTTGATGTCGCCTCACTACGTTTTGAGCCCTTGCCTGTCGCGGGTACTTGGGCCTCCCACACAAGTGAGGCACCATTTTTATCGGGAGACCTGGGGGAACGCTGGGTGGTAGGAAATTTGTGTGAGGCCAATGATGCCACACTTTCCCACACAAAAATGTGTGAAAGAAGTGATTTTGTCAGCTAAAATTGAGGTTTGCAGGGGATTCTGGGTAAGGAAACGTTGGGGAATCCACGCAAGCCATACCTCCCTGGAAGCCCCCGGGTGTCTACTTTTCAGAAATGTGTGTGTTTGGTAGGTTTCCCTAGGTGCCGGCAGAGCTAGGGTTCACAAACTACAGCTAGGCACTTTGCCAAAAAAGGGTCATTTTTCACTGCGAAATTGAGGTGTGACCACGTTGTGTTTTGTGCCGTTTCCTGTCGCAGGCACTAGGCCGACCCACACAAGTGAGGTACCATTTTTCTGGTAAGACTTTGGGGAACGTGGGGTGGGTGGAAATTTGTGGATCCACGCAGATTCCAGAACTTTCCACCACAGAAATGTGGGGAAAATGTGTTTTTTTGGACAATTTTTTAGGTTTGCAAGGGATTCTGGGTAACAGAACCTGGTGGGAGGCGGTCAAGTCACCCCATCCTGGATTCCCCTGGGTGTCTAGTTTTCAAAAATGTATAGGTTTGCTAGGTTTCCCTAGGTGCCGGCAGAGGTAGGGTTCAAAAACTACAGCTAGGCACTTTGCAAAAAAAGGGTCATTTTTCACTGCGAAATTGAGGTGTGACCACGTTGCGTTTTGCGCCGTTTCCTGTCGTGGGCACTAGGCCGACCCACACAAGTGAGGTACCATTTTTCTCAGAAGACTTTGGGGAATGTGGGGTGGGTGGAAATTTGTGGATCCACGCAGATTCCAGAACTTTCCACCACAGAAATGTGGGGAAAATGTGGTTTTTTTGACAATTTTTTATGTTTGGAAGGGATTCTGGGTACAGAACCTGGTGGGAGGCAGTCAAGTCACCCCATCCTGGATTCCTCTGGGTGTCTAGTTTTCAAAAATGTATAGGTTTGCTAGGTTTCCCTAGGTGCCGGCAGAGCTAGGGTTCAAAAACTACAGCTAGGCACTTTGCCAAAAAAGGGTCATTTTTCACTGCAAAATTGAGGTGTGACCACGTTGCGTTTTGCGCCGTTTCCTGTCGCAGGCACTAGGCCGACCCACACAAGTGAGGTACCATTTTTCTCGTAAGACTTTGGGGAACGCGGGGTGGGTGGAAATTTGTGGATCCACACAGATTCCAGAACTTTCCACCACAGAAATGTGGGGAAAATGTGGTTTTTTTGACAATTCTTTATGTTTGCAAGGGATTCTGGGTAACAGAACCTGGTGGGAGGCAGTCAAGACACCCCATCCTGGATTCCCCTGGGTGTCTAGTTTTCAAAAATGTATAGGTTTGCTAGGTTTCCCTAGGTGCCGGCAGAGGTAGGGTTCAAAAACTACAGCTAGGCACTTTGCAAAAAAAGGGTCATTTTTCACTGCGAAATTGAGGTGTGACCACGTTGCGTTTTGCGCCGTTTCCTGTCGCGGGCACTAGGCCGACCCACAAAAGTGAGGTACCATTTTTCTCAGAAGACTTTGGGGAACGCGGGGTGGGTGGAAATTTGTGGATCCACGCAGATTCCAGAACTTTCCACCACAGAAATGTGGGGAAAATGTGGTTTTTTTGACAATGTTTTATGTTTGCAAGGGATTCTGGGTAACAGAACCTGGTGGGAGGCAGTCAAGTCACCCCATCCTGGATTCCCCTGGGTGTCTAGCTTTCAAAAATGTATAGGTTTGCTAGGTTTCCCTAGGTGCCGGCAGAGCTAGGGTTCAAAAACTACAGCTAGGCACTTTGCCAAAAAAGGGTCATTTTTCACTGCGAAATTGAGGTGTGACCACGTTGTGTTTTGCGCCGTTTCCTGTCGTAGGCACTAGGCCGACCCACACAAGTGAGGTACCATTTTTCTCGTAAGACTTTGGGGAACGCGGGGTGGGTGGAAATTTGTGGATCCACGCAGATTCCAGAACTTTCCACCACAGAAATGTGGGGAAAATGGTTTTTTTTTGACAATTTTTTAGGTTTGCAAGGGATTCTGGGTAACAGAACCTGGTGGGAGGCAGTCAAGTCACCCCATCCTGGATTCCCCTGGGTGTCTAGTTTTCAAAAATGTATAGGTTTGCTAGGTTTCCCTAGGTGCCGGCAGAGCTAGGGTTCAAAAACTACAGCTAGGCACTTTGCCAAAAAAGGGTCATTTTTCACTGCGAAATTGAGGTGTGACCACGTTGCGTTTTGCGCCGTTTCCTGTCGCAGGCACTAGGCAACCCACACAAGTGAGGTACCATTTTTCTCGTAAGACTTTGGGAAACGCGGGGTGGGTGGAAATTTGTGGATCCACGCAGATTCCAGAACTTTCCACCACAGAAATGTGGGGAAAATGTGGTTTTTTTGACACTTTTTTATGTTTGCAAGGGATTCTGGGTAACAGAACCTGGTGGGAGGCAGTCAAGACACCCCATCCTGGATTCCCCTGGGTGTCTAGCTTTCAAAAATGTATAGGTTTGCTAGGTTTCCCTAGGTGCCGGCAGAGGTAGGGTTCAAAAACTACAGCTAGGCACTTTGCAAAAAAAGGGTCATTTTTCACTGCGAAATTGAGGTGTGACCACGTTGCGTTTTGCGCCGTTTCCTGTCGCGGGCACTAGGCCGACCCACACAAGTGAGGTACCATTTTTCTCAGAAGACTTTGGGGAACGCGGGGTGGGTGGAAATTTGTGGATCCACGCAGATTCCAGAACTTTCCACCACAGAAATGTGGGGAAAATGTGGTTTTTTTGACAATGTTTTATGTTTGCAAGGGATTCTGGGTAACAGAACCTGGTGGGAGGCAGTCAAGTCACCCCATCCTGGATTCCCCTGGGTGTCTAGCTTTCAAAAATGTATAGGTTTGCTAGGTTTCCCTAGGTGCCGGCAGAGCTAGGGTTCAAAAACTACAGCTAGGCACTTTGCCAAAAAAGGGTCATTTTTCACTGCGAAATTGAGGTGTGACCACGTTGCGTTTTGCGCCGTTTCCTGTCATAGGCACTAGGCCGACCCACACAAGTGAGGTACCATTTTTCTCGTAAGACTTTGGGGAACGCGGGGTGGGTGGAAATTTGTGGATCCACGCAGATTCCAGAACTTTCCACCACAGAAATGTGGGGAAAATGTGTTTTTTTTGACAATTTTTTAGGTTTGCAAGGGATTCTGGGTAACAGAACCTGGTGGGAGGCAGTCAAGTCACCCCATCCTGGATTCCCCTGGGTGTCTAGTTTTCAAAAATGTATAAGTTTGCTAGGTTTCCCTAGGTGCCGGCAGAGCTAGGGTTCAAAAACTACAGCTAGGCACTTTGCCAAAAAAGGGTCATTTTTCACTGCGAAATTGAGGTGTGACCACGTTGCGTTTTGCGCCGTTTCCTGTCGCAGGCACTAGGCCGACCCACTCAAGTGAGGTACCATTTTTCTCGTAAGACTTTGGGGAACTCGGGGTGGGTGGAAATTTGTGGATCCACGCAGATTCCAAAACTTTCCACCACAGAAATGTGGGGAAAATGTGGTTTTTTTGACAATGTTTTAGGTTTGCAAGGGATTCTGGGTAACAGAACCTGGTGGGAGGAAGTCAAGTCACCCCATCCTGGATTCCCCTGGGTGTCTAGTTTTCAAAAATGTATAGGTTTGCTAGGTTTCCCTAGGTGCCGGCAGAGCTAGGGTTCAAAAACTACAGCTAGGCACTTTGCCAAAAAAGGGTCATTTTTCACTGCGAAATTGAAGTGTGACCACGTTGCGTTTTGCGTCGTTTCCTGTCGCAGGCACTAGGCCGACCCACACAAGTGAGGTACCATTTTTCTCATAAGACTTTGGGGAACACGGGGTGGGTGGAAACTTGTGGATCCACACAGATTCCAGAACTTTCCACCACAGAAATGTGGGGAAAATGTGTTTTTTTGGACAATTGTTTAGGTTTGCAAGGGATTCTGGGTAACAGAACCTGGTGGGAGGCAGTCAAGTCACCCCATCCTGGATTCCCCTGGGTGTCTAGTTTTCAAAAATGTATAGGTTTGCTAGGTTTCCCTAGGTGCCGGCAGAGGTAGGGTTCAAAAACTACAGCTAGGCACTTTGCCAAAAAAGGATCATTTTTCACTGCGAAATTGAGGTGTGACCACGTTGCGTTTTGCGCCGTTTCCTGTCGCAGGCACTAGGCCGACCCACACAAGTGAGATACCATTTTTCTCGTAAGACTTTGGGGAACGCGGGGTGGGTGGAAATTTGTGGATCCACGCAGATTCCAGAACTTTCCACCACAGAAATGTGGGGAAAATGTGTTTTTTTTGACAATTATTTAGGTTTGCAAGGGATTCTGGGTAACAGAACCTGGTGGGAGGCAGTCAAGTCACCCCATCCTGGATTCCCCTGGTTGTCTAGTTTTCAAATATGTATAGGTTTGCTAGGTTTCCCTAGGTGCCGGCAGAGCTAGGGTTCAAAAACTACACCTAGGAACTTTGCAAAAAAAGGGTAATTGTTCATTGTGAAAATGTGGTACGTCCACGTTGCATTTTGAGCCATTTCCTGTTGTGGGCACAAGGGCTACCCACACAAGTGAGGTACCATTTTTATTGGGAGACTTAGGGTAACACAGAATTGTAGAGCAACTGTTATTACCTATTGACTTTCGATGCATTTCTGCCTTCCAAATGAAAGACAATGTGTAAAAATAAGTCATTTTGAAAAATGACCTATAATTCTCATGCTAGTATGGGTACTCCCAATTTCGGAAATGTGCAAATATCTACTGTTTCTAAAATCTACATTTTGTTCCCATTTCAGAAATACATAGGTGTCTTTCATAACAATTTTTCCATGTATACATTTTCCCAAAATAATTGCTATATACCCGGTACATAATAAAAACCATTGCAAGATGCTGCTCAGTTATTGGCTCTGGGTTCGTCGGGTTCTTGGTGAACCTACAAGTCCTATATATCCCCACAACCAGAAAGGTCCAGCGGATATAACGTTATATTGCTTTCAAATAGCTGTCATAATTAGAAGAAGTTACAGGTGAAAACGTTGAGACAAATGGCTGTTTTTTTCAACTAATTTTCAATTTGTCCTTCATTTAACTGTTAGTTTCTATAAGGAAAACTTTAAGGATCTACACAAATGACCCCTTGCTGAATTCAGAATTTTGTCTACTTTTCAGAAATGTATGGCTTTTCAGGATCCATTATTGGTTTCATACCCATTTCTACCATTAACTGGAAGGAGGTTGAAAGCACAAAAAATAGCAAAAATAGGCTATGTCCCAGAAAAATGCCAAATCTGTGTAAAAAAAGTTGGTTTTCTGACAAAAGTCTGCTTGTCCCTGAAAGCTGGGAAGATGGTGATTTCAGCACCACAACCCCTTTTTTGATGCCATTTGCAGGGAAAAAACAAGACGCTTTCATCTGTAGCCCTTTTTTCGCATTTTTCCCCCCAAAAACAAAATTTTGCTGTATTTTGGCTAATTTCTGGGTCCCCTCCAGGGGAATCCACAAACCCTGGGTACCTTTACAATCCCCATGATGTTAGAAAAAAAGGACGCAAATTTGGCGTGGATACCTTATGTGGTCAAAAAGTTACAGGGGCCTAAGCCCGCACTACCCCAAATAGCCAAAAAAAGGCTTAGCACAGGGGGGGAAAAGGCCTAGCAGCGAAGGGGTTAATAATCTCCCGAGAAGACCTCTGGGTGGGCGGACCCCATACGAAATGCTTTTTGGCATAAGAATGTTTGTGCCTGACCTTGATGGTCTAGACATGGCGGTGCAATCCGCCATCTTTGATGTAGATAATCATTCTACTATGTTACAGGACTTACAAGAAGCCCGAGACAAACTTGCGATTGCACATATACCTTCAGCCACAGACGCTGCACTGCAGATTCCGGTTGCCGGCTGGCTTCCGAAGATTGGAGATCTGGTTCGAGAGAAGGTGGAGAACAAAAAAGAATTCGGCCCCTCTTATCGTGCACCGGTTCCAGTCCTTGGCTTGAAGGGAACTCGTACAGTCATCTTACCACCGCTTCCTGGTCGCAAAGAGAACAGATACATCTCGGTGGAAAATGTCAAACTACAACATCTGGCCGATCCTGAATAGTGTTACACCAGCGGTCTCTTGTCCTGTCATTTACCGGACGAATGTTCGTGGCCCTCCTACACGAACGGTCACTGATGTTGCTATCGAGATGGGAGAATTGCCTGATAATCTGCACGACTACCCGGATTCCCCTTGCAACGAGGAGCCCGAGTATATCTACCCCGCAACCGAGTCCGTGGCTCATTTACCAACAACGCCACTGAGCCCAACACGTTATTCCTTTGACTCGGATTCCAATCCATCACTTGTCCCATCCAAATTCAGTATTTTTGTATCCTGGTTCAGAGACAATTTTTTGATCCCCCCATGGACATACATTTGGTTGGTGCTGTTCCTAATTTTTTTGTTCATGTCTATTGGCTTTGTCACAGTGTTTTTTCTGCTCATAAATGGACACTATTTGCCAGAAAGCTCTGCAGCGAACTCTGTCACTGGAACTTTGGCCCCACATTCTTCATCACACATCATGAAGCGAGACCACACATTTGTGAACATTTCAGCGTTTCCAGTTGCTGATGGCATCGTTTGGGATGCAGTGAACTTTCAAATTCATGGTCCAACCGAAATTATTAATGTACCAAATGTCCTTCGTGTTTCAATGGGTGATGTCGTAAAAAGTAATATTCATTCTGACGATTGGGATGTACATGCAGTTGAAGCATTATTTACTGATTTGAAATATTATGCTGCTTTTCATGCTGAAGATCTGTACATGAATTCTGCAAATTACGCTGATTTGTATTGTTACCAGCATTGGGGTAACCACTTCCTTCATAAACCCAGTACCCTTCGGGGTCTTTTTAATTACACCCAATGGGAACATTGTCCGACCCCTTTGCCAGGTAGCTCCCAGACTCTTAGAAATAAGTTTACTTATTTTACAGATTTTAACAGACCCTGGGTCCTATTTCTTTAAATTAAACACTTCCTTTACTGAAAAAAATCATGTTAACCCATACCAAATTACTATATTCCGGCTCCTTTTTAAAAGCCTTAGCTGTGGGTGGGTATGAACATTGGCGTGACACCATTGATTTAAAGTCTATTTGGGGCTCCAAAGCATGGCAGGTGCAGGGCACTGAAGCCTTGCATCGTGCTTGCCTCATCCCGGCCCAAATTCTATTTTTAAATCAGACCGTCTATCAAACGACATGCTGGGGTTTAGCTACGTCCAAACAATTAAATTCACCATCCTTTCCTGTCTTGTCTTCCACTCCCAACGAAAGTTTGTACTTTGATAAGTCCCTTACCGAATTGCAAGTTTTGTTTCAAAACAATTCGTTTAATGTCTCTGCATTTGTTCAGTCACCCCGGTTGGCTTGGCCAATTTCGTCAAATGCCTGCCAACTGCGTTTTCATAACCCGGATACTGGCTACATACAAGACAAGCCAGATCCACGGTTTTCTGACTCTCGTACTGTTACAACATATTCTGTTGGTAAATTATGTAAACAGTGGTTGCAACACTCTTCCCTAGATTCTGTTAAACAACATTTAACGCTCCTATCAGGCAACATTGATCTGTCCAATTTTATTCTGGGGCCTCGTGGTCCTCGACCTAAGAGATTAATTTATGAAACTTATAATGAACTCTGGAAGCTTTTGCAAATTGAAGCTGCTTCCCGTCTGCGGGAAATCGATCAAATCTGGAAAAGGTGCTTGCTGTTGTTGACAATAGTATTAATACCCTGTCTTCTCGCATTTACACCTTAGAGAATATTATTTCCTCTGTTGTTGATATTGTACGGGATGATGTTTCTGTGTTGTATCATGGTCAGGATCAATTGCGTTCAGTAATGCAGTTTGCATGGACTTTGCAAACACTTAAAATGGGGAAAGTTCCTTGGCAATTTTTAAACACCTCTGCCTTGTTTTCGCCTTTTAATTTGACTGAGAAACAGCGATTCATGTCCATGAAGGATGCAACATACACTCTGTTACATATTGAAAAGATAGAGCCCTTACCATTCTCTATTGCGGAATTGGATTCTGCTGTGTGGCTAGTACACGGGGTTATCGCTTTGCCTTTTTCATTGTTTGAATTTAGTTCGTGCATGAAGCATTATCCTGTAGGCCGTTTCCAGCCTTTGGGCAGTGCCTATCTGCATGAACTTTGGTCCCTGCCTTTCATGTTTAAATGCCTTAGAGACGGGAGGGAGGTTTTTCTCACGGGGGAGTCCTGCGATTCAACTGTGGGTCATTCCCTTATTTGCAAACACATTAAGTTGCACGGAGCTTGTAACGTTTCGGCTCCGAATCTTGCTTGTGTGTTGAAGGGTATTCCAGCTCCTGCTATTTCTCCTACTTTCACTGTGCTTGCTAATGGTAGCTATTTGCTTTTGAATAACCAAGACTGCTGTGGCCTGCTTGCCGGCATACCATATATTGTTACTGTTTCCCACAGGGTTGTCTGCTGCAAAAATGTGCTTTTTCCTCCCCCGCACGACATTATAGATAGTTCTGTGTGGCCTTCCATTCCTACTCTGAAGGCGGATTTCAATAAATTGAGCAGAATAAAGGCGCTATTATTGAACCAGGAGGTTATGCTCACATCTGCCCGGGAGACGTTCATTCTCCAGGTGGCAAGTACCCACAGTGAAATACAGGCCCTTTTGAACACTAACCTCCCACAACATTTCGGTGAACTGATTCACCGTGTTTTTAATGCGTCCCGCACTGAAGGTCTGGTGCACTTTTTTAAAGTTGTGGGCTCTGGCCTTGTGACCTCTTTTCAGACAATTTTTGGTGTAATACCGGCTTTTATTCATTCCATCTTTTCCAGCGTCTTTGGTGGCTTTCCACTGATCTTCGCCTTGGTGGATGGTGTCCTGCTGTTGGTCTGTTTCCTACGCAATGGCTGCACCTCCATGGGCCCTTCTCGAGCCAGGTCGGCTCCAGATGCTCCGTGAACGCCTCCTCGCTGGCTTCGGCGTCCTGCCGTTGGCGACAATGAGTGTGTCCTATACACTTTCTTTTCGCTTTGCGTATTTCACTTGCGTGCAACCTGTGATGTCTTGCATCAGATGTCCATTCTCGTGGGTCATGGATTACTGCCTCTCCAATACGTCTTTGTCTGTTCCGGATTTTGTTCAGTTGGTGGGTCCCCTAGAGGCCCATGAGTGGGACTGTTCCGCTGCAGGCTACATGGCGCGTGCGGCTGCACTGGGGATTTTGGCACAATGGGATATCTGGGCGGCTGCTCAGAATCTCCTACAACAGAGTTATATTGAGTATCACGCAAGTTGTCCCGCATTGCTCTTTGCTACTCCCTCTTGCGAGGATCATGGCTGCAGCTTTGATTTACTTGACTGGATGGCGTTGCTTTTTTCCGATGATTCCAATGATGTCCTCTTGGAAAGTGTGGCGTTTTTCTGCACGTACACTCTTTTGGATTGAGTGGGGTTTCGCTTTCTGTGACCTGCCTCACTGGATGTGTGTCCATATTTTTTTCCCACGTCTCACAACATTCGTTCTGTTCTGCTCAGTTTCTTTGAACTCTGTCGTCGTCTTGGACTGCCCAGGGGAGGGTGTTGTGTGGTTTGTGGCCTCCTGGTCTACCTTACTATGTTGGCCTGGGCCTAGCTGCCATGAGGCCCTTTTTGCGCACGTTCCTTTGTGCCGTTGTTTTTCGAGCCTCTGCTTCTGCCAGGCTATCTTAGCACTGTCTGCATTTCTAACTTTCACCTTGTCTCCTGTTCCCTTTGGGCTACTATCTGCACACCATGTACAAGGTCGATAAACAACGTTCCTTGTTCCTGCTGATTTGGCCAGTCCCTCGCACTTAGACATAACACTCTATTTACAGCTGCCTTGGAGAAATTCGTGGGCTTTTAATATTGTGATTTCAATGTTGAAGACACTTGAAGAACAACCTTTCCAGAGAGAAGAGCTGTTTGTATCTGATGATGTAAACTGTGCATCTAGATATTGAGGTATGGGGGTTCGCTAGTCAAAGCCCAGAGGTCTTCTATTTTTATAATAAACTAGCTACTAGCACGGGGAGGGTGGTAAGGCCATATATCCTTATATCCACTCCTTTATGAAATGCTTTCCCCATTTGTATTCTATGGAGTTGTAACTATGCTGCTTATTTTATCATTATGCATTATGCTGATAGTACTGGCACGTGTACTGTATCTTAGAGCACGTTAGTTGAAATAAACATTTTAAACTATACAGTGTCTCTTCTTACGCACGATTGTGGACAGGTATGAGTGAGTTATGAAAGGGTGTTCTTGCTACTGCGAGTCCTGAGAGAGAGATACCGTGTTCTGGGTTGTCTAATCATTGGTAGCATTGTTGCTAATGAGACGCTACAGCTAGTCGGATTAGGGTTTTAGGTGCTAAGGTTTATGGTTGGCTCACCACTATATTCCGAGGTCCTATTATCCTGTGCATAGCTCTGTATATGTGCAGAATCCCTACAACATTACCATGCATAGAAAAATACAATCAAGCGTCTATTCTAGATCGGAGGTCAATTAAACTTCTTCACACAGAGCAACAATTATGGGGATACATTGAAAGCAGGACTAGAGTCTGTTTCAGATTAGTTGTAGCACTGTGTTCAAAAGGAATTGGAGGGGACACAAATTCACTTGGGGCACTATTTGCCAGCATATATAAAATAAAATAACTGCCTTAAGTGAGAGGTAGCTATGGATAAATGTAATTTTGCTCCTTTGTGGGAACAATCCTCTTCTAAAATGTATGGAACAATGTTGATATGGAAATTAGATGGAACTGGGAATATTAATTAGGGGACAGTGAAAGGTATTGTGGTATTTTTTGATACTGTGATTATTCTATGGGGTTTATATCAATTTATTGATAGACCATATGAAGGCTTCGGAAAATTCTGTAACGGGGTCAGAAGAACAAGATGGTGTACCAGATAAAATTAAATCTTGTGGTAAATCAGATCTTAAGGCTTCTGAAATGTGCATGCATTTCAGCTGTGGTCTAGATTCCCTAAGGATGATGGAAAAGATAAACACATCTTGCCTGCGTCAACTTGGAATTGATATTTCTTTCATGATTTGTAAAAGCCCAATGTTCAGATATGCAATGGTCCTGATCATAAACGGAGAAGTCAACAACAGAATATATGCATTAGAAATCAGTACAATTTCACAAACTATATTTGTGTGATTCAGGTGTTTGTTAAAGATGTTGGATTGTACAGGCTAACCTACTTCAAGGCCTTTTATTCTGTCCAATTGCAAAAACATTTTAGGATGATATTTTAGACAAACTAAATTTAGCCCGTAGGCTTCATGTTGAAGCAAAGGCTGAATTGCATGCTGAAATGTAAATGTGGATGTTGATGGCATTAATTCTTGGCAAACCACATGTTCTATATCACGAGAAGTCTAAGCTTAAAGAAATTATTTTTTGTTGGATTCAGGAAATTGTTGTCATACATGTAAAATTTGTATTACATAATTATAGGAATGTGGGGTGAGTTTGTGAAGTTATTCTCTGTTACCTGACAAGTGCTAGTCACCACTCGTATAAGGGCTAGTCACTTTGATCTGTGTCTGTTTTCCCTATTCCCTTTGTTCTTTCACCCTCTATATCTATGATTGTGTAATAATAGAATTGCTTTGTGTATGATAAGATACAGTCAACATGAATTTTTGATAAGTTTTAAGTGTGCTTATTAATGAAATAAAAAGGAAATACTGCTGCCAAATAATCAATGTGTGCCATTGCCATAGCTGTTAAAAGATCTCATACTATAGATACTCTTGATGAGAACATAATGTGTTAATTGACAATGATGGCATTCAAAATACTTTTTGTGTCACTATAAATACTTTCACTGAAGCCCTCTACCTGTCACAAAACATAATACTAACACTTTCACCTGTTCTGTGGAGGAACTCATATTTATATTTCTAAGCAATACTCTGGGTTTCACCCTCCTCTTTCTCAGTACACAAATGCAATTTCCTAACCAAATACTCTTACTTTTCAACTCAAAGACAACTTCCTCCCAACCTACATAGAACTAGCACACACGTCATACTAACTACCTGCCTACATTTACCAAAGAACATCTAAGATGGACCTTCCTCAAGATCTGCTTAGAGAATCAACTCGACAAATAGATCCGATACTTAATACTGAAGACGTAAACCTCTAAGTCAATGGTTTTAATTTTTGGTGGACACCTATGTTACCTGACTGCCTCTTTTCTCTTCTATACATAGTTCCATTTATGCACTGAATGAAATTATTTGACAGTCATACATCTAGCTGAGGCAATACAGCCCGTGTAGCCTGTTTTCCATCTTGATTTATGAACACACTCCCATCATCTCTACCCATGTGGACTAGGTTGTATGACTGAACATTTTCCTCTTTGTCAATTATTGTCTGAAACCTGTCATCTGTTCTAGCCCTATGCACCCACTATGCTTTTGTGGACTATCTAACTGATTCACAGGTTTCCTGGGCTTTCTTCACTTTCAGTATTAAAATTTGAAAACTGATTCTATGGTAGATTAACGTGTTAATCAAACCTCTTCAACAGAATGTCAATTTTTTGGTGCCACCCTCTTATAGCTATCTAAATGTTGGGTATCTTTGCAACTAGGCATGTAACTCTACAGAGAAAAACACATACTGTCAAAGCAGAATCTACTGATTTATAGCACTAAATGACCAGAATTGGTGGGTTTACAATATTCAAACATAAACAGCCGTTCCTTCTCAGATGGAATGGGAAGTTAAGAAGCCAATGAGGTATAGTTACTTAAAGGAAACTTAAAAGAAACTAGATAAAAGAGAACATGTATCCCTATTGATTTTAATGGTGTAACGCATTATCCAGTTACATAAAATAAACAAATTACCAAGTTTGTTTTTACAAAAGTATTTTGTGAATCTCATCCGATATAGAAGGTTCTTTCAAGTAAGTGGTATTTTCATGAACTGCAAAATCAGAAAATATGGATTAATAAAGAACAGATTACTAAAATTAGCTAAGAGAGAATCAAGGAATAACGGGGCATATTAGCAAGACCCACGTTAAAATTATCGCCGTTTTAGCGGCAGGAAACTGCCGCTAAAACGGCGATAATGGGCTTGATAATATGCGTTATAGAATTACAATAGAAGCCCAGGTTAGATGTGCAGGACATCTAACCTGGGCTTCTATTGGAATTCTATAACGCATATTAGCAAGCCCATTATCGCCGTTCTAGCTGCAGTTTCCTGCCGCTAAAACGGCGATAATTTTAACGTGGGTCTTGCTAATATGCCCCAACATTTCTGTTGTTAAAATTCTTAGGTAGTACTGCTGCTTTAAAGATCCTATTTTCAAAAGCTTTTTCACTGTGGTAAAAAATAAGGAAAACCTTTTGAAAAAAGGACCTCTACAAGGAGCACTTCACCTTACCTGTTATAGTCTACAAATCGAATCAACAAAGGGTAGAAGGCATAGAGGTCCCGTGCCAAGGTGGTCAATTCATCTAGGATGAGTAGCTCAGCCTCAGACATGTCACCTCTTCCCTCTGCTCTAAGATGTTCTTCATCTGCTATGACCATTGCAGCTTTTTTCTTTAATTTCTCCATCAAAGGCAGGAAATGGGTCTTTAAAAGCTGGGGTTTCACTTTGCTGATGATGGGCTGTGAAAACACTGATTGAAACCATTACAATTCATTAGTATAAATATGTGAAAACATATTAATGCAATGACATTAATTGTGAAGAGGCATTCCCCTTTTATTGGTCTGCACAAAAAGATCCACAAAAATCTTCACAGGGTAGTGGGCTTTCTCTGGGTAAGAAGAATAACCGTTCCCAACATTTGGACTAAGCTAGACTATTAAAACAACTGTGAACTAATTCTTTAAAATATCATAGTAAAGGAAACCCAAACAAATGCAAAGGCATCTGACATCTACATAACCGACATACATTCCAAACATTTTGTTTTCATAAGTATTGAATTTAATATTGCCATATCAGTGAAGCTTAAAATGTTCTGTCACTTAGAGAAATTTACTAATCACTTCCAGCATGGATGTCATAAAAGAAAGAACTTTCCCAGTTTGTGACCAAAAACAGACCAAAGATATATGTATGAACATAGCAGAAACATTTTGCTAATTATATTGGACATGTTTTAGTGTCTATGTCAGATGACATTGATCGCTTGGAGTCACTGAAAAATAGAAACAAACTATTGTGCACAAATAGCACTCTAAGATTTCTTTATATCAAGAGGATATCCTTGATCATAATATGTCAGGAATCAGTTTCCACAATCTGTTCTGACTCAAGTATCTCTTTGCTTTAACCTAATGAACAAGTTACTTACCTTCGGTAACAATATATCTGTAAGAAACATTAGTAGTGATAGATTCCTTACCTTAGAATATCCCCAGGCGTCAGTCTGGATCCGGAAAGTTTTCGTCAGCAGTACCCCTGCGCGCCGGAAGGTGGCGTTGTGCGGCTCCGCGTCCGTCGTAGGCGTCGTGATCGCCGGGATGACGTCGCGGCAGCTACTTAGACGCCACCCTCGCGCGCTGACGTCAGTTCTGTACACGACTTTCCGCGCCAGGAACGCAGAGCCATGCAAGATACTGACCACTGGTGCATTGAAACTAGGGCCCTGAAAGGGATAACCTTAACCCTAGAAATCAGTTCGCAGAACGGGGAGGATGGGTGGGGCGGTAAGGAATCTATTACTACTAATGTTTCTTACAGATATATCGTTACCGAAGGTAAGTAACTTGTTCATCTGAAAGAAACACATAGTGATAGATTCCTTACCTTAGAATAGATACCCCAGCAATACCAACCCCGGTGGTGGGTTTGCGAACCAAAATCACACCAGAAAGTCACGGAGAACAGAACGGCAAA